>JAJTUV010000798.1:1200000-1565000 GCA_021653895.1 Mastomys natalensis
TTGACCCTCTACCCCCAGAGTGCTGAAACTGCAAGCGTGTCCACCACCATAACCATTTTCATTTGGTGCTGGTCATGGAACCCAGAGCTTCGTACATGCTAGGCAAGCACTCTGACTTAGCTACCCAGACCTCTTCTGAGCCTTGTCTTCTCCACCCTCCTGGTTGCTCCTAGCTTCAGGAGTTGCCCTAAGCAATGCTCTTTGGAATTCTGATACTCCAGGTACCTTGCTTGTTATTGGTTTGTTTACCAATTTAGGCATGAGAACTTTCAAATCAGGAAAACCTGGGTTATGCAAGAGCTGTCAGCAGTGCTTTATACCTCCAGCTTGTTCCCCGCCTCCATTTACAACACCCCCAGGGGCCCTTAGCCTTCATGCACCTGGTCAATCTCCCATCCTGCAATGGTTCACATGCCACCCATACACCACCCTGCCAGGGACAACTAGGTTGCTTGTAGTATGCTGAGAGCTGGGTGGGAGAAGAGAGCTTTGTGAGTGTTTATTCTGGCCAGGGTGTCCTGTGTGTCACTATAGGGTTCTTGCTGCCCCTGTGCTCCATCCCCCAAGCAGGATGGCAGTAGGCACCTGTCCACAGACCCTGGAGTAGAACGAAGGACAGACCCATTCCTCCCTATCACTGCTGTTCAAACAAAACTCATGTCCCCTGGGCTGTGGAATGCATCCTGCCAATGTTGGCTTTGGAAGGATGCCCTTCCCCTCCCTTCGTCCCTGCCCCCTCCAGGGCTGCCAAGGGGGTAAGTGCTGAGCAGGCTAAGTGGGGCAGGCTGGTGTGGGAGTGTCTTGTCAGCACCCCCAAGGTAGGTAGCAGGAAGAGGGAGATTGTCCTGATTAATAGCTTTTCCACACACACTCAGTCCCCTCTCCTAGACTCTGAACTCAGCCCTGTATCCATTGGAATGGCCCAATGAGTGGGACTCACTAGCCTATGTTCAGGGAGCCTCCTTTGCTGTGTGACAGGGCCAGGCCATTGCACCTCTCTGAGCCAAAGATTTACTCACCAAGGCCAATTAAACAGGGAGTGCCAGTTGTATGCTCAGTACAGGTCTAAAGGACTGTGGGAATGAAGAGAACACTGGATGCCATGTACCTTCCTTTGAAGTCAGTGGGGCTTAGCAGGTGTTGGGGGTAGTTAATATACAGTTCTCAGAAATAGGCAGGAGTATAGCAAACTGCAGCCACCATAGGTCCTCCCAGTAAGAAAATGAATGTAGGTTGGGATGTTATCCCCTGCATGGTGGTATCCCCTGATGCTGAGTCTGAGGGTTACCTTCCTTTGAGCTCCATCTCTCAGTACACTGCTCTGTAGTTTTGTCATGTCCATTTTCTTTCCCACCCTTTCCACAGGGCTCTTGATTTTGTGCCCTGTTGCCTCTGAAACCCAGGACCCTGGGTAAGGAGGGTAATCATTAATGAACGGCTGGAGCCAAGGTAATTTGTTCCCCTCGCCTCTTTGCCTGCCAGCAGCCTCCAAGGCTAGATGTAGTGCTGTCCCAGGTTGCCCTGGCAAATGTCAGTGTGCCCACCTTCAATCCAGAAGATAGTCTATTTAGGCAGACTGTCCCCATCCAGCAAGCACCCTGCGGCTGACGGTGGTCCGCCCTCATCTGTGCACCACTCTCTTGGCTGGGACTTTGTCTACCAGGCAGGTCCATAGGTTGCTGGTGAAGGTGTGTCAACGGCTCCCTAGGATTTTGCCTGGCTTTGCCCTCCTACCCTTAGCAGAGGAGGTACAACTTTAGCGTCATGGAGGGCACTTTGGGGTACAATTCTAGAAGGTTCCTGTTGCTACCTACTGCCCTGGAGATGAGCAGGGGTGTCTTGTGAGGCTTCTCATCCGTTCCCCTGTGTGGTCTGTTGGGGTCCTTATGCATGTTGGCATTTGTTTGTTTTGCAGGCATTGTTCCCAGACCTTCTTTATGTTCATAGCTTAAATTTTCAGAGGACACTAAGCTTCCTGAAGCCATCTGCCCTCCTTCTCTCGCACACTCTGCCCCATGGTTCTGCTCCCACAGTTGTAACCGGGTTTGTTGATCATCAAATTGGCATGCTTCAGTCCGTGGCATGGCGTACCCCATCCAGACGGTATGGAAGCCCTGAAGCCTGACTTGCTGGGGCGCGGTGGTTTCCACTGAGTGATTTTTAAAAGCAGGTTTGCGGTTCAAGCCACACTTCAGGTTTACGAAAACAAGGCCGGGGGGTGGGGTGGGGGGGGGAGGGTGGGGGGGGGTGGATGTAAGTTTAGCACTGAGTCACAGAAATTCAATTTAAAAACAGAAGCTAGGCAGGCGGGGACTGGATTATTGATGGCTTTTTCTCTTTCTGCCTGCACATTTTCTGTAATGCAGTTGTATTGTGTTTATAACAAAGAACTTGACTTTTTTTTTTTTTTTTTTTTTTTTTTTTTTTATGGCACAGAATGCACATTCACCCGTTGCACACTGGTTGTTTTTAAAGTGTGGGGGAACACAAGGCTGGTTTTAACAGAACGTCCTCTAAAGCATTACCCCTTCAACAGTCAGTGAACAGTGGAAGAGAGGGCTTTCAGTTCAGTTACTAAAGTGTGGCCTCTGGGAAGCCAGTGCTCAGAATGACAAGAACTTTCTAAAACTGTGTCGCCCACTGAGGAATAGTGCCATCAGCAGTAGACTCAGAGCCTGGAGGAAACAGGTTTGGAGGCTTGAGACCAGGCTGGGGAGGTGGTTCCATTGTCTTATCTGAGTTCAGATTTCCACACCCATGTGAAAAGCCAGCCACAGCAGCCTGTGCCTATAATTCCAAGCCTGAGGAAGCAGGCAGGAGAGAGCGGGGTGGGGGTGGGGGGTGGGGGGTAGGGTGGCTGGGAGGGCGCTTGTTGGCCATTGGCCAGCCCTGCTAGCCAATCAGTGAGCTCTAGATTTGTTGTGAGACCCTATCTGAAAAATAAAGGGAAAGTGATTAAGGAAGACACACCCATGCACACGCACACACATGAGCGTGCACATGAGGTTTAAGACTGGTCACCTGGCCTACACTGGCCATAGAAGGCACATAGCTCCATTGTATAGCCAGCTGGCTATTACCTGGGTTGGTTGGTGTCTTGCTCAGGAGGCTTCTGTCTGTGAACAACTGGGATCCTGATCCCTCTATGCCTCCAGCCCTGCTACATTCCTTGGGGTCTCAAGAAATCTCACCCTGTGTTTGAGATTAACAGGAAACAGGATTTCAGACAAGAGATGAAGTAGGTTATTGTAGACTGTGACCTGAGGCTTTAGTCAGCCTGACAGTCCAGGGAAGGCACACACATCTTAGGAGAAGATGCAAGTAGGGTATGCTTGGTATAGTGGGATATGCTGAGATGTGCTTTTATTTCTTAATATGATATCTCTCATTGAAGCTGTTTAAATGAATAAATGAAGAAAGTTCAGATGACATTGCTCGGTCCTTGGCCGATTTTCAAGCACTCAGTAGCCACATGAGCCTGCACAGACGAGCCTGTCTCTTAGTGCAAAGTTCTGCTGAACTGCACACTGGTCTGTTTTCTGTAGCTGGTAATGCAATACCACAGATGACTTTGTACGACGTGAAGAGGTTTATTTTGACTCAGTTCTGGCCCATAGTCAAGGGGCTGTGTCTGCTGATTGGCTTCTTGCTGGCAGCGTCCTGAGGTGGTGCATCATAGCACATGCAGAAAAACAAGTATCAGAATATGAGACTAGGATTTGTGTGTGTGTGTGTGTGTGTGTGTGTGTGGTGTATCTGCTCTCTTATAAAGCTATCAGGATTCAGTCATAGGGGCCCCACCCTGATGACTTTATCTAATCCTGATCCCCTCCCAAAGGCACAGCTCAGAAAGCCATAGTTGGATTAAATTTCCACCCTCTTAGCATCTCACCATGGGGATTAGACCTCAGCCCATGAACCCTTGTGGGAGCAGGCACTTAGATCATATCTAAGCCACAGGCGTACAACATGAGGGTGCTGATAATACCACATACTTGAGTGTGCTTAGCCATCTTGTATTCCTGATCTAGGGAGGGCTGATAGCATATCCAAGACATCTTAGAAGACCGTAAGACAAGAGAGAAGGGAGGTGAGACGGGCTTGTTTTTCAAGTGGGTGGAATCTGTGTCTAAGTGATTGCCTCAGTCCTAGCTTATTCCTGTCTGGTTTGCTTTCTTTTACTTTTGGAGACAAATTCTTGCCATGTAGCCCAGGCTAGGTTTGGACTGGTGATTCTCTTGCTTCAGCTTCTGAGTATTAGGATAGTGGGTGTGGCCTCGCTGCCTTGCTGTCTTTGTACCTTTGTTTTCCTGCTTCCAGCCTTTTGTTTTCTCTTGAAGGAGCCAGTGTGGCCCCAGGGACTGGCCTTGCTGTGCTCTCTCAAGTGCTCTCTCTCTCTCTCTCTCTCATTTTCTGTCCTCTCATGTATCTTTTTGCTAACTTCTGTCAGCCAGCCTAGCCTCTACCTTTGCCTGGCTGCAGATTCCCCTGGGCAGGCAGTGGCTTGTCCTGCCTTTGTTTTGCTCCTTTCTGGGCACATGGCTGTGGCTCAGCAAAGACTTACATGAATCGGTTAACTCTGTTCCAAGCTGCATGGGACAGAGAACAGCCATGGCTCTGGTCCCACCTTCTTTGGGTTACATGGGTTGAGTGATCGCCCTGAATATGGGTGGGGTGCTGGTCCTTGGCTGGACAAGGCATTTGCAGAGCCAGACACAGCTGCCCCCTTTGTCCCTCCATAGAGAGGAATGGCTCAGGGGCCCCTGGGGAGAATGGAGGTAAAAAGGCCTCCTGTTTTCCCTCTCCCTTTGGTCTCTCCCTGTTTTCACTAGAATTGACCAGAAGCCTCATGTTAGAATGGGGAGAGCCCTGAAAAGGGCAGGATGTATTATGAAGTCTGATGCTGGGTTGTTAGTTTTATTATTGTTGATATTTTATGTGTATGATGTTTTGCCTGCATGCATGTCTGTGTACCTGTGTGCCTGGTCCCTCAGAAAACCCAAGAGGGGATTGGATTCCCTGTAACTGGAGTTGACAATGGTTGTGAGCTACCACATGGGTGCTGGGAATCAAATCCAGGTCTTTTGGAAGAGCAGCAAATGCTAGTTAACTTCCTGAGTCATCTCTCCAGCCTCTAGGGTAGTTTTTAAGTGACTCTGGTCTCAGCTCGGGGACTTCTGCTTAAACAGATGTGAGGATAGATGGCCCCTCTGGTGATTCCAAGACAGTCCTTCCTGCTGCTCTGTTGGGAATCAGCTCATTGGAGAACGTCTGCTTCTCTGCTTGACCCAAGGGGACTTGGGAATATGATGACATTTGTTCTTTCTTCTTTTGTTCACCCATGACAACACCCAGCCCATCTTTCCCCACAATCCCTAACGTCTATAGACTGCAAGTTTGTGGTTAGCCGAACATCTGCCCGGCTTCATGCTTGCTGTGGACCCTTTTGTTATAATGATGAGAGGACTCTATCTTGTGAGCTGGTGGGGGAAGTGTTAGTATATTTCCTCTCCCCCCCTCCTCTCTCTCTCTCTCTCTCTTCTGCTATGGCTTTTCATGATAGGGTTTTTTTCTTTCTATGTAGCCCTGGCTGTCTTGGAACTCGCTCTGTAGACCAGGCTGGCCTTGAACTTAGAGATCTGCCTCCTGAGTGCTGGGGTTAAAGGCGTGTATTTTATAAATGAAGAAACAGAAGCCATGATTTGGGGGACGAGGCAGTAGCTGGCATGGACAACCTGTCTGCTTGAATGTTCTGGTTCTGGGAAGGGGGTTAGGGACTCAAACAATCTAAGGGTTTGTTTGTTTGTTTACTTGCTTATGGTAGTTGCTTGAAGAAAAAAGTCTTATATGTAGCCTGGTCTGCCTTGGACTTGGGGCCCTTCTGCCTCATTCTACTGAGTACTGGGATGACATGGGGCCCGTGCCTGGTATGGAGGAACGAACGTTCTTGTTTAACAACACAGCATGCTCTTAGAAGGCTGAGGCAAGAAGATCACAGAATTTGGGGCCAGCGAATTGTGGGCCAGTCTGTACTACCTAGCGAGACTTTGTTTAAAAAGATAAAATAACAAAACAAAAACATCCACAGCTCTTGGGAGAAGGAGAGGGGACAGGGTACGAGCTGGGCAGGGTCCTGGTTACTTCTGCCCCTAGTGTTGGTAGTAGGCCTTTGTCTCTGGTAAGATTCTTGTGCTAAGCCAGCAGAGGTTTCTATTTCCTGTTGCCTAGCTTGTCCCTGGCCCCAGGTTAGTGAGGGTGGGAGGTTTCTTCAGCTTCTACCACAACCTCAGCCTAGCCTTCTGTCCTGGAAGAGCCCTGACTGTGTTTTTCCATTCCCTCAGTACAAAATGGCACTTTGCTTAACCTGGTCACATCCCACACTGTGTTTGGCCTGTGGCAATTGGTGGACAGGAGACCATTCATGCAGGGTAGAAAAGCAGAGCCAGCTATTCTGGGTGACCTCTCTGCTTTCCCACATGTCTGAGTGGTGGGGCCACTCCCCCCCAAATGTTTGGGGTTCCTCTGTATGTCATCCCTGTAGTCAGAACCCCTCTGGTGAGATTCGAGAGGGAGAGCCTATTTGGGGTCATAGTCCCTTGTTTCTTATCCAATAGTTTTGGGGTTGTGGGGTATCATTGTCTCAAGCTGTGACTCAAGTCTTCTAGCGGGTTGATTCTGGGTCTCAGAAGCCATTGAGGCAGAGAAAGCATTACTTACTGCCCCCTCCTCCTGACCCACAGAGGTACTGTCCATGCCAAGATGCCTGTGCCCAGTTCCTGGCAGTTTCTTGTACAATTTATTCCAGAGAGGATGGAGGCCAGCTGTTGTCTGTCTCCAGCCAGTGACTAAAGTAGAGGAAATGGGCTTGGACCACAGCCGGGGGTGAGGTGGGGGTGGGATGGGTCAGGTTAGAGTCAGGCAATAAGGAAAGGGTTTCGTGACAGGTGGTTGGCTCTCAGAAGGAGCCGGCAGGGAGCTTTGTGAAGTTGGGGCAAGATCATGCTTGGAGCACAGATGAATGACGGCCTCTCAGACAGGTCCTGGAGGCCAGATTTGAGTGAGAAAGGGACAGGCAATCAAGTAGTGTTTTCCTGGAGTCAATATGGCCATCTAGCACCCCTGTAGGCTTTTATTTTTTTTAATTAGTGAAGAGGTTTACAGTTTAACCACTGGTCATCTTAAACAAATTATAATCAATGGGCTGCTTCATAACCCCTTATCATCAGCCTTTAAGGATAGATACTTAGTTACTCATTATCCAGGCGACAGCTACAGGCATGTGCAGGTGAGGTGGGGAAGCTCGCTACATTGTCACATCCTGAGAGACACAGTGGGACAGAATCAACCACACTCCTCCAAGGGTGGGGAGTATAACCTAGAAGTAGCTTGACAGGGGCCAGGAGCTGTCAGCCTACTGGGGAGGCAGGAGCTTGGAGACCCTTCTAGGCAGACGTGCTCAGAACAGGACTGGCTGCCACTAGAACTGGGATGCTACAGTGATCTGAAATCACAACCTTCTCCCCTTCATGGAGAACCTGAGGTAATGGTATGCACCAAGAGATCTGTTGTGGACCTTCAGCCACCTGGGATATTCCTCACTCAGCCCCGCCCTCCCCTCCCCACCCCACCCAGTCTTTTTCCTTTGGAATCTAGTTTCAAAGTCCACAAGGATGACTTAATGGGCCAGTACCTCTGAGGAGGGGGAAAGCCATTGGGGCCTGGAAGCAGATACCACTCCCTGCATTAGTGGTGCACCCCACCCACTTCAGCCATGAGGGCACTCACACCGTGCCCCATCATTCGTTAGTTAATATGGAATGCTATCCAGTGGGTTCTGTTTTTGTTTAATAGTGTGAGTGACATCTGCTGTCTCAGCTCTGACCCATTAAGGCAATATCCAGAGTGAGCCAGAAAAACAGATGCCCAATAGCGTGATGAAGTGTGATGAAGGACTGGAGGGAGGACTGGTGATGGTGGGGATGAAACCCAATTGCAGGTACCTACAGGAACACGAGTGGAAATCCACCAAGTGTGAGCTACTGTCCAGATCTCTGATCTTCAGGGTGGTGATGGCCAGAGGCAGTGTCTCACATAGCTGTCACAGGCCCTCAGAACAGAGGCCTCTTTCAGAACCTTTGATCTGTGTGTAAAACAGCCATGGCCACATCAGCATTTCTTCCTAGTACCCACTTTTAGAACATGCTGTGTGCCCAGCACCTTGATTCCCACACTAGCTCAAGTGGAACCATGGTCCTCCTATTTTACAGATGTGGATAACTAAACCTGGCGTGGTGTCAGGGCATGCCCCAGGTGACCTGTTTGTGGGGTGAGGGCCTGGGATGTCTGCTCCAAAGTCAGGATCTTTGCCCTTGAGTTGATCCCACGGGAGGGTCCCAAACTGGACACTTGGGGGCTTTGAAGTGAACGTCAAGAAATATGTATGTGTTCAAGGCAGACCTGGGCTACAGAGGCCAGGAAGCAAGTGGGCACAGGGCAGGGCAGCTGAGCGGCACGTGAGCCGGCTCTTTCCTAGGTTGTCTGCCGTGGATGGGGAGATGGCTAGTCAGCGGTTCCCACGGTGACCTCCTTCGTAGCCTACTCAAGGTGCTGTTTTTAGAAACCTTGAGCACTGACTTCCTGTGGTCACTCCTTCCATCTCTCCTCAAGGTCGGACTGAGTTGAATAAAGTGGAGAGCCTAAGTGTACACGCACCCTAAAGATGTAGTCAAGATTAGGTAAGGGTGTGTGTTCCCTGGAATCTTGTTTAAAACTTTACAAAACCCTTTCCTGTGACAGTTCCATACAGTGTTCTCGATCATATCCACTTCAGCTCTCCACCATTCTCCATGATTCCCCCCAATATGTGTCACTCCTGCCATCATTCCCCATAATTAGTGTTATCTGTGTGCACATGGGCAACCTACAGGGACCACAGTCCCTAAGAAAAGTAATTCCTCCTTCCTTAGCAGGCTCAAGGCCTAGCTCCTCAGCTGGTGGCTGATGGGTCCTTATGAGCCCCTCCCTGACCCATGCTGGAGTTACCTACTGACAGATCTTACAGGTAACCAATGAGGCTGCGAGTCCCTGAGTGTAACAGCCACGTGCCAACCTGATGACAGCACTTTTTGGCATTCGTCTGCCCTTGGGCCTCTTTTACGGTGTTCTCTGTACGTTCTTGCTCTGCTGTGGGTGGCATTCCCAACACAGTCCCAGGGGCGACACTGGAGAATCAGGGTTTTCTGTGGAAACAGACTTTACTCTTCCTTTCGCTTCTTATGGCTCTGCCACCAGCTTGCTTGTGTGGTTTCAACCATGTCACTGACCCTCAAAGCAGATTCCTCACTTACAAATAATAAGAGAGGTATCCGGGGATATCCTGGCTCCCCTTGAAGGGTCTTGTGTTGCAGAGAGGGGTTGTAGGAGAGAGTCCTGGTGCCTGCTGTGTGGAGGAGAGGGAGATGTTGATGGACATTCGAGCTCTTACAGGGTGACACGGGAGGGTGACTGCACAGGGCCGAAAGGCCTGCTGTTTGTCTGGAACAGACACATTCAGTACAGGGTCTCTTCCGAGAGCCCTAAACCATCCTTGGAAAGCAGCCTCTCTTGATGGTAAGGCAATACTCAGCCTGGTGGGCCTGTGAGGCCTCACTGAAGCCATTCCCTGTCCTCCCTCTCATACACTGGAGGGTACCCACTTGGCATTGGTCAGAGCAGAGAGATGCCAGGCACTTTGGGTTGTGGATTCTGGAGGTGAGAAGGGGTGAAGTCACAAACCCAAGGCCCAGCACATGCTAGCACAGAGCAGGGACTTGGGTCACTTTGGGGAGGGCAGCGGTGGTTAATTGGGGCTCAGAGGTGCTGCGGGGAGATGAGAGATTTCTTGTCTTGTTGCCCATAGGTAAATTCTAAGAGCTTCACTCCAGAGGGACCAGCTGGTGTGCATGTTTGGGGGGGAAGGGCCCTTTCCTGTTCTTGGGCAAGCAGCTGTGTTCTGTGACCGCATCCATGCACAGGGATTTCCAGCCCCCCAGGTGCCTCAGCATCTTTGCTGACATTCCGTCCTGAGCTCAGACCCCCTCCAGCCTTTCACTACACCCCTGGCTCAGCCAGTCCCTGCCAAACTCTACATTTATGGGAGGCGTGCTGGCTGCCTGGAACGGGGCAGGTGACCACCTCCCAGGCTGAGAACAATGGGGACAGGGCCACCTGCCTTGTTTTCTTTGTCCCTTCCTAGTGAGGACAGGGTTCCCAGGCTTGTGAAAGTCGGAAACCCAGAAGGAACTGCTAAAACCCCGCTGCTCCCTTTTGGCACAAGTGTGCTCCCAGGAGTTCCAGAGAGCGTGAGACCTAGGCTGTGCCTCTGAGTGCCACAGAAGCTGCTGAGAGACAGCCTGTGAGGGGGAATCCCAAAGGTGGGTGAGAGGACATTCACACACAAAGTGCTGACTGAGAGGGTGTGGCGGGGACGAGGGGGCAGACCTTAATCCCTTGGGTTCTGGGCAGCTGTTTGGAAAATTGCTTGAGAGGACAGGGAGGATGCTTTAGTCAGTGAACATAGAAAACCTGGGTTCACATCCAGTAGTCGAGTGGAAATCCAGGCACAGAGACACATGCCTCTAATCCCAGCCCTGGTGAGGCATGGGCAGGTGGATTCTTGGGACTCTCTAGTCGTCCAGCTCAACTGAATCTGTGAGTTCCAGGTTCAGCAAGAGACCTTGTCTAAAAAAATTAAGGTGGAGAGGAGCTAAGGAATACTCCAGAGGACGGTGTCTGGCCACCACATGCACACACACACATGTGTATATGTATTTTTACACAAACACACCACTTTCACGTGAAAACTAGCTGATGTATAAATGGGAAAGCTTTTAAACATCAGTTTTCCAATTCGGTCCTTGACTGTTTCTCTAGGGGCTAAGACGAAGTCTTGCACTTCCCTATGTTAAGATATTGTCCAGGTCAAGAAGCCACAGAACAGTAATCTTCCTTTGTGGCTTCACTTTCTACAATTTCTGATTACCTATGGTCAGCTGCGGTCCAGAAGTATTCAACAGAAAATTCCTGAAGTAATTCATGAACTCGAACTAACTAACTTCTGAGTCACATGGTGAAAATTCATGCTCTTTGCCACTTCCTGCCTGGGACATGAATCACCCTCTCATCCAGTGTATCTGCACCGCGTCCGCTACCTACCCATAACTCAGCCGCTGTGTTACGTTACCATAGTACTGGTATCATGGGTCCAAGAAATACACAGCTCCCTGTTCTCTGGCATCACGGATTGTTAATGCTAACACCGATAAGTAGGATAATTCTATAGTGCCCCTAATGTATGCAGAGAGTAAATGTGTCATTTTCCACCCTGCTTCTCACGGGCTGTTCCAGTCTCTGGGTCTGTGGGTCTCACTGCATGGCCCCCATGGCAGCCTGCATGCATGTGTACATTGCATGCATGTTGCTTCTCTCTCCTGTGCTCTGGCTGGTTGCTTCTGCAGTGGGTGAAGGGACAGTGGCCTGGGTGGGCACTGGACATGCTCCTTCAAGGACAAAATATGAGTCTAGAGAGGAAAGGGGCCTCCCCTCCAGTGTGAGCCAAGTCGGGGAAGACAGAAGGCCAACTGGTCCTGGCATGGGAGCTGGGCTAGGGCTCAATAATTTTCAATGCTGAAAGCAGTGCATATTTTAAACATGCTAAAGAAGAGAAGCTGGTAGGTAAGAAAGGTGCTGGTCTGAGTAGTAGAAAACTGGTATTTTAGGAGGTTGTAGTCAGATCTTGTTTTGTAGAGAAGATGTGGGGAGAGAGGCTAAGGGTTCCTGGGAGAGTCTCAGTTCTTGGTATACTCTAACAGCCAAGCACACTGATGAGGAAACAATGTGGTGTGGCCCTCCCCCGGGCCACCCATCATCTGTCCCAAAGGGGACGCTATTCATCATCTACCCTCTCTCTGGGTAAGGCGAGGCTGCTGTGAGCCGGGCCTCCAGCTGACATGAGGAGGGAGTTGGTGCTGATGGATTCTTGCCTATACCTTGCTCTGAACTATGACTGCCCTCTGAGCTGCACCCTAGTCACCCTGAGCTGGGGAGAAGGCAGTGAAGAAATACCAGGAATTCCATATCCCTGCCCTATGCTCCCTGCTCAGGCAGAAGGATAGAAAGCTGGAGCCCCACAGCGCCCACTCCATGCCACCCCACACTAACGGCAGCTGCTAACGTTTTTGGTTTTGTTCTGTTTTCCATTTTGCTTTGAGAGAAATTGTTTTCTTGTTGGCTTGCTTTAGTGTTGTTTTTGAAATGGAATCTTGATGTATAGCCCAGGTTGGCCTTGAATTTGTGATTCTCCTCCTGCCTCTTCTGGACTGTTAAGAATGCAGGTGTGCATCATCATGGGGATTTATTATTTGTTTATGTGTTTTTGGAGACAGGGTTTCACTGTGTAGCCCTGGTTGTTCTGGGGTTCATCTGTACAGCAGGCTGGCCTCAAACTCACAGAAATCTACCTGTCTGCCTCCTGAGCTCTGGGATTAAAGGTGTGTGCTCCACCACCATGAGACACCTTTGAGTAATTTTTAAAAATCTGTGAACATGTATCTGCATGGCTTGATATTTTAGACTTAAAGATGGTTCCTTGGACAGTCTAGCCTGGGCTTGAGAGTCCCTGCTCAGTGGCTCTGTATTGTCAAAGTCTTAGTTTCATCTTTTATAAGCAAGCCTAACTCTTCTTCCCAACCCCTAGTTAACATTGAGAAAATAGTTCAAGAGGCTGGCCTGGCCTGGAATGGAATGGAATGTGTGTGTGTGTGTGTGTGTGTGTGTGTATGTGTGTGTGTGTGTGTGTGTCTGTCTGTGTCTGTGCCTGTGTCTGTGTGTGTGTGTCTGTGTGTGTGTGTTGGGGTGCTCATGTACTTGTGTGTGCATGTGTATGTCGGCCAGAGGTCAATCTCAGAAGACGCCTACCTCACTGTTTGAGACTGGTCTTAGTGATGTCGTCAGGCTCACTGATTAACTAGGCTGGCTCACCAGTAAGCCCCTGGATCCTCCTGCCTCCATCTCCCCATTGCTGAGATCACAAGCTTGTGTCATCATGCAGGACTTTTTACATGGATGGTGAAGATGGAATGAGTCCAGGTCCTGTCCCATGCTTCATCCCAAACCCATCACTGACTGAGCTATCTCTAGCCATTCCAAGATATTTTTATATGTCTATAAGTCCCAGTGGGGATTATCAGATGGAGTGGGGGCCAGCTGATCAGCTGGGCACACTAGCATTCCCCATGTCCCCCTCATTTCCCACCCTGATTCTAAATTGCTTTGGTGTATGAGGGATGGTTTGAGGTCTTCCTCCTCTGACCTACGCCTGTCTGTAGCTTTAAAAATTTGACAGTTGCTGTACTCAGTAGGCCCAAACTACAAATATTTACCTGACATGTATCCAGTGTCAGGCCAGAGTTTTGTTGCCTGTGAAGTTTGAGACAGCAGGGGGTAGGGGAGTTAGGGATTAAGTTCAGAGAGGTTGCCATCTATCTTCTCCAGGCCTTGACCTCACCTGAGGAGTGCCGCGCTGACCCCTACGCCCCCAGACACCCTGCTCTGTTGCTTAGTTGGAAGGCAAACTGTTAAAGATGGCTCAGAACTGGAGGCAGGAGAAGATAAGGGTTCCTTCCGAAGGGTGGATAAGGACACTTTATATGTGCCTGAGTTTCTTCCTGCCCATGACAACTAACTATGGAGACACATAGTGCTTTCTCCATGTGGCCTGAGGAAGCCAAGTGATAAGAGGCTATGAGAAAGAGACGATTGTCATCTCTCACTTGCCCTCCCTCCTAGGCATGGGCATCCACTCAGATCTCATGTGTCTACAGTGTCTGTGCTCCCGACGTAGACAAAGACCGAACAGATGAGCTAGCATGCTGATAGCAGGCACCCTTGGCCAGCCCTCACTGGGTCCTGGATGCTCCTTCTTGTGTTCAGAAGATGCAGGCCAAGAGCAGCCAAGGACTTTAACCAAGTCATGTTGCTAGCCTCTAGGAGACCCTGCCCAGCTCAATCCCAGGTAGGTCCAAGTGGTTCTGCGTATCTGAGATGGCTCAGTTTGTCATCACTGTAGTGGATTGTCTGTGACTAGGGGTGAGTGTATTTGGAGAGGAGGGGTTGGCAAAGAGTCAGTGAAGTGCCCATCAGTCAGCATGGACTTCTATACTCCTTTTCCTGTTCTCACTATATATCCACCACCTTGTGAGGGTTTCCGGAGGTGACAGGTGTCCTTCCTGCAGGAAGGACAATCTGGTCACCCCATGGGTATTCCCCTAGTGCAGCCATTGCATGCTCTGTTGTCTTGTGGCCTTTCCCCTGGCTCTTTCTGTCCCCTCAACCCTCATCCTCTCGCTAACCTTGCTCCTTCCCTTAGGTGGGATGCTGTCCCTTGGCTGGAGGTCATCAGTCTTCCCCAACCCACTGTTCAGTGTTTATCCCGGACACCCACTATTTCTGGGGTCTTCATTCCCTTCTCCCTTTTCTGCTGGACAAAAGTCTCTACTTTGTTGCAGAGAAAGCTGTTTAAAACCACCTATAGACAGGCATGATGGAGCAAACCTTTAGTTCCAGCACTGAGATGCAGGGGCAGGTGCATCTCTGTATATGTTTGAGGCCAGCTTGGTCTATATAGGAAGATCAAGGCCAGCCATGGCCACACAGAGTCCCTATCTTAAAAGAATAAAACAACTTTAGAATAATGCTCAAAGATGTTGGGATGTGTAGGCATTTGAAGACAAATGAGTCCATTTCATTCAAATTCCCTTGATGGGTACTTAATTGTGCAGCAGCTCCTCTGTGCGAGGCAGGAATGCAAAGCTCAAGAATAAAGTCTCTTCTTAGAGTTTATACTACAAGACTCATCTATCCTGGTGACATTTAACATTTCCTTTGTGACTGCCCGAGGCACTGTGTTATAAACCTGACTTCTTTGTAGTAAAGAACCTAACCAGTGTTCTACCTTCTCCCTCTGTACCGCGCAGCGGTCCTGCCTGAGTTCACCTCCCAGCTCTGCCGCTTACCTTGGACTGGAGCTTGCTTTCTCATCTTTAAAACAGGCTAATGGTACTTGCTTTACAGGACCTAGCCATTCAGGGAGAGAAGTGTTTTTTAAGTACTTTGATCAGTACCTGTCCCCATATGTGCCCAAATATCACCTCAGCAGCTACACAATTAGGAGGTGGTCTCTGGAAAAGCCATGGAAAGGAGACTAGTGGCTTCAGTATTCGTGGTCTCATGCACTGTGGACAGGTGAGATGACTTTCCATAGGGACTGTGTGAGCACAAAGGATTGAAGAAGGGATCCAGAAGCAGCCAGTGGGAGCACAAGGAGTCTGGTTCTTCGAGCACCACAGGACTGAAGTTCAGCAGGGGTAGGAATAGAAGAATAGAAGAGGGGCTGTGTTTGGGAAGCCACAGGAGTTATGGGAGAGACCAAATAGATGCATGGAGCTTGTTAGCTGGGACCCCCGCGATAGACTCATGCCTTGGCCAGTTTTCTCTCATCTCATGCAAAGAAAAGTCCTACCTGACTATAATGGTGTGAATGGCTGGTGTCTATAGGTTAGAGTGGGGGTGTGGATGTTGGCTCACTAGAGGATTGGGTGGGAATGGCTGGGCTGATTTTCAGGCACTGTTTTCTCAGCTGGTGGGAAAGGGTGGAAGTGTGTGCATAGGTATCCTTCCTGTGGCCTCTGTGGGGAAAGGGGACAGGATCACCACGGTTAGGACCCAGGTGGCCCTGGGTTCTAGTCCCAGTCTTGTAGCTTTTAGTACTGCGACCTCTGGCGACTTCCCCGATATCTCAGCCTCAGCCTCTCATTTGCAACGTGGAAAAAATGATAGTGTCTTCCCAGCAGAATCCTGTCCTCATTAAGTGAGCTAAAAAGCACGTAAAATGCTGAGCTCAACCCATGGCACGCAGGAAGACCTCAATAAATCATGCTGCCTTTATGATGAAGGTGACAAGTGGGGAACTCGATTCCGTCCCAAACAGGAGCCTGGCCTGGATTGTGCAGGCTCGGCTCCGGCTCTCCGTCATCCTCCAAGCTTAGTAGGAAAATGAAAATATTGTCTCTTGTGAGTTTAGGAGCCAAGTTAAAGAATACTGCAAACGAACAGGGGCCACCTCCTCCCGTGAAAGCTGTTTCTCTAACCCTGAGAACAGGACGCCTTGTCTAACGGGGTTTTTGCCTGCCTCCCCCACAGCCCTCCCTTGACCCAGGGATGACCCCCATCCTGGGTCAGCTCTTTTGTTCTGGGAGACTGATTCAGGCTTCTTCCTCACCCGGTGGGATCCCAACCATGGCGAGCCGTGCATCTCTACCATGGCTCCATGCAGTGGGAAAAAGTCGCTGGCCCTTTCCAAGTTCACATTCAGACCTCAGCTCCATGCCAAGTGATACCTGGCAGAATCAGGAAGAGCCAGGCAAGTGCTGGATGTGTCAAAGTCCAAGCAAGGGAGTGTCTGGCCACAGCGGCACTCTCGTGTTCCATACTGTGGTCATCCCCTGCCCATCCCCATCCTTGTTCCAGATTTGGAGGGGAGCCATGCAGATTCCTAAACCGGCCATATTTAGGAATGGTGGGCGGGGGAGAAACAGTGAGGGGCACTGGGGGGCCATGCATGACTACCCCTGCCACCCTTGCTTTTAGGATACCGTGCCTTTCTGCCATTGTAGGGCTTCCTGGTGTTTCATGGGGTTAGGGGCTCTTAGGAGAGTGAACGCCTTCCATAGTTATCTGTCCTTGACGGATGACTCAGGAGACTCACACAAGTCACGAGGAAAGCAGGTGAGCGGCAGCTCCTGATAAACCAGGGAGAGGGTGAGGCTGCGAGCCTCGGAGGACACCACTACCAGTGGATCGAGGGCAGGAAGCCTGGCATTGCTATCCTCTATGCTGTCCTGATTTTTCAGTTCTTGTGTCCAGAGGAAGTTTAGTCCTTTCTGACTGATTTCCGAATCACAGGGGGCCTTTGAGTCTCTAGGGGAACAGTGAAGCATTATGGGTAGGGCTGTCCTGTGAATGCTACAGCATTTAGTGCCTTTGGCCCGCCACTCACTTCATGCCAGTATTGTCCCCTTGTTAACCATGAGAGCAAACCTGTGAGAAGACAGATTCTGTTTGTTCACAACCCTACAGTGCTTCCTGTGAACACCATCTCCTAACCTTCCAGAAACTACAACTGGTCCCAAGTAAGGTCTCCTGTTCCGTGTGCCCCATATAATCTCCTGATGGACGATGCTCACCCCTATCCTGATTCTCAGTATGAGAATCTGCAGTGGCAGATCGTTATCCTCACACACTTCCCTGATAGCTAGCTCTTCTTGGCCTTCAGCTCATTGATTAACATGACGTGTATAGTCTGACACAGAGTTGGAACATTGTGTGACATTCGGCCTGACCTTGAAGCACAATGGACTTGGTGTCTCCAACTCTGGACAGATAACACACCCTAGGGTTTACTTTTTACCCTTGTGTTTGTTGATGTGTGGTCAGCGGAGACCAAGAAGTCTCTCCTTTGTCCTATCCTGACTTTTTCTTTCTTTCTTTCTTTCTTTCTTTCTTTCTTTCTTTCTTTCTTTCTTTCTTTCTTTCTTTCTTTCTTCCTTCCTTCCTTCCTTCCTTCCTTCCTTCCTTCCTTCCTTCCTTCCTTCCTTCCTTTCTTCCTTTCTTCTTCTTCCTTTCTTCCTTTCTTTCTTTCTTTCTTTCTTTCTTCCTTCCTTCCTTCCTTCCTTCCTTCCTTCCTTCCTTCCTTCCTTCCTTCCTTCCTTTCTTTCTTGTGTGTCTGTCTGTGTGTGTGTCTGTGTGTGTCTGTCTGTGTCTGTGTTTGGTGGGTGGGTATATGAATGTACCTGTAGAAGCCAGAGGTCCGTATTGAATGTCTTCCTCTGTTGTTTGAGACAGGATCAGAGCTTACTATTTCAGCTAGATTGAAACAAGCCCTCATGGATCCACCTGCCTCCTTGCTCTGCTTTCAGCCCTGTGGATGTAGAGGCCTACTGCCCCACTCAGCTTTCATGTGGGTGCTAGAAACCTGAACTCAGGTCCTGGCAAGTACTGGGCTTGCTGGACCATGTCTCTCTCACCAGTCTCCTCCACTTTTCTGTTTCAAAGGGTGAAGACTTGAAGATTGAAAAGATATTCATTTTGTGTTGATTCTCACCATGTTTCCCCATTGTGGTGTTGTAGTCATCTTTCTTCTGAACTGACTCTTAATTTGGTGTCTTGTGTCCCTGGGAGTGCTAAGCTCTTGATGATCTGACTGTGTACCATTGAGTAAATGAAAGAAGCCATTGTAGAGGCCAGGCCTTGGGCATGACCACGGAGACCTCTGTCTGGATTGGTAATGAGAATACTGTTTAGGGATGTTTAGCTGCCTTTGAACGGACCCAGACACATTTCTGTCTTGTCCATAAGAGTGTGTTGAAGGCTCCCTGCAGTCGCCTTGCTGACTCTGGGATTGAGTGCCTTTGACATGACATGAAGCTCTGCGGCCCTTCAATGAAGGAAATGTACTCGACTCACTCTAAGTGTTCAGGTCTCCCCATTTGGAAGGTTTCAGGAGTCAGACTTGGTGGTGCACAACTGTAAGCCCAGCTCTCAGGAGACTATCACAGGAGTTTGAGACCAGCCTGGTTCCTTAGAGAGGCTTTCAAAACAAAATATCTACAGTTTTACCCCTTTTCTTTTTGAAAACACACAGGCAGCTTCTCTCTGGCATCTTTCTTGTTCCTCAGGATTTCAATGAGAATGGTCAGAGGTGGTAAACCCATGTCATTTTAGACCAGGCATGTTTGTTTATTTGGTTTGGGGTTTTTGTTTGTTCAAGATGGGGTGTCACTGTCTAGATCTAGTTGGCCTGGAACTTACCATATAGACCACTGTGGCCTCAAGCGTCCCTCTTTTTCCTGAGCACTGAGATTAAAGCCGTGGACCACCATACCCAGCCTGCTTTACATATATATATGCCTCTGAATTTGGGTATGTGCATATGCATGAAGGTGCCCCTGGAGACCAAAAGCATTGGATCTCTCTGAAGCTCGCATTACTGGCAGTTGTGAGCAGCTTCATGTAGGGGCTAAGAACCAAACTTGGAGCCTCAAAGAGTAACATAACACACCCTATTAACCTCTGAGCTGTCTCTCCGGCTCCTTTTTTTATTTTTGAGACAGAGCCTCTACACAGGCTGGCCTAAACTCTTAATCCTCCTGTTTCCAGCTTCCAAGTTCTGGGGTTGCAAGTGTGCCCGGGCCTCACACGTATTGGGTGTGCACTCTCCAATCGAGCCACACCCCATTCTTGCATGCTCAGTTTCATTTCAGGTTGTCCGGTTTAAGATTTCTATCTGATAACAGGTGGGGACTGAAATGGTTCTGCTTTTTCTCCCATCTGTTTGATGTCAACACTCGGGGCTCTAGACTTTCCTCATTCTCCTGCTCCAGACAGAAATTTAAAGGCTAAATAGGGGCTGAGGTGTGGCTTGGTACCAGAGCATTTTCTAGCAAGTAGGTTCAATCTCCCAGAATTGAAGGAAGAACCTGTTGGATGCTCCTACTGGTCTGCAGCATCTAAGATGCTCTTACACATAGAATATGTAAGATACCCTGCTTTCCATGTCTCTTAAGCTTGGGAATGGCAGTGGGAGGTAGGGCAGCAAGCGGCCTGTGGTCTGATGGGGTGTCGGGCAGGCATGTCATCATGGAAAATTCTTCGCCAAAGTATGCAGATCCATTTACACAGCCTCTGCTGCTTCTGCAAACTGTGCATTCCTTCGGAACCATCCATGCGTTCCCTCCTTCCCGCCAAACCTCAGTCATGCTTCGGGTGGCTTAGAAATGATGGCTTCTCCACCTCGCCTTTGTTTCCACTCTCTGTTCCCTGCTGTCCTTGGCTTGGATTTTATAGGAAATTTGGCTGGGTTCCTGGTCTCTAGGATGATGGGTCATCCCAGGGCTGACCTTGAATGACAGAACTTGAACCCCAGATTTAGAGCCCCTAATGGGCCTCTTGGGTACAGTCTCTGGCAGCTCTTGGTACAGCTCTGATACAGCTCCATTGGTTGGATGACTTGAGAGGTAGGCAGAGCTGATGTTTATAAGTGAGACAGGTAGAGGTATGTGGAACTGGGTTTGGTACTTCTGGGAAATTTCTGGAGTAGATGATGCCTGCCCTGGGGCTTCCAACCAGTTGGAAATTGTGAAGACTGGTAACAGTTTTGATCACCTTTTTTGGATACTTACCACCTGTTGATCTGTCTCCATCCTGACAGTTGCTCAGCCCAGGGCAGAGAGAAGGAACTCAGGGAACAGGGAGCCTGTCAGGATGAGGGTACGCAAGCATCCTCAGTATTAGGAAAGGATGGTTTAGCTGGTTTCCGTATCCTGATACATATCCTTGGCCTCAAGGATACTGAGTTGGTCATAGTGGTCATCCCCCAGTGAAATGGTTGAAAGCTCCTTCCCAGGTCACGGAGGGCTAAGGTATAGGGGATGTCTGAGGTGAGGTATCTGTATTGCATCTGCCCTCCAAGAGGCATGGAATAATCTCGTAGCTCTTGGAGTTCAGTCCCTGAACCAGCACCAGCTGGAAACTCTTTGGAAAAGCTTCCTTCCCAGAAGCTTTCTCAGTGCTGGGTGATTTGAGAACACGTTTCTGTCAAATTTTTGAACCAAGTGCCTGGTTCATATATCTCCCTGGCTGAGTGGATCTGGGTAAATCATTCAACCTCCCTGGTCCTCTCTATAGAGTGTTTCAACTATATAATGAAGACACTACTAGCCACTGTGGTGTCGTGGTGGTTGAATGAGGACACTTCAGATGTGTTATTGCTGCTGGTATTAGTTTGAGGCAGGGTCTCAGGTAGCCCAGGCTGGCCTCAAAGCATGATCCTGATTCCCCCACCCCCTTTTTTTTCCCTTTCTTGTTGGGTTTTGGTTTGGTTTGGTTTTTGAGATAAGGTTTCTCTGTGTAGCCCTGGCTGTCTTGCAACTTGCACTGTAGACCAGTGTGGCCTGGAACTCAGAGATCTACCTGTTTTTCCCTCCCTCGTGCTGGGATTAAAGCCATGTGCCACCACTAGCTAGCTCCGCCTGCTTCCTCTTGAGTGTTGGCATTACAAATGTGTGCCACTCTAGCAGGGCATTATGCTGTGCTGGGAATAGAGCTTAGAGTGTGTGTGCGTGCTAGGCAAGGAGGACCCCTCCTGAGCTACGTCTCTGTCACCGATGAACCATCTCATCTCTGACCTTCCCTGTGGTTCTCTATTTCAGGTGGTGTCTGATGCTGCAGATCAGGGTGTGGCCATCACCGGGAACCAGACTTTCAACAATTGGAACTGGCCCAATGCGATGATTTTTGCAGCCACGGTCATCACCACCACATTGGTAAGTCCCCTTAAACCTTCAGTACACCCAGATCCACATCCTTACTCCTCAGAACCTTACAGGAATCCAGCTTTGGCGACTGTAAGTCATCAAAGTCACACACAGTTTCCCCCTGGCCTTTTTGATAAGGGAGGACTTAGTAAGTCCCAAGTGATTTGGCCATGCCTATGCAACTAATTCCATAGATCCTGATTTAGATTCTGTATTTTTTTTTTTATTTTTATTATTTCTGCATGTATGTGTGTGAGGTGTATACGCATGTGTGTGTTTGCATTTGTGTAGACACACGTGTATTTGAGGATACCCGTGTTTTGTGGTCCAAAGTTGACATTGAATATCTTCTTTGATTGTTCTCTATCTCATATATTGAGATGTGGTCTCTAGTTAACCCAAAAATTCAACTAATCTAGCTAGTCAGTTGTTCTAGGAATCCCATGTCTGTGCCACTGTACTGGGATGATAGGCAGGCCACCACACCCACCCAGCCTTTACATGGCTTCCAAGGTTCTTTATTCTGCTTGGACTCTTTCAAGCAGAAACACTGTAATGGCCTGGTGGGCAGAGCTGTACAGGTGAGATAGACTGCTTACTGCATAAAGCTCCAGTATTCTATGGTTATGTGGCTTAGAGTAGTGACTGTCTTCACCCTTTCAGGGTTGGCTGGGTTCAGCTAACAGTTCTTGTGTGGGCTCTAGCATATCTTTATGGTAATCAAATAAGTGGCTGCTCACTAGCCTGGAGTCCAGCCTGGCTTCTCCCACCTACTGCCTGGCTCCTGGCGTTGACTGTTGGCTGAGGTTGAACACTCAGTGCCTCTGCATGTGGCTCTGCAGCTGTGCACTAAGAAGTGTGCAATTCAGTGCATGAAGACAGGAAGTGAGCATTTCCAGGCTCACCCTGCCTAGATCACCTGTGGCTAATCAAGCCACTGATTCTCAGGTTCACAGACTACACTTTGACATGAGCATCTGGATAAGGGCAGAGGGAATCAGTGACTATCTTTGGAGTCTGTCCTCCACACTGCTTCTGGGTATCTGCTTAGTGAGGGCAGGCATCTTTGTTTCATTTGCATAGCAGTACCCAGTGAACAGTGGAGTACCTGTGGCCTCGTCCCTGCCCACAAGGAGCTCCAATATAATGGAGGGGACAGAGCCCCCTGTAGAATTGTATAAATGTATCCAATTGTATAAATGACCAGGGTCAAGAGCATGATCAAGGGATCATATATCGATGTTACTAGAACCGGATCAGTTTATCTTAAAGAGTGTATCCCTCTCAAGCTGCTCTGTGTGTGTGTGTGTGTGTGTGTGTGTGTGTGTGTGTGGTGGTGGGGGTGGTGGTGCTGTGGCCTCACCCTATCCTCCCTCAGGTTATGGCAATGTGGCTCCCAAGACCCCCGCTGGGCGCCTCTTCTGTGTCTTCTACGGCCTGTTCGGAGTGCCGCTGTGCCTGACATGGATCAGTGCCCTGGGCAAGTTCTTCGGGGGACGTGCCAAGAGGCTGGGCCAGTTTCTTACCAGGAGAGGAGTGAGCCTGGTATGTTCCTAACCTTAGACACAGAGTTAAGGGGTGGGAGGGACCATGACAGAGAGGGGGAGGTTTTGGGACAGGTGACACTTGCCCTGCTGGACCCATTGGAGCAGCCTGGGCTCTGAGTCCCTTCCCACAGCTCACTTGCTTTTCCACCAACCCTGCTAGAGGAAGGCTCAGATCACATGTACGGCCATCTTCATCGTGTGGGGTGTCCTGGTCCACCTGGTGATCCCGCCCTTTGTGTTCATGGTGACAGAAGAATGGAACTACATCGAGGGCCTCTACTATTCCTTCATCACTATCTCCACCATTGGCTTTGGGGACTTTGTGGCAGGTGAGTCCCTGCCTCCTTTCTCTGACCTCTGCCATGTCTCCTTCCAGTTTAAGACAGGCCTTTGTTGGGGCACCTGATAGATGTTAGTCTTATATCTCTCTCTTGCTTCCCCCATTCCCACCCTCAACTCACTTGGGTTCACCCTGGAGCTTTTTCCAGAGGTAGAGATCTACACACACACACATACACACAGAGAGAGAGAGACAGAGAGAGAGAGAAGACAGACAGACAGAGAGAGAGAGAGAGAGAGAGAGAGAGAGAGACAGAGACTAACCAGGGTGGCTGCCAGACAAGGGAGGCCTTCTCCCCACTGCCCTGCCCCTCAGCCCTGCTCCCCTCCTCCGCTTAATCCCTACAGGCAATGAAGAGGTTCTTTGTCCCCTTTGTGTGAAGGCCTGTGCCTGTCCCAGCCACCCATGCTCAGTGTCTGGTGCCTGTGGCCTGCACAGTTTCCTAATCTTGAAAGCATTCTGGACCAGTGTCAGCCTGTGCCCTCCCTACTGACCTGCACCTCAGATCCCAGAGGTCATGGCGCCAGCTGCTTTGCCCAGAGGGCAGGTGGAGGTCATGCCTCTGCCCCTTTTTGTGTGGAATGCTGTGAGGGGCAGCTGAGTGGGTGGAAGGAACAGGACGCTTACTTCAGTGAACACTCCTGACCCTAGCTTCATGGGGCCTGCCTGCTGTCTGGACAGAAATTTAAAGGCACAATCCTATCATTGTTTAGTCTCAGGGGCCCAGAGTCTGCTGAGGGGAAGCCTGTGGTATTAAGAAGTCCAGAGATAGGTACCTTTAGGCATACGTTGGTGTTCCAGTGTGATGCCAGATCCATCCTCTGGCATACTGAATTCCTCTCAATTCCTGGATGCTGAGGGTAGAAACCAGCCATGTGAGCCTGTGACATCACTGCTGCCATTCTCAGACTCTGCTTGTGATCAGGAGTCCAGTGCAATATTGCCTTCAGAGCAGAGCACCTCCTAAGTCAGAGGCTCTGGCTTCTGTCTCCGGAGAAGGCTGTAATGAGGGCTGGAGGTTTTCTCTTCCAGGCCCTTCCCTTAACTTACTTCCACAGTGGAAGGCAGGGTGAGGATAAAGTTACAAAGGATATTTTTTGAAGTTACTTTTATTTATCTATTTTATTTATTTGTATGTTGGGGGTTAGCACATGTGGAGGTCAGGGGACCATTTTCAGGAGTTGGTTCTCTCCTTTTACCATGTGTGTCCTGGGGTTCAAATTCATGTTTTCAGGCTTGGCAGCAAGCACCTATATAGTCCATTGAGCCATGTCGCCTGACCAGGAAGGAAATCTTACCTAATTCTAGAAGGGAGGAGAACTTCTGGAGCTGTGGGGTGAGGGCGGGAAAGACTTCCTGCAGTATGTTGTCACAGAGGGGCATGCAGAATGGTGGAGCCACCGAGGACAGTCAGTCAGAGAGAGGTCTACGCTGAAGAGGGCCGAGACAGGGAGGCAGGCTCCGCCTTGAAGGAGGGTAAAGACAGTTCAGAGTGGTTCTTGCCAGGTCAGTGCTTCCTGGGTCATCTCGACCCAACCACGGCAGCATTCACAGTAAATCTGTGAGTCCCTCCCCAGGGCCGAGGCTGCCAGCACCCCCAGTGTCGACTTTCCGTTCCATTCTTAACTGTGCCGTGATGCACTCATTAGCTGGGAGGAGTAGAGAAAGGAGCGGAATGCACACTTACAAGCTGGTTATTCAGCAGTCACCCCAAAGAGCCCCTTTAACTCCCCTCACCCCTTAAGTAGTAGCCTCGGTTCTGACATTTGCAGTTGGAGAAACTGAGGCTCAGAAATGGGCTAGGCTGGAGCTACAGTCCTTCAGGAAGATAGGTGAGGACAGTCTAGGCCTCTTTCGTGTGTGTGCACTCAAGAGGCCAGAAAGAGGGTGTCAGAGTTCTTGGAACTAGAGTCACAGATGGTTGTAAGTAGCCATGTTGGTGCTGAGAATCAAACCTGGGTCCATCTGGGAGAACAACCAGTGCTCTTAACTGTTAAGCCCTTATGTGATTCTGATGCTGGAACTCAAGTCCTTGTCTTACAAGTACTTTTACCTCATGAATGATTGAGTTCCATGTCCTTTCCTCCCCTCTTCCCTTCCTGAGACAGGGTTTCTGTGTGTAACAGTCCTGGCTGTCCTAGACTCACTTTCTGGACCAGGCTGGCTTCAAAACTCATAGATATCTACCTGCCTCTGCCTCCCAAATGTTGGAATTAAAGGTATACGCCACCACGCCTAGCTCCCAGGCCCTCTTTTTGACAATGGGCTCTGTCTGAGGTGTTATATCAGACAGCACAGCTTCAGCCATTGCTGACCCTCTGGGCTTCCTGTCTTTACAGGTGTGAACCCCAGTGCCAACTACCATGCCCTCTACCGCTACTTTGTGGAGCTTTGGATCTACCTGGGGCTGGCTTGGCTGTCCCTCTTTGTCAACTGGAAGGTGAGCATGTTTGTAGAAGTACACAAAGCCATTAAGAAGAGGCGGCGACGGCGGAAGGAATCCTTTGAGAGCTCCCCACACTCCCGGAAGGCCCTGCAGATGGCTGGAAGTACAGCCTCCAAGGACGTCAACATCTTCAGCTTCCTATCCAAAAAGGAGGAGACCTACAATGACCTCATCAAACAGATTGGGAAGAAGGCAATGAAAACAAGTGGGGGTGGGGAGAGGGTCCCCGGACCTGGACACGGGCTGGGGCCTCAAGGGGATGGACTACCCGCCATCCCTGCATCCCTGGCACCTTTGGTGGTCTATTCCAAGAATCGAGTGCCCAGCTTGGAAGAGGTATCTCAGACTCTAAGAAACAAAGGACATGTGTCAAGGCCACTTGGTGAGGAGGCTGGGGCACAGGCCCCCAAGGATGGTTACCCGACCTCCGAAGTGTTTACTAACCAACTGGACCGGATCAGTGAGGAGGGCGAGCCATGGGAAGCCCTGGACTACCACCCGCTCATCTTCCAAAATGCCAACATTACCTTTGAAAATGAAGAAACCGGCCTCTCAGATGAGGAGACCTCTAAGTCTTCCGTGGAGGACAACCTGACCTCAAAGGAGCAGCCTCAACAGGGTCCCATGGCTGAGGCGCCCTTGAGCAGCACGGGTGAATTCCCTTCATCGGATGAGTCCACCTTCACCAGCACTGAGTCAGAGCTCTCTGTGCCTTACGAGCAGCTGATGAATGAATACAACAAGGCAGACAGCCCCAGGGGCACGTGAGGTGGGCCTGGCTCCCCACCTGCTTTCCAGGGGCTTCCTCTCACGAGGGTTGTCCTGTGATGGCCAGATCCCCCCGGAAGAAGGTTCTGGAAATGAGATGGGGAGCCAGGGACCTGCCTTTCCTTCTGTCCTATCCAGTTGGTTGCTTCCATGGGATGTGGTGTTGGCTCAGGACAGGCCTCCGTTCTATGACCCAGTGGGGAGGCTGCTGTCCTGGGCCTGCCCAGCAGGTGTAACTGCTGACTCAGAGGCGCGAAGGCTGCAACACTCACCCTGGAGGTCCTGTGTTTGCTGCTTGAGTCTTCCCCCATTGTTCGGTTGACTTTTGTACGGTTCTCTGAGGCCAGGCGCTTCAGCTGAGTTCACCAGTGTTAATGGGTGACGCCCTTGTGCCTGGCACTAAGCTAGACATTTGGAAGGAGGAGCTTGTAAGACCCACGGTTGGCATGTGATTCTCGGGTGTTCTGGGAAGGCACAGATGAGGGGGTTTGGGGCCCCTCAGTACCCCAGTAGTAGCAGGACCTACTTACCCACCTACTCATCACTGTCCAGCAAGCCCCTTACTGCAAACCTGAGGGCATGGCCTGTGGGAGAGGGGATATGTATGTCCTCTATGTGGAGCCACGCCCACCTCAGATTCCTCTGAACAGCAACAGCAGGCCAAAGGTTTCCTATGCCCTGAAAATGCAGGAGAAAGATGGATGCTCCGGGTGTGGTCAGAGAGCTCAGAATGAGGTGCGGGCCCCTCAGCCCCAGCCTAGGCACCCACACTCCCAGCCCACCATCTAATTTGGTGGAGATTCCCTCACTGCCTCTCTCCCTCCTCTCTTAGTGGGCCTGTGGAGTGAGGCCAGACTGTTCTCGGCTCATAGAACTGTGAATTGAGCTCCCGCCTCCAACCACTGTATAGTGTTAGCATGTGCAGGTGCCAGTGGGCATGCGTGTACACATTTGGGCTGGGGAGAAAAGAAAATGTGAATCTTACTGGTCCAGTTCCTAGGGAGGTCTGGGAACTAGCTGCTGTATAAGTCCTTGATGCTCAGCCTTCAGCCAGCCCACTCTGGTCTAAATGCTTTTTGTTATTAATATTTTTTTTTTAATGAACTGTTGTTTTTATACCCAGAGCCAGTAAAGAACAGGGTCCCTGCCATTGGGATGGAGGTCTGTCAGGCACTCTGTTGTCCTCCCAACTCAGCTTGTCCTTTGCCAGCCAAGGTCTAGCTAGGGAGGGACAACCGCAGGTCTTGGGTGGAGGGCGGGAGATATGGAGTTCCCAGCTCAGCTGATGACCAGCCTCAGCCCCTTCCTCTGCCATGTACATTTGCCAAGGGGCATACAGGGCCAGAGCCCCCACATGTGATGAGTGAGAGGTGTGTGTCCATACCTCCACCATTATCAAAGCGGTTGCAGAGGCCACAGCGGCCTCACGGTGGGAGGGAGGAAGAGCCTGGTTCCTGTGAGATGGCCTAAGCTGAGTGTCCTGGAGCCACACCAACCACGCATGTGCTGGGGGTGAAGGCAGATGTAATTTATTTTAACATTTTTGGTTTTTTACAATAAAACACATGAACAAGCCCACTTGGTGTGTGGTGTGTTTGGAGTGGGAGCAGACTGGGGCCGTGGGGTGGGCAAGGAAGACCTAGGACAGACTGGTGTCAGTAGGTCGGAAGGATCAGTCTAGAGCTGAAGTGGAGGGTAAGGAAGAAAAGGCAAGCAAGAACATCCAGGAACAGGGCAAAGGAGATGTTCTTCTGACTTGTCTGATGCCATGACAATATTCTGCCCAAAGCAACCTGAGGAAAAGTTACTTGGCTTACATATTTCCATCATCAAGAGAAGCCAGGGCAAGAACCTGGAGGCAGGAACTATAAAGACCACCATTTGCTGGCTTCATTTATGACACGTTATAGCTTCATGCTTAGCTGAGTTTTTCATACAGCTCAGGACTACCTGCCTAGGGATAGTGCTACCCACAGTGGGCTGAACTCTTCATGAATTGTAATCAAAACAGTCTCCCACAGCTGTGCCCATGGGCCAATCTGATCTAGGCCATTCATTCCTCAGTGATGGCTCTCCCATCAGATAGGAGCATCAACTCGACAATTAAGGCTAATCCGGTCAGGTAGGATGGTGGTGGCCAAGTCTGCCCCTCGCTAGCTTCCAGACACCTTTCTATAGATTTTACACCCAATAAAACATAAAGTAACACTTTTGCCTTGCAGCGATCCTGTCCTAGATGCAAACAGAGCAAGAAGCAGACAGGTGTCTGAGGCACCAATTTGTGCAGACAGTAAAAATGGAGACGTTGGCTTTGAACCCAGGTAGCATGGTTCCTAGCCAGTCCACAGCCAACGTGCTGCGATGGGAAGACGATTAGTGGGTTTTTTGATTGTTGTGACATCATTGGACGGGCCTCACATCTCCATCTGGATGAATCAGAACATTCTCAACTCAAGGAGTTTGGGAGCAGAAAACACAGCCAGGGTATAAGCACCCATGACTCACGGGTAACTTTTGCCAAGTGGCCCTGACTGCAGTTTGGTCCCCAGCACACACTTTAAAAGCCACATGAGGTGCCCAGAGCCCCAGCAGTCCTACAGTGAGATTGGAGTTGGAAACAGGAGAGTCAGATGAGAGCTTTATGCATAGCACAATGGCAAGAATAGTGAGACCCTGCCTCAAAAACAAGGAAGGAGAACAACCAGAAAAGTCCTGGCCTACCTGTACATACACGCTTACTTTTAAGAGCAAGCAAGCACACACATGAGTCGTCTTAAAAAATGTGCCTGGTTTGGTCGTTCACACCTGTGATCCAACTACAGCACTTCAACCCACTGAGCCATCTTCCCAGATACTGTACCATTTCTGTAAGGAACCTTGAGATTTGGATGTCCCAGAGTGGTTCTGGAAACAACACCCCACAGATAATGTACAGTTGAACTGGAAATCCTTCCTGTCTGCCTCTCCGTTTCTTCTCTCCCTCTCCTCCCTCACACCCTCCACCATGACCCACACCAGTGCACTCCGAGGCTTTCCAGTTTGACTTTGACCTTAAGATAACAGCATCATACCGCCAACACCCTTTAGTCAGCATCAGGTTGCTTCACAAACTGCCAGTTGCTGTCTAAACAGCACAGCCCTTCAGCCCTATCAGCACCAGCTACTGTGCACCAGAGGTGGGACTTGGGAGTGGCTTTTGGGGACAAAACTGAAAGGGGCACTGACAGATTATCAACACACACTGAAGAAAGCTGGGCTGTGGTCTTCCTATGGCTGAGCTTAATCTGAAGTAGGAGAGGCTGGATGGCAGTTACAGCAGAGCCCTGGCCAGGCTCCCTAACTTCCTGAGAGGTCTTGAACGGAGAAAGGGAATGCTGCAGGGGTGAGGGATAGATTGGGGATGGGGGTTGGGGGAAAGCAGTGAGCTGAACCCAGGCTCAGAAGTCACTGGGCACTCTGGCAGGTACAGCCCTCCATTGAAGCCACTGAATTAGTCCTAGCCTGGGGCAGTGTTCCAGATGAGTGAGATGATAGACTCAGCAGAAGTCCATGCTGTGGCCCCTCCCAGCAGCCTCCATGTTCTGCTGCCTCCAGAAGCCTTCCAGCCTTTGCCTGAGCTAGCCTCCTACTCTCCATCATTATCATTGCACTCGCTGCTCTGCAGCCACTGTTAACTGGTCACCTGCTCTGTGCTAGGTTAGGGACAGGCACTTCTGGTGCAGCTAGGTGTGGGACTTACAAATGGCCCTGCATCCATGGAGCAAGAATGGTGTCTGTCCATTGCAGGCCGCCTTTCAGTGGGTGATGGGTATTGACACGCCCCCTTTTTTCTAATTTTAAGTTATGTATATGTGTCTGTATGTGGGTATGCACATATGTGTGCAGGTACTTGAGAAGGCCAGATGAGGGTAACACATCTCTTGGAGCTGGAGTTACAGGTGGCTTAGAGCTTCCTGATGTATATGCTGGGAACTGAACTCAGGTCCTCTGCAAGAGCAGTATGTGCCCTTAACTGCTGAGCCTTCTCTCTAGCTCCTGGAACAACAACAAAAACCAAAACCAAAGCAAAACAAAAACCAGTGTTTTATTAATTCTTTGAGAATCCCGTACATGCATTTAATAATTTCGATTATATTCCTCCCCCCTATTCCTCTCCACCTCCTCTTCCAACTTTATATTCTCATTTTTAACAAATAACCCATTAAGTCTAATTTGTACAAATGGGTGGGCGGGGGACACTGGAGCAAGCCTGACCTATGGGGTCACACTTTTAAAGAAAATTGTCTCTGCTTCCTTTTTAGTCATCAGCTGTCAACAGCTCCTTAGATAGGGATTGGGGGGGGGGCTGGTGAACCCATCCCCCACCCATGCTGGAAGGCTGGCTGGATTGATCTTGTGCTGTTGTTGAGTTCATGAGTATACTGACCCTGTTATGTCCATCCACAAGATGCCACTTGCCCTGGTTCTCCTCGACCTCTGGATCTTACAGTCTTTCTGCCCTCTCTCCCGCGATGTTCCCTGAGCCGTGGGGGAGGGGTTATGCTATAGATGTCTCCTCTGTGGCTGGGCACTGCACCATGCTTGTTCTCTGCACTGTGGGGCCGTGAGGTTTTGCATTAGCCAGCATGCACCGCGTTAAAAAGCCTTAAGATCTCTTTTATCTATGCCTTTTAATCCTAACGTGTTATTAACTTCATTTTACAAATGAAGAAGCAGAAGAGAGCAATTTTCCCCAAGTTCAAACAACTATGAGGTGGCAGAAAACATCTGCCCAGGCTTGCATTCCTGTCCCTCACACTGCCCTCTGGCAGTTCTGAATCTGATAGAGAAGACACCCTCAAAATCTGTTGGAGATAGTTGAGACTCTGACCTTTAAGGAGTCTTCAGTCTAAGGGGGAGGGAAGGCCAGAAATGGAGAAACCAACACTTATACTCTCTATCCCAGCTGCCTCTCTATCTTCTTGTGAGACCCCAGAAGAGTCACCATGCCACTGTTCAGGAGGACTTAAAAAAAAACCTGCTTGGGTGTCCCCTCATCCTAGAACCGGCCTGGCAAGGGCAGGATTGCTTGGGAAGTTTCTGAAGTCAAGGCTATTGTCCGGGAAGGCAGTGGGCAGGTTGTGCAGATTGCTGTGGGCGAGGTCTCTAGCAGAGATAATCTCTCTTTAGGGGGGGCACCTGAAGTTTGGTCTCAGCTCTGCCCATCTGTTCTCCATGTTTGAATAACAAGTTCCTGCTTACAAACAAACAAACCCACTCATTTGGTGAGGAGGGCAACCGCACTGTACTTGCTGAAGCCAGAGGACAACTTAGTGGACATAGACATCTCCTTTTGTTATGTGTGTTCTGGGGATTAAAGTCAGGGAATCAAGCTTGTCAGCAAGTGCCTTTACCTGCTGAGCTCTCTTGCGGGCCCATAGCCCCCAGGTGCTAGTCTACGAAGCTTCACAGGGTTCATGTTATTCATGATCCACTTTGTCACCTGTCTTTATTTTTTCAGGGGCCACCTGCTATCATCACCTTTCCATAGCCACTAGTCAGTCCTCCCCGAGTCTGGACTGGGTGCCTTTCCCTGTGTGGCACTGTCCCCTCAGGAAACCACCTCCATTCAAACTGCTGTGACCTGTTCGAGTTCCCTGACTCCTACTTTTATGCCCTCTTCCTGGCAGAGACCCACACACTGGTGGTATCAAAGACTGAGTTACTCATGTGTGTATTCCCACCATGGCCTGGATACATGGAGATGGGCTCTGCTTTCTGGTATTTGACTGTCCCCCAAGTCCCTCTCTTCTCACTGGCAATTCTGTCCCTCTGTTCCTGAAGCAGAGGCCAAACCAGAGGCAAATCTTGTTCCACGAGGGCGAGTCCCAACAAAGCCAGGTGATGAACTTGAGGGACCTTGTGGCAGACTGAGGTGGCCTGATGAGTCACCTCATCTTATGCGAAGTCACCTGAGTCTAGAGGGCAGGACCAGGACACAGCATACCCGATTTCCCCCGCCTGAGAGTACTGCTGCTGCAAACCTCTTGTACATCTCCTCATCTTTACCTCTCTGTTTCCAGCCGATTAGGAACAGAGCTCCCATGGCTCCCAGACTCTTCCTTTCCGGCCATCTTCCCAGGCTGGAGCATCTCTTCTGTCGTCAGCCCCGCACAACTGTACAACTGTACTGGTCTCCTGGTTCACAAAGCCCTTTCACACCCTCTGGTATGTGGGAGATTACTCAACAAGTTGAAGCAGACAGATGTAGTGTTTTACAGCCCAACTGAAGGGCCTTTTACAAATTAGGAAATCTGGTACTTTGGTTTGGGGCCCAGGAGAGCAAGACCTCGGGCAGGATCTGGAGGATGGTCAGAAGCGGCAGACATGGAGGTAGGGGGTGATAATGGAGAAAAGGGAAGAGGTAGCAGAGATACACTTCTAAAACATTAAATGTTTACTTCTGTCTGCCTGTCTGTCTCTGTCTCTCTCTCTCTCTGTCTCTCTCTCTCTCTGTCTCTCTCTCTCTCTCTGTGTGTGTGTGTATACGCGCGTGTGCGTGTGCGAGAGGGAAAGAGAGAATGTGTGCGTGCATGTATGTGTGTGTGTGTGTATGGATGGCTGAGGAGGCCAGTCAGAGCCCCTGGAGCTAGAGTTCCAGGTGATTGTGAACTACCCAACATAGTGCTAGAAACAGAACTTGGATTCCCCGCCCCCACCCCCCAGCCCCAAGAGCTCTTAACTGCTGAGCCATCTTCCCAGTCTGGAGTTGATGCTGGGTGAAACCAGAGTTCCACCCTGCTGGAGCACTTCGGGGGAAGCCACAATCAGACATTGCCCTCAGGCTGGTTTCTCTGAAGGACAGGAACTTCTTTTACCCACCAGTGCCTATTCCTAGTGCTTGAGAAGGGCCCAAGGGAAATTGTCTCTTACCTTCCTCCACATGTGATCGGAGGAACACCCTGTACTGGCCAGGTACCTCAGATAAGCATCTTTCCCCTGCTGACTTGTTAGCAGTGAGAATTGGCTACTTCTACCAACAAAAGAAGCCCCCTTAAATGTGGCTAATTTTTATGTGCCTGCTTGTTTTGCAGTTTTGGGGAGAGGAATTCTAAAACTGAACTTTATCTCCAGCCTACCTGGGCTAATTTTGTCTATAAACAGAGAGGTGATTTCTGTTGCTTTTGGACATGCAATAAGAAGACGTGACCCTTCTGTGCTCTGGGGAAGATCACAATCTAAGAAATCCAAATATCTTGAGACTCAAGCAATAAAGAAACCCAACTCCAATCATGTGATCACATGGCCAAACTAGACAACATCTTGAACACCCTAGCCCTAGGCAATGTTTCAAAGTACATAGCCAGCCATCCTATAAATTCCAGACTTATGAGGAAATAAATGACAGCTGTAGTGAGCCTGTGTTTCAGTCTGTTTTGTGTTTCTACAACAAAATGCCTGAGATGGAGTACTTTATAAAGAAAAGAGGTTTATTTACCTCAGTGCTAGAGATCTCAGAGCATAGTAATGGCATGGGCTTCTTCTGGTGATGGTTTCAAGGTGGATAGTATCACATGAGAAGAGGGAGAGAGAGAGAGAGAGAGAGAGAGAGAGAGAGAGAGAGAGAGAGAGAGAACACCAAGAGAAAATGAGAGCAAGCCAAAAAAGCTGTACTTGATTTTTATTTTATTTTTTGAAACAAGGTTGGCCTTGAACCACCATTGAGCCAAGGGTGACCTTGATGTACTGATTCTCCTGCCTCTATCTTCTGCCCATGTGCTTGTTACCTGGCAATGTTAAAGGTGCCTGCATTGAACCCGGGGTTTTATGCATGTTAGCCAAGGACTCTGCCAACTGAACTATATCCCCAGACACTGAATTTGATTTTTTTTAACAACCTACCATTGGGATAACCACTACATACTCAAAACGGGCCTGAATTTCTTCCAAGGATGGTGTCTCCAAAGGTCCAATCACCTTCACCATACTCTACTGTTACTGGACTTTTGAACCTGTTTCTAGGTAGGGTATGGCTCAGTCCTTAGCATGAAACTTTAATTCTAAACAATGAAGGTAAAATTAGTTTGTAAAAGGAAACACCCATGTCTGAAAGTGATGTCTAATTGAGTGGCAGACAAAGTAACAAATCAGAGAAAGATTTGACAGACTAGGATATGCCTGACTCTCACGAGAAGAGAGGGGAAAGGGAAGCTACTTAAGGGAGAGAGAGACAGCACACTGAGAGTCCAGTCCAGGAAGACAGTAGTGTATGTGGAGAGCAGTGCAGTAGAGCTCAGAGGGAGAATAGAGCAGCACAGAGAGAGAGAAGGAGACAGTCTTACCAAGAGACTTTTACAGAGACAGGTTGAAGAGAGAACAAGCTAGACACAGGTAAAGACAGAATGAGAAAGAGAGCCAGAAGGTTAGAAAGGATTGCTAGAGTTAGTGTGAGGCCAAGCAGAGCAATTCAGAGGTCAAGCGAAAAGCCAAACTGAGTAAGTCAGGTGGGAGAGGAGTTTGAGTGAGATTAACTGAGTTGGACCAGCCAGTCAGAGATCAAAAAAAGAACAAGAAAGGTTAACTTATTCAGCAGTAAGTCTCAGAGGCTTAAAACTTTCTAGGCCTAGATTATATTATACAGAGGCTAGAAACTTCTAGGATTAGGCCTAGGTTAGCAGACTGAGGCAATAAACCTCTGAGACAACAATTACATCAGGTGAATAAAAGGTGAATGTATACTCCACCTCTTAAAGATTTTATCACCTTCAACATAGTTACACTAGGGACCAAGCTGCCAGCTCAGGAGCCTTTGGTAGACAACCTGTATGGTGGTCGAGACATTTGCTGTGCTTATCCCAAGCAAATGGCTGTTGGGCTATGAAGAAGGTTCTGAGGTACAGAGGCAGCCTGTACCTACCACAGCTACAGTAAAATGTAAAGTGAGGCCTGGAGCTGGAGAGATTGTTCAGTGGTTCAGAGCACTTGCTTTTGCAGAGAACCCAGGTTCTGTTCCCAGCATCCACATGGTGGCTCAGAATTACCTGTAATTCTAGTTCCAGGGGATCTGATTTTCTCTCCTGGCTTTCAAGGGCTCCTTCAAACACACAATGCACATAAACTCATGTAGCACACACAAATACACATATATTCTAAAAATTGCAAAGTGGACCAGCTTTTGGGTATACCTGATCCAAAAAGCACCTGCTACCCTGACTCAATTTGTCCTTGGACACAGCAAAGCTGAGACCAGATACCACTCATGTCCAATGTCTTTTAAGATTTTGAAGATCCATCTATTTTCAGGTCTCCAGACCTCTGTGCTATCTGTAAAGTGTGTTGGGAGGTCTGGAGTCTGTGATTATCTAGCCAGGAGATCTTAATAGCATCTTTCTGCATGTGTAAAGATGCCCCGCCATCTTACAGATTGTCTTAGTCAGTGTTCTATTGCTGTGAAGAGACACCACAACCAAGGTAACACTTATAAAGGAAAGCATTTAATTGGGGCTTGCTTACAGTTTCAGATGTTTAGTCCACTATCATCATGGCAGGGAGCTTGCTAGCACTTAGGCAGACATGGCGCTGGAGAAATAGCTGAGAGTTTTACATCCAGATCTGCTGGGGCTTCGGAAACCTCAAAGCCCACCCCACAGTGACACACTTCCTCCAACAAGGCCACACCTCCTGATCCTTCTAAATAGTGCCACTCCTTGATGACTAAGCATTCAAATATATAAGGGGGGGGGGCAGTGTATTCTTATTCAACCCCCCAACAGGTATGTTATCTTGCTGGCCTGAATGAAGATATCCCACAGAAATACTTGCCAGCCATTTGACTATTGGAACAACAGTCCCCAAGAAATTGGAATTTTATGCTGGAAGAAGGAACAGGTTGGCGCCAGACAGACAGAGAAAAACTTGTCTCCTGGAAAGAGATTTACAACCGAGCTGGGCCTTGGTTGTTTAGGGCAGCCAAGACCCAGGCTCTGTCTCCAACAACTGTGGTAGCTAGCAACTCCATCCAGGCATTGATTATTGTTTATGAACGCCATCTCATTTAATCAATCACCCACCACACTGTATGAGGCTGGTGTTATTATCCTCAACTGAGAACTGAGGCTCAAAGTCACACAGCTCTGGAGAGGCAGAGCCTGGGTTCTCATCTGAGAACCTCACCAAAGCTTGTATTATCTGCTACTCTTCATAGGGGGCACAACTCACCTGCTCCAAAGGAAGGGTACACAGAGACAGTGATCTTCCCACAATTCACAGCCATGCTCCATAGAGTGTGTAAAACCAGCGAGTTGGAACCAGCATCCCAGCCCAGCTTAGCAGTGATAACAACTCAAGGATCACCTGGGGAGATAGCTCAATTGCTGTTTAAGCAAGGACCTTAGTTCAGATCCCCAGTACTCACAGAAAAACCCTGACTCAGCAATGTGCATCTGTCATCCCAGCACTGGGCAGGTAAAGACAGGACTTGATGCTCAGCCAGCCCAGACGGACTCATGAGCTACCTGTTCAGTAAGAGATCCTGTCGCAAAATATAAGGTTTGGGGCTGGAAAATTGGCTCTGTGGTTAAAGCATGTATTGATCTTCCAGAGGACACAAGTTCACTTCCCAGCACCCATGTTTAGTGGTTCAGGATTGCTGTAACTCCAGCTCTAGGGGGATGTGACATTCTCTTCTGGCTCTGTAGGAGTGCGTGCACGCACGCGCGCACACACACACACACAATCACACTAGGATTTATCTTGGCTCTGGCTTAGTAAGGTCCTGGTTAAGAAGCAATAGGAGAAGCCGGGCGGTGGTGGTGCATGCCTTTAATCCCAGCACTTGGGAGGCAGAGGCAGGCGGATTTCTGAGTTCGAGGCCAGCCTGGTCTACAGAGTGAGTTCCAGGACAGCCAGGGCTACACAGAGAAACCCTGTCTCGAAAAAAAAAAAAAAAAAAAAAAAGAAGAAGAAGCAATAGGAGAAGGATCAGAAATACCCAAGTCCTGGGAACACTTGGCTGCAGGGGTCAGGGGTCAAGTATTTGTGTTTCCTGTACCCCTGCCAAGCCACCCTGTCTGTGTTTCCCCCCTGCATTGAAATGTGTGTTTACCCCTTCATTCTCTGATTCCTTCACCTGTGGCTCTGGCCAGCTGAGCTGTTCTGTCAGGGCTGTTGACATCACACACTGCAGAGCAGATGACCCATGTTTGTTGAGCCTCATGAAAGTTGCCTAGGACACCTGATGTTGGTGATTGAGGAGGAAGGAGAATCTCTCTCTCTCTCTCTAGCCACTCAGATTGCTACCTTCAACAGCTCACTTCATGGAAGAAGACTCTAACCCAAAAGCCTGGAGTCCACTTACGTCGGTCAGCTCATGGGAGCCAAATGGTTTGCTTTTCAGAACTTCTACAAGCTGGCTATCAAACTAGCCCCTTAAAGAAAGCGAGAATAGAATAAAAGAAAACTAAACCACAGGGCTGAAAGGCAGCTTAGATGGTAGGACCGATTAAAGTTTGAGTCCTGGCTGCCCCATAAAAAGAAAACTATGTATGATTGCTCACCTTTGCAATCCCAGGACTGGGAAATGGAGATTCCTGAGGTCCCTAAACCAGTGGATGCGTTTCTGGCCAGTGAGAGGCTGTTTCTAAAAACAAGGTAGCTAGCACATGAGGAAGGACAGCTAAGGTTGATCTCTTGTTTCCACATACATGCACACCCATGGGTTTGTACACTTGCATGCACAAAGTGTGTGTGCTGGGCCCGTCAGGCATGTGCACATTATGTCACAAATACTACCAAGAATGGACACGGGCAGTCATCTTAGCATTGGGAAACTGAAGCAGGATTATAAATGTAAGGCCATCCTGGGCTGTATGTATCAAGATCCTGTATCAAAAATTTAAATTGAATTATACACGTATGTAATTAAGCTGTGCCAGCTGCCACTTTTCCATCAGTCTTAGGTAATGCTATGTCAATGCTATAGGCAAAAGGCAGTGCCACACACACTTGGTTTTCCTGATGAGTCCAGGAAGATGCTGTGGTTGGCATCTGACAGCTTGAAAAGATTGATGGTTTAGATCATTTGGTGTCCATGGCTGTGGTGTGACAGGTGATACTACACACGTTACTGGCTCTAGGCAGATATGGCTCCTCAGTCCCACCCCAGAATCCTCTCATCTGAACCAGGATAGTACCACCAGCCATGTTATCAGACATTCTGCTGCATACACACCTGCCATGCCTATGAATCCACAGTCTCACACAAAGCTCTGTCCCTAGCAGGTACAGGTACTCTGATGTATCTCAAAACTGGGTCCTTAGAGAATTTTCTTGTGCAAAGATCATTGAAAAGACTCAAATTGGGATGGTATAGTTCAGAGGCCTTGGCTCTACAAGGGGACTTAGGAGAAAGGTCTTTTCTTTGTGTGTGTGTTTGTGTATTTGTGCGTGTTTGTTCATGGGTCTGCCTGTCTATGTCAGTTAGTCAGCCAGCCAGTCAGTCAGTCTGTCTGTCTGTCTGTCTGAGTGTATAGTGGGAGGTGGAGATGAGAGAGAAGTTGGAACTATGGATCTTTGCCTTCTATTTATTTACTTGCGTATGTGGGAGGCAGCACACATGCGCCACAGGGATAAGTGGAGGTCAGAGAACAGCCTGCGGGATGACTCAAGTCATCAGGCTTGGCTGCCAGTGCCTTGATCTGCTAAGCCACCAATGGAATAAGGATTTCCCCATAAATCAGCCTCTGGAATCATGGATTTTTAAGTACTCATCCTTACTTTGTAGTTCTGGTTCTCCAAGAAACAGATGCCATGGTGATGGTCACAAATAACCCTCATGAGGGAGACTGGGTGTGTTGCTGTTTTATTGCACTTCAGGTTGAACTCCAAGTGCCTATGGAAATATCCTAGAGTAATGTGCAGACAGAGGTAGGCCAAACAGCCTATGGCTGCTGAGATGTCCTCCAGGCAAAGGGACCTAGAGGGGCTCCATGCCTGTGCTTTGCTCCCTCCGGGTACATTCAGTTCCCTGCCAATAGTCACCAATGGCCTGGGCACAGGCTTGGAGGTGGGTTTGAGAGACTTTGACCAGTACTTGGAGATCTCTGGGGGGTGTTTTAATGACCACTGAGTTACAGGGGGCAGAAAGCATGGTCATACAAAAGTCAGATTGGAAGGGATGGGAAGATGGCTCCGTAAAGTGTTTGCCACACAAACAAGAGGATCTAGCATGCCCCAAAATCTTGCCCTACAGGGAATACCAAAAAACCTATCCTTGTAAAGAACCTTGGTGCACTTCCAGTTTGCACTCAACCCACAACAGTAAGGACTGAGTCTTCTGCCATTGAAGTTGCTCAGCCTAAGAGTAGGTGTTTACCTATTGCAGAAGTTGACAAGTTGATCTCAAAGGTCTCACTCAACCATGTGACCCTGAGTTTCCACAGCGGGTCGGGAGGGGGTATTTTAAGATTGTTTTCGCTCCTTCTTGGCACTCAGTGCCCTAGGCTTGACATTTGGCAAGGAAGCTTGTACCTCTGGGGACAGCTGTGAAGCAGCACAGCAAACAAAGGGTACCAGAAAACTCCTGCTGCCCCTCCCCACCTGGGCATGCGCACATCCCACAGAGGCAGAGTGGCAGGGCTATGGAACAATGGGAGCCTATGAGTCACGAGGTAAGGCCGGATGGAGTTTCTCTGGGAAGGTCCCCTCTAGCCGCCGGAGGAGCTGACGCAGGCCCCTGACAGGCGGCAACTGGAATAACCGCTGATTCCCAGTCTTGCCCTGTATGGTTTGAACAGATTTTTTTTTTAATCTCTTTAGATCAACTTTTATTTTTAGCAAAGTGATAGCTATAAACATTTTCAGATAGTCAAGTTCTGCTACACAATGGGAAATAGCAGCCACCTTCCTCACCTTTCCCAAACGCCAGTCCCAGGGGCCCTAAGTCCTTTATATTTCCAAGGTTTAGTTTTTTTTTTTTTCTTTCTAGTCCCTCATTGCTTTTCTAAGCAATGTCTAGCTTCCGTTTTAAAAAATTCCCACAATCATTTTAAAAAATATTTATTCATTTAATGTGTATGTGTGTGCCTGCGTGAGGTATGGGTACCTTGTACATGCAGATACCTGTAGAGGTCAGAAGAGGGCATCAGGTTCCCTGGAAATGGAGTTACAGGCAATTTTAATACGGGTGCTCGGAGGAACCAGGACTTCTGCATGAGCAGCAAGTATACTTAGTTTCCAAGCCTTCTCTCCAGCCCTTCCTACTTCAGTTAATATAGATTCTCTTTTTATGATGAGGGCTGAGGGTGTGGCTCAGTGACAAAGGCTTAACTTACCTAGTATGTGTGAAGCTCTGGGGTTCATTTCCCAATGTAAAAAAAAGTATACAATTACTTTTGGATCGGATTTAAGGCCCACTCCACAAGATTAAATTCATACCTGCCACCATTCTGGTGCTGCAACTTGTAACTAGACAAGTCATAGGCCCTGGAGAAGAACATGGTACTATTATTCTGCTGAATGAATATAAGTCAACTCCTAATGACCTATTCTTATAGCCATAGATCAATGCATCTCAGTTTTTAGCTGAGACACTTCTGTTTGTAGTAGATGCTGACTAACACAGTGACCTACAACTGGCCAAGGTGCAGAGAATAAAAGGTTGCAGAGTGTCCAGCCGTAAACGCAACATATGTATGCATTGCCTTCTCCAAAAACTCAGAGATCACTGGAAAAGAGCGGGAGGAAAGCACAAGAGCCTGGGATGGTGGATTACTACAAGAAAACTGTGTCTTTTAGACACAGCAGTGTCAATGCACATAAGAACACACAGTGAGTATGTCAGCATGCACAAACCTGTGCAAGCCCAAGACAGACCAAACTCCAACATGGAGAAGGGAAGTTGGTCATAAACCCCACCCTTAAACAAGGAGCTATTGGCAATTCCTAGTTCCTAGTGAAGGAAAGGTTAGGTTTCTCTAAGAGTGCAGCCCCTGGTAAGTGGACCATGCTCTAGTGGCTACATATATGAGGATGCTTGGGTAACACACATTAACACTGATGGGAGGAAAACGACAGAAATTGGGAGAGAGGTCAAGGGGTGGGTCTGGGAAGAGGTGGCTGAGGGAGATTAAGTATGAAAAAAAAACCTTCTTGTGTGAAATTCTCAAAGAATAATTAAAATATTTCAACAAAAGAAAGCACAGCCGGGTTGTTGAGATGGCTGTGTGAAGGTGCTGGTTGACCACTCAGGTTCAGTTCAACTCACAGGACCCACATAGTAGGAGGAAAAAACTGACTCTTACAAGCTGCCATCTGATACACACACACACACACACACACACACACACACACACCCCAAACACTGGTACACAAGCACACAAAATAAGTTGCAATATGATAAAAAATACAAACAAAGTAAAACAGATGCAAAACCACCAAGAAGTTGCCCTATTCTATCCCCAAGATGCACATCCATAACTTTCTTTAGCCAATATAGTAAGATGTTAATTTATGGGTAGATCATAATTTAGTGTTTGCATTATTATTAATATGGATATTACCAAAAACTCTGGAGTTACACTCTCTTTCTTCCTTCTCCCAGGACATTTTCTTCTCCTGCCCTTTCTGTTTGCTAGGATCTGTATGTTCCTACCACTCATTCACTCCCATGTCCTGCTGTAGTTAGTTGTAAAGCTCTTAAAATGGCTATCAGTCCCGTTCATTTTTTCCATATAAACATCTCTTTTAGCCTCTATGATCTTTCTGCTCTTAGATGGATGGTTTCTCTCTGGGTTTGTTTTGTACCTAACTGCCCCAGAACATCCCTTAACTATTAACTGGGAATTCTGTGTCTCTTTCTTCCATTATAGCCTGTTTTCAGAACCCAGTGCTTCTGTCTTTCTTCCTTCCTAGTTCGATGGGGACACTCTCTGAAACAGTTCTCTGAACAATGATGGGGAGGAAGTGTAAAATAAATTTCTAATTACATTGTGTGTGTGTGTGTGTGTGTGTGTGTGTGTGTAGGCTGGAACTGGAGTTACAGGTGATTGTGAGCCACCTGACACGGGTGCTGTGAACTGTGTGAACTTGAATCCTCTGGAAAAGCCGTAAGTTCTCTTAAGTTTTGACCCATCTCTCTATCCCCAAGATTTATTTTACTTTGTGTTTATGTGTGTGTGTGCGTGTGTGTGCGTGTGCGTGCATGTGTGTGTGTGTGTGTGTGTGTGTATGTGTGTGTGTGTGCGTGTGTGTGCATGTGTACATGTATGAGTTCAAAGTGTATCCAGAAAAGGGTGTCATATCCCCTGTTACTTGTGGTATAGGTGTTGGAAACTGAACTTGAATCCTGTGAAAGAACTACAATGGCCCTTAAGCCTCTGAGCTATATCTCCAGTTCTTTACCCTAAATCTTTGTGATAGTTTAGCTGGGTATCTGATTTGCGCTGGAAAATTTTTTTTCTCAGAGTTCGGAGACCTTTTTCCTTTTTTCTCCAGTTTCTGATGTAAGTCTGAAGTTTAGAGACACTGTTAGTCCTGGGTTTTACATTGCTGCACCCCAAACTTCTTTCTCTGCTATGCTTTAATTAGCATATTTTTCCATCCAGAAGGCCACACCTGTCACTCCTTTCTGTACTTATTAAGCCTCATCTTTTTCAGTGGGCTACTTAAATGGTTCCTCCAGTTTTAAATTTTGCCTCTCAATCCTCCTAATTCAAAAGAAAAAAATTCTAGCTTATTTTCATTTTATTGTTTTCTTAGTTAATTAAAGGAATCATAAATATACATAATTTTTTTTAAAGTAGCACATTTGATATCCTTTGCTCTCCATTTAGGTCAGTCCTATTCTGTGGCAATATATGAGCCATATATGCAAGCTTCCTATTATGTTTCTATGGATGTATTATGTTCAGGACTTCTTGCATTCTAGACAAGAGTGTTACCAATCAGCTAGACCCTGGTCCTTTTCTAAAAAAATAAATTCTAGGCGGCTGGAGAGATGGCTCAGTAGTTAAGAGCACTTGTGGCTCAACCGGATTCAATCACCAGTTCCCACATGGCAGACTACAGTCCAATGGGATCTGACACCCTCACACAGATATACACTAATAGGCAAACACCAATGCACATTAAAGTAAATTCTAGCTACCATATTAGAAAGATAAATGGAAACAGACTAAATTAACCTTAAAGGACTGGGGAGATGGCAGAGTTGATAAAATGCTATCTTTCCAGGTAAGTACAAAAACGTGGTCTGATATCCCAGAACCCCCATAAAAATACGGGCTGGAGGTGATGGTGAATGCTTGTAATCAAGGGAATGCTCGGGACTCACCTTATGGTGGAGCACCATGCAACGAGAAACCTTGTTTCAAGATAAGGTGAATGTGTGTGTGGATGCCTGAGGAACAGCACCTGAAGTTATCCTCTGGTCTCCAATGTATGTGCACACACTAGCATGTGTACCTGCACACAAACACATGAACACCCCCATGTATGTGCACATATGAAAGAAATTAATTTTAATAATATTTACTTTAAAATATAATTTCTTCTAATTTTTGAAATTAATATTGTGTATATCTGGTGGGGAAGGGCATGGTATTCATGGAGGCCAGTGGGACAACTTTGTGGAACTGTATCTCTCTTTCCACCTTTCGTGGGTCTTGGGGATTGTGCTCAGGTCATCAGTCTTGCGTGGTGGGTACCTGTACCCACTGAGCTTTCTTGCCAGCTTTTTGAGATTTTATACATTTATTTAATATATTATGTTCATATACTTTCAATATAATTTATATGTGCATTGACCCTAGAAATCATGAGCAAACTCATTTTAAGCTAAGCTGGAAGTCCAGTGGGCATTTTATAGGCATGGCAACTCAGTTCAAGTGGCTGGTGGCCACTGTGCAGACAGGACAGAATCTGAACAACTGTCAATCATGTGCCCATTCTGCTCTCCCTGTATATTTTGGTAGAACTATTTGAAAGATTCTCTCTCTGTCTCTTTCTCTGCACAGGGTCTCACTGTGTAGCCATGGCTGACCTAGAACTCAACATGTAGACCAATCTGGCCTTGAACTTACAGAGATCTCTGGAATTCACATAAAGGTGGAAGGAGAGAATCAATTTCTCTAAGTTGTCCTTGAACCTCCACACATGTGTCCTGGCATGTGCATACATGTACACACACTAATAAATATAATTATTATTTAAAAAATAAAAACTACACTTCAAGCCAAGCATGGTGGTACATGCCTTTAATCCCAGCAGCTGAAGGCAGAGGCAGGCAGATCTCTGTGATTTTGAGGTTAGCCTGATCTACATAGTGTATTCCATTGCAGCCAGGTCTAAGTAGCTCCTGAAAGCCCCCCTGCACCCCTCCTCCAAAATCCTTCAGTTTGCAGATCCTTACATTAAAGACATTCTACTACATAATGGTTCAACTGTTACTACATCTGTGAAAATTCATAACTAGTATCTTTAACACCCTTTTTCTATTCAACATTCCCTAGTGGTGTCTGCAGGATCTTACCTGGTCTCATTTGGTTGGCAGGTACCTTGGTTTTTATGAAATCTATTGTAACCTTCCTATTATTTCTTTGATTTATTTATTTATTTATATAAAGTTTAACATTGTTTCTAAAGATTTGTTTTTATTTTATGTGGATAGGTGTTCTGCTTGCATATATGTGTACCACATGTGTGCCTAGTGCCTCCAGAGGCCAGAAGAGGGCAGTGGATCCCCTGGAAATGGAGTTAATAGGTGGTTGAGGTGCCATATGAGTATTGGGAACTGAACCTGGGTTCTCTTCAAGAATAGCAAGTGCTCTTCACTGCTGAGGTATCTCTCTAGCCCTAATAAAATATTGTTTTAAGATTTTAGAGAAAAAGTGAGAGAGAGGGTAAGCTTTTAGGTTGGGGAAGTAGCTCAATGTACAGGGCTGCCCTAGCTTGTGGAAAGCTTTAGGTTCTATCCCCAGCACCTCATAAAACACAGGAAGTTAAAAACGTGTTTCTCTGAGGGGCTCATCACAGGTATGAAATTCTACACACCCTACAACTTCATTCTTGTTTGGTGGGCATGGCGTGTGGTCTCAGATGGGTCTCAGGAGAAAACACCCTTCCTCTTCAGTAACAGCTGGCCTCTGTAGAGGACAGAAAGCTTGGTGAGACATTGTGGAGGCTTCACACTCGTTTCTTTCTAGCCAGGAAAGTGGCATACCAGCAAAGTTGTGAGAAGCTGGGGGAACCTGGCATGCTGACATCTATTTTAGGACTGACTCCTTCAAAGCTGCTGCTGCTACTTGGCTGCCAAAGGGTTGGGCATTCCAGAGTCTCAATTTTGACCCAATGCTAGAATTCTGAGATAACCTCTGTTCCCCGGGCTAGCCAGTGCTATCTCATTGATTCTTCCAATGGCTGTATAATCATTGTGGACTGAGTACATGATACAGTGCCCCCAGACCCTCCTCCATCTGTCTCTTACTTTTCTCTTTGATAAATTAGGACCTTTCAATTCACACCAGTGATTTCTGGGTAGGGTTTCCCCTGAGTTCCTCCCTAGATAATCTCTGCTACTTCAGGGTTAGAGGGGACACTACTGTCATCTGTTAGGAAGAGGGCCCAGAGCAGTCCCTTGTAAGACAGAATCCCCAGCCCCAGGTGTCAATAGTGAGTAGATTGAGAAATGCTGCTCTCCTGTAACCCCTGGTTCACCCACATCCCTAATCCTCAGAGAAAATAGGAGTGGAGAACAGAGGCCCATGCTGCAGCCTGAGGTAAGCGACCCAGACAGTGGGCAGGCCACAGCCTCTGGAATCGGCTACTGTTGATTTTGGCCTTTGCAAGATCAGACTATCTTGTGGGAAAGAGTTCCCAAGCCACATCAGCTGCTGCTGTTAGCTGTTTACCTGACTGGCCTTGGTTCAGGGAACGAGCACACTGCGGGCCCTCCACCCACCCCACACTTGCCTCTCCCACTGTGAGGGGATGAAGGAGCCACAGAAGGGAGAACTCCAACAGTGTGAGTGGGAACTTGCTTCAGCCCCTAGCCAGGAAGCTTCCGGGAACTCAGCATGGATCTCGGGAGAGAAAGCCAGTGCCAGGCTTGCCTTCCATCACTGCAATCCTATACTACCAAAACCTCTACAGGCCGAGTCCATTTCCTGAGGACAGCAGGACTAGAGTAGACAGGAGCAGGGGGAAGCCTGGGTCTGATGAAGTTGGTTAAGGAAACCAGAGCAGCCCAAGGCCAAGGGAGGGACTAAGGAGAGACCCAGCTCCAACTCTACCTTTAGGCCTTGGGTCACCCCATGTGGCAGAAACTACTTTTTGCTCCCCAAGTAGCCAAGATTCTCCATTTATTTCAGGACTGGGGGTGGAAGGCAAGGCATTACACATGCTAGGCAAGCACTCTACTATTGAACTATAGATACCCAACCCCTCAAGCTCCTTTTCTTAAATAACAATTGAATTTTAAGTTACATTTCCCAGGCTCTCTTGCAGCTAGGTATGACCACATGAGGCCGTTTGACCAATGATATAGGAATAATAGTGACATGTACACTCTATGGATCACACCTTTAGAGGGAAAGGGTATAAGTGTGATGGCAGGAGCTTGGACTGTAGGAAAGAGAAGCTTTGTGTTATGACATCAGCACAAATTAGAAGGCCCCTGGCTCCACCACTGAGTTGTCTTACATGGGGGTAAAGTGAGGTGCTTTCCTCTTTAAGCCTGTACGTACCAGTTGCTTTTCCTGTTACTATGACAAAATGCCTGACAAAAGTCACTGAAGGATAAAAAAGGGTTTGTTTTGGCTTGTGATTTGAGGGGGAATAATCTATCATGACTGGAAGGCACGTGGAGTGAGAGAGCTGGCCACACTGCATCCATGGTGAGGAAGCAGAGAGATGGATGTGAGTATTCAGCTCACTCTCTCTTTTTAGAGAGAGTCTGGGGGCCCAGATAAGATGATGGTCCTGCCTGTGTTCTCTGAGAATGTTCACATTCTGCCAAGATGTGAGAAGAGGAGCCCCACTGTATGTTCCCGCCATCACAGAGCTTTCTGCCACCATGTCTCTCCCTCCACGATAGATTGTATTCCTACAAACCATAAGCAAAATAAAACCCTTCCTCTGTTCTCTTCAGGTATTCGTTTACAGCAATGAGAAAAGCAACTAATGTATCCACTAACCAAACTTTCCAGTGGCCACTGAGGGCCTCAGTTTGCCTTTATCTAGAACATTCTATCCACATCCTTTCTGAGCTTGGTCCCTAGCTGGAGCCCCAGAGCCTGGCTCCTTTGTTCAGGGAGACAGATGTTTTGTTCCATCAGCCTCCCAGGACACTATCTGAGATCTAGGTCTCACCTGTCCAACCGACACACCACACCACAAACTAGCAACTACATCCAGGGCACCTCTCCCCAGGACCATTCTTCCTCGCCTGGCTAGCTCTCCACATCAGTGTGAGTGGCAGCTCGAACACTCTTGGATCAGAGCCATGTTTTAACTATGTGCTTTCCCAGGTTAATTAACTTTATTGACTTTAAAATATAAAGTCTCAGTCTCTTTATTATAAAATATTATATATATATATATATATATATAATATGAAAAGAGACTGAGACTTTGCATTTACTATATACAGTATATTATTTACTATATATAAATGTATATTTAATATATATGAAGATTATATCAGAAAAGTCTGCTCCCAGACAATGGGAAAGTGAATGTAGGCTTTAGGCTTTTGTACAGCAAGATCCTCCTGGTTGTATGATGCTGTGTGTGTGTGTGTGTGTGTGTGTGTGTGTGTGTGATCACAGGTCCTTGGTGTTAATGTCACTGTAGGCTCTTGTGTCCCCTGACAATTCTTCAGTGCTCTGAGTTCTGTGGTGGTCATCTAGCTCTAGAAGGAGAAGGTAGCAGAAGCGTCCTCCTCCTTCCTTTCTCCCAGGTTTTCCTGGAATAAGCACCTGCTGGCCCCTCAGACATGCAGAGTAGCCCCAGGGCTCACACACTTCCTCTTGTTCCCTTAGGCTTAGGACTGGCCAGACCTGCACAGGAAGTCTAGCTGAACCATAACCCAGGCATGGGAAAGGCCAAGGCCAGAGGCTCCCAGCCAATGGAAAGGACAGGCCAGAGCTGAGCTACCTGTGTCACAGCTACAGTATGACTCTTAATCATTTGGCCCCATATCCGTGGCTGCTGAGAACAACGCAAGCAGGTCTCGCAAGCAAAGTTAAATCCACGCAATTGTCTTTCCAGGAATATGGGGTGGCTCTGCTATCTTCAGCAACCAGTCCTCTTCTTTGACAGCTCACCTGCAACAGAGTGGAAAAAGGGCCCAGAAGTCCTCACTGTACAAGCTAAGTCGGCTGGCCAAGCCAAGGCAACTCTGAAAGCAGGAGTTCCATGCGGTGACACAAGATAACTGTCACTTACTGGGGACAGGTACTCCTACCACTCTGAACTTCTGTGGTTATACATGTTGAGTCCCTGGACTGCAGAGAAGAGAGTTGGCACCCTGGAGTTGTCCCTTTTCTTCACGTCTCACTGGATAGGGTAATTCCAGGACACAACCTCTGATTTCCATGATTATGGATAGCTTCTCCAATAGTAGGAGAACCAGAGCTGACCACCCAGATGTCTAAGTGCCCACAGGGAAGCTCGACTGAGAGGCAGAGGCCACCATCACTCCCTGGCAGGGAGAGCAGGAGCTAGGAAAAGGTGTCCTTTTCCTGAGACAGAAAGTGACTATGTTTTGGGAACCACATTTGGGGTCCCCTCATACTCATAGTCTTTTTAAAAAATATATTTATTTAATTTTATTTGACATGCATGGTTTTGCCTGCATTCATGTCTGTGATGGTGTCAGATCCCCTGGAGCTGGAGTTACAGACAGTTGTGAGCTCCGTGTGGGTGCTGGGAACTGAACTCCAGTCCTCTGGAAGAGCAGGCAGTGCTCTTAACCACTGAGTCATCTCTCCAACCCCCATGCTCAAACTCTTGACCCCCCCTGCACAGAGGGCAGTGTGCAAATTCCCGAATGACACCTAGCCTCCTGCTCTCCTTGCCAGGGAGTGATGGTGGCCTCTGCCTCTCAGTCGAGCTTCCCTGTGGGCACTTAGACATCTGGGTGGTCAGCTCTGGTTCTCCTACATCACTGGTCCATCCAGTGTTTGCAGCCGACATGCACACTCCCTTCCAGCCTTGTTTTTCTTAGCAGCCAAGGCCAAGAATCAGAGCCTGTGAGTCGGGAGGAAACAACTGCAGAGCAGAACTGGCACGCCATCCCTCTACAGACCTGACTACAGACCAGAACCAGCTCCTGAGGGCTGCCGCTCCAGAGGCAGAGAGGGTGCACTTCAGTTCAAAGCCCCTGAGTTCAAATAAGGACTGGAGCTTCACCCTCAGCAGTATGAGTTCAAGGCTTTCCCTGACTCTGATTCACTGCCCAGTCAGGTTCTCCAGAGTTCTTGGAACTGGAAGTCTGTGCCCTTTGACACTAATTAAGATATGAGTGCATTGACACATTGATGTTTTCCCTCTGGCCGGGTCTGGTGGCATCCACTTGTGATCACAGTACTAGGGATTTGCAGGTCCAAGATCAAAACCCTGTTCCAAAATGGAAACATTCAGGAAAGGGAGCTGGGGATACAGCTTGGTGTGTGAACTCTGACATGTAATCCCTAGGAAGGAAACGAGAGGAAAAACAAAAGAGAGACTTCTGTGTGTGGATGTGTAGGTGTTTGCATTTCTGTCAGTGCATATGCTTGAGAGGACAGGGCAGACAGACAGACTGAGACAGAAAGGCAGAGGGCAAGGTCAGGGACACAGCAGGGCACCCTGTAGAGACCTCAGAAATAAGACCTCTATCTTCCTCACCCCAAACTGCCTGCCCTGCCCTTCAAACAGAGGTTCCCCAATGACAGGCCATATCCCCCTCAGACTGGGCTCCCTGAGGATCTGCCCCTCTGGGAATTTACCAGGAGGCTTTACCAACTGAGCCATCTCCCCCAACCTCTGTTCTGCTATGATTTCAAGAGCTGCAAGTTTCTCCTCATCTCTCACTGACTTATGTCCAAGGAGGGTCACGTGATACTCAGGACGATCTGGGCTCCAGGGTAACCTGTGTAGCCAGGCAAATCTCTGACATTGTTCTCAGATTTTCATCCACCATAGTAGTTCAAAGACTGCCCCCCCCCATTCCCAAGCAGTGGAGCCCTTTCTTCAAAGAGGTTTGTCTTTCCTAAGACAATGTCTCTCTGTGTAGCCCAGGTTGGCCTTGAGCTCAAGATTCCCCTGCGTCATCCACCATGTGCTATCTTCAAAGAAACCTAAAATAGCTCAAAATAACCAGGCAGGGTGGAGAAGGCTTGTAGCCCCAATACGTAGGGAGGCTGAAGTACAACGATCATTAAAAGTTCAAGGGCAGCCTGGTCTACACAGTGAATTCTAAGCTACAGAGCAAAGATCCTTCTCAAAAAAGGAAGGGGAGGTAGGAACGGGGAGAAAAAAGTGGAGCGGGAACGAAGAAAAGGGGGAGGGGAAAGAAACTGCTTACATCCCTCTGAGGATGGGGGAAGGGGGCTCTAAAGAGGAGAAAGAGTACTGGTGCCCAGTCAGTCCTCCTCTCAGGATGTCCCCTAGAGCCCAGTGAGCAACCTCACAGGGCCAGTTCTTTTCTGGTTTAGATTTTAAACTTTCAGGACCGGGTCAATGGCAAATGAGAAGCTCTCCGTGCTCGCGGTGCTCAGGAATAGAGAGAGCAAGGTCGAGGCGAATGGAGTGAAGGACGCCAGAGATTTTGAGCTGGAGCTAAACGTGGTATTTGAGGGACCAGGGATGGCCATGGGCTACTCCTCCTGTAATCAAGCCTAGTTCGGGAAACTAAGAAAAGACTACATTGAGTCAGTCATGTGTCAAAGGCTGAGGCGCCTCCGAGTGGAAGGGCGTAGACTAGGAAGGGACCTTGGAGGTTGGGACCTCTAGGAAATTTTCCCTGAAGCGGAGTCTCTAGGCTCACCTCAGTAGACTTCAAGCCAGGCAGCGGTATATCATCACAGGACGCCACTGCCCCCTTGTGGTCACATCCTCTGCGAAGCACCGGTTCCTGCCGCTCCCTGAGTTGGTGCTCCTTAGCTGGGGCCAGAACTAGGGATATTTCTGTCCCTTACTTGATTATCCGCCTGTAATCTAGAGAGTAGAGTTTGAACACCGTGGCCTCCAATAAGCTGTGTGACCTCGCTGCGTTGCATACCCTCTCTGGAGCCTCTCCATCTTCATCTTGTCCTACCGGCTTCCTGGGTGTGCTGCCCTGAGACTTTCAAGAGCTCCCGTTGTATACACCCCGGTGGGAATACACTCACCCAAGGGAACAGACTGGGTGGGGCTGAAAGGCTTCATCCTGCGAAAGCAGAGCTCAGGAGTTTGAGGGAGACACTCAGAGAGAGGAGAGTGGGTGAGAGGATATCATGGAGCGGAGAGCCCCAGTAGCAGCCCTCGGATTCCATTAGCTCATTCTCCCACTGACTGTGTCACTCCAGCCCACCCCATCCTGTTTATCAACAAGGCATAATGCAAGTCAACCACTAACACCCTTCCCCTGAGTTTTCAACTTGGGATGCAAGGATGGGCTTGCAGGGTTGTTTGCCAAAATATAGGAACAGCTACAAATGTGTGTCCTTTCTGAGGAGCCATCCAGTCTTTGACTAGATTCTGAAAGATGTCTATGACTCCAAGAAATTACAAAAAAAAAAAAAAATTCCTGTTCTGAAATGACATAGACTAAAGCTCACCAAAAGGATGGCAGGAAGTGTTTAGTCCAAAGGACTAGAATAGACATAGACATAATAGAGAATTACATAAGACTCCCCAAGGGTAAAGACCGGTGCTCTCATTTCTTCTTCTGATTATTTTTACTGATTAAGTGTATGATGTGCATGTGTTGTGTTGAGGTGTTTCTGTCTGTATTGTAAGTAGTGTGTTTCTGCTGTTATATATTGTGATAGTGTTGATATTATGTGAGTGTCTGTGTGTTGAGTATGTGTGAGTGTGTGTGTCTGTGTGTTAAGTTGTATTGTGTGTATGAGTTGTATGATTGTGTGTGTTGATGTGTGTGTGTCTTGTGTGAATAGTATTGTGTGAGTGTGTGATGAGTTTATTGAGTGTTGTGTGTTGTGACGAGTGTGTGTGTGCTGTGCCTGAATATGCGTGTGGTATATGAGTGTGGTGTATAGTAGTGGTGAGGGGTGGTGTGTGTAATAGTGTATGTGAGTGTGAGTGTGTTGAGTAGTGTGTAGTGTGTGTTGTCTGTGCATGTAATAATATTGTGTGGTGTGGATATATTATGTGTGTTGGTAGAGTATGTTGAGTGTGTGTGTGTCTGTTGATATAAGTATGTGTGAGTGTGTGTGAGTATGTATGATGTGTGTGTATGGTATGTGTGAGTGTGTGGTATCGTGTGTGTAATAATATGGTGAGTGTTGTATGAGTATATGTGTGTGTGTGTATATGTGTGTAGGTGTGGTTTAGTGTGTTGTGGGTGAATTGGTGTGAGTGTGTACATCTGTTGTGCAGAGCACATGTATGGAGGCCAGAAGACAACTTTTAGGAGTTGGTTATCTTTTTCCATCATGTGGGTCTTTGCAGTTGAACTCAGGTGATGAAGGCCAGCCACAAACACCTTTATTAGAAAAGCCACCGTTGAGCATAGCTAGGCCAGCTTCCCTGCTCTTAACCCTGCTCCCCCAACAGTCTTCTCCCCTCCCCCAACACAGGAATAAAGAGAGAAGTCAAACTTCCTCAGCAGATGAGTGACCATCTGTCCTTCCAAAGCTTTCTGGAGGAAAGGAAGGATTTTACACTCACCCAGAGAGACTGATTTATCCAAATTAGCTGAGGCCGAGGAACCAGGCTATTCAAGATAACACTGTTTAATAAAAACAACCTCCTTATTTGTCCACAGATCAGGTGCCCAGGCTGGGCCTGAGAAGTTGATGAATAAGTTAGTTATGTTTTACATTAGGGAAAAACGCCTGTCTTTATCTCCTTGATTGCATAAAGGCGCCTAGCTGCCACTTTGCTGGCCACACCCTGGTGTGTGTGTTTGTGTATATGGGGGGTTTGTGTATAAGGGTAACTTTTTTCCCAAATGTTTAGTTTTATTTTCTAAAACCAAAGAATATTAATATCCCAGCCGTGTATTTATGGATCTAGTATATTTATTATTTTAAAGAGATTTATTTTTATTGATGGTTTCCTGTGTAGTCTTGCAAGGCTGATTACTGACTGAATGGGTGTTGTGGAAATCTAACCCAAGTCTTTTGAAACACTTCTCGAGCCCCACATAGTTGTTTCTGTATTTATTGTTACTACTTGAATATGTGGGGGTCATCTATGATCCCCAGTTTCCTTATCTGAATAGTGAGAGTGTCTTAGTTAGAGTTTCTATTGTTGTGATAAAACACCATAATGACAAGCAACTTTGGGGAGAAAAGAATTAATTCAACTTATTTGTACCAATTAGTCCATTCTTAAGGAAGTCAGGCCAGTAACTGAGAGCAGGAACCCAGAGTCAGGAACTAATGAGTGCTTGCTTCTTGCCTTACTCTGAATGACTTGTTCATCCTTCTTTCTTATAGCACCCAGCACCACCAGCACAGCGGTGGCATCACCCACAGTGAGCTGGGCCCCTCCCACATCAAACATCAGTAAAGAGAATTCATCACAGCCTTGCCCACAAGGCCAGTTTTTTTTTTTTTTTTTTTTTTTTTTTTTTTTTTTTTTTTGGTTTTTCGAGACAGGGTTTCTCTGTTACCCTGGCTGTCCTGGAACTCACTCTGTAGACCAGGCTGGTCTTGAACTCAAGAAATCCGCCTGCCTCTGCCTCCCAAGAGCTGGGATTAAAGGCGTGCGCCACCCACACGCCCAGCAGGTTGGTTCTGTTTCTCACCCCCCCCCCCAGGCCGATCTTGTGGGGCATTTTCTCAGTCTTCCCAATGACTCTAGCTTGTGCCAAGTTGACATAAAAACTAGCCTGCACAGAGAGTAATGGGTGCAAAGGTCTATACTCCCCTTTCATCTTGGATGCTGCATGCTGATACTTGGCAGATTTGAGTGACATTGGTCATTTTAGAAAAGAGGATCTGTCCAAGGTGAGAAGTGGGTTAGGACTCTCATGTTCTCTAAAGACAAGTTTCTTTGTTGAAGATCCTTCCCTCTCACCCAAGAGTAGAGGTTCCTCCCCAGAAGCAGCAGTCGTCATACTATCACAGAGAGCAGCAGCCATCACACTAACACAGAGACAGCAGCCATCACACTATCACAGAGAACAGCAGCCATCATACTATCACAGAGACAGCAGCCCTAAAAAAGGCACCATCATACTATCACTGAGAGCAGCAGCCATCATACTATCACAGAGAAGCAGCAGCCATCATACTATCACAGAGAACAGCACCATCATACTATCACAGAGAACAGCAGCCATCATACTATCACAGAGAAGCAGCAGCCATCATACTATCACTGAGAGCAGCAGCCATCATACTATCACTGAGAGCAGCAGCCATCATACATCACTGAGAGCAGCAGCCATCAACTATCACAGAGAACAGCAACCATCATACTATCACAGAGAACAGCAGCCATCACACTATCACAGAGAGCAGCAGCCATACACTATCACAGAGAACAGCAGCCATCATACTATCACAGAGAACAGCAGCCATCATACTATCACAGAGAACAGCATCCATCATACTATCACTGAGAGAGCCCATCAGCTATCACAGAGACAGCAGCCATTCATACTATCACAGAGAACAGCAGCCATCATACTATCACAGAGAACAGCAGCCATCATACTATCACTGAGAGCAGCCTCCATCAGGCTATCACGAGAGCAGCAGCCATCAGGCTATCACTGAAAGCAGCATCCATCAGGCTAACACAGAGAGCAGCATCATCAGGCTAACACAGAGAGCACAGCCATCATACTATCACAGAGAGTAGCAGCCATCAGGCTAACACAGAGAGCAGCAGCCATCAGGCTAACACAGAGGCCATCAGTACAGTCATCCCTCACTCAGCCAGGCAGCACAGAGGAGCTGGTGTGCACATGTAGGCAGATATGAATATTTCCCGGGCCATAAAGGGTAATGAACTTCTTCCTGTGAGCTCCTACACAGCCCTCCCCTGTGTCAGGGATGGTAAGTGTTTTGCTAATCAAAGCAGTGGCAGCTCAATAGGAAGCAGCAGATCATTATAAATATTAGAGCTAATTGACCTTGGACCCAAATTGACATAGCCACAGGCAAGGCATTGAGACAGGATAGTGGCGATGGCATTCTGGAGCTAGAGAAGGCAGTGGTTCTGTTAAGGAGTCATTCTTCTGCAGTCCCTGACTTGTGTACATGAGTAGGCAAGCTGAGAACCTGGTTCTGTTAGAATCCACCTCTTCCATCTGGCTGACTTCTATTATTTTCTAAACCCAGCTCTTTGCTAAGAAGGTTGTCAACGAACCATAATACAGAAATCTAAGAGTAAACAAAGCAAACTGCAAAGTCATAAAACCTTGCTGTGGACCCCCTCATTATCCATCCATCCATCCATCTATCCGTTTAAAAAGTTTACTGTCTTAAGCCAGCGCTGTGCTGATCTCACAGTTTGACAGGAATCTCGTTACTCAGAGTTTATAGGGGGATTAAGGAACAAAGTTTGTAGCTGGGCGGTGGTGGCGCACACCTTTAATCCCAGCACTTGGGAGGCAGAGACAGGCGGATTTCTGAGTTCGAGGCCAGCCTGGTCTCCAGAGTGAGTTCCAGGACAGCCAGGGCTATACAGAGAAACCCTGTCTCGAAAAACAAAAAAAAAAAAAAAAAAAAAAAAAAGGAACAAAGTTTGTATTCTGAAGCTGATAACATCATTCTGATAACATCAGTGCCTTTGTGCAAGGACTTGAGATAGGCTAAAAATGATAAAACCGGGGGCTGGAATGATAGCTCAACAGTTAAGATCATGTACTCTTCTTGCAGAGAACCCGAGTTTGGTTGTCAGAACCCATGACCAGCAGCTGACAGTTGTCTATAACTCCAGCTCCAGGGGATCTAATGCCCTCTTCTGGCCTCCACTGGTACTGAACTCTCAGTTCATATACACATAAACATCCACTGAGTCTGATTGGTATGACTTGGGGGACTCACATCCACACTTGGGAAACGTTGCACTGGGATTGGGTCAGTGGGTTTTGAATATCAGTGGTCACTATGAACTTGCAGGGCATAGCATAGGATTATCAGAGATTCTGGCTCTGCAGTGTTGGCCAGGGAGGCTGAAATGTGTACTTCCCCAGTCTTGTTTTACCCTCCATAGCAGCAAGATTGAAAATCTTGGGCACATGTGTGTGTGTGGAGACCTGAACTGATCATTCAACTCTTCCACTTGGTGGGTTTGACACCTCTCAATCAATCCCAGAGCTTGATGAGGTGGCTTGTATCATTATCCAGCTTGCTGTGGGGATCCCATATCTTTGCCTTCTGAGGCAGGAATTACAGGCAAGATTTCATGTCCATTTGGCACTTATGTGGGTTCTAGATATCTGAAGTCTTGTCCTCACATGTGCAGGGAAAATGATCTAGCTATGGAACCATCTCCCCAGCCACTCAGAGTGATTTCATAATAGGAAACATGAAGTTCAGAGTGTGTCTGTGTGGCTAGCAGAGAGAAAAGGAAAACCACATTTTAAATGCCAAGCACACATCTAAGGTGCAAAGTAAACTCATATTTCACTTGGAAGCATGTGGAATGTCCAAAAGGTTTCATCCATTTTCTTGATTGCTAATTGATGGAGGAGGAGCTAGTCCACTGTGGGCGGTGCTATCAGTAGGCAGGTGGTCCTGAGCAGTGACTCACACTCAAAGACCAAGAGAAGCCTCCATCTTATCTCAAGGACCAATGGTGTGAGCCACAGTAGTTGCTAACAGGTAGAGAGAGGTAGGTATGTGGGCAGCAATAGGGTCTGATGGCACGTGCAATTTTAGACCAAGAAACCAATCTCTTTGGAGAGATTGACCTCAGAAGAAAGGAAAAACCTATATATTTTAGTACTGCTCTTCACATTGTCCCTGGCTTTGTGAACGGGACACCTTTCATTTTGCACTGGATCCAGGAAATTCTGTAGCTGGCCCTGGATAGATGACACCTACAGTCCTAGTGGGTACACTGGGAGAACATTCTGGACTCAGGGATCTTGGAGTCAAGTCAGCAGTATTTGAAACATGGGCATTTGGTTTTATTGTATTCTGTCCCAGGCTGGCAGCTGGCTTTTTTCCCCCCACTGCAGCAGCAACCTTTGCCTGCTGTCATGGACTGTTTGATTATCAAGAGCAATGTAGGTCTATTAGATCTTAGCCTTGCCCTTACAATTCCTCCCCTGATTCTTAAATTACCTACTAACACTTTTTGCTTTCCCTGCTGCAGAGAACCCTAGCTCTTTCCCTGTTGAGTCCGTTGTTGTCCCACCCACCTCCCCCAGCCTCTCCTGTCTCAGCCACAAGCACTCCTGGCTCCTGCTGCAGGGCTGTGTATCCTTTCGCCAGGTAGGCTCTTTTGATGGTCTGTGCCCTGCAGTGGTCAGCATCCAGCTTCTTTTTGCTTCCAGCTCATGCTTCCCCAACACCTCAGCTCCCACTGTGAAGTGGAATCCTCTTTGTTATATCAGTCTACATTTTGACCCCAACAGCTATTGTTTGTCTTCTTCGGCTTTCTTTCTTCTCTCCCTGGTGATCAGTTGTTCTGTTGGGCCAGGGTCATACTTCAGGATGACCTTTCCGTCCTGTTTGTCTGACAGAGCCTTTCATAGGACATTCTGACATTCCTTACAGAATTTGATTCATTCACTCATCGTGGTATGGTGTCCACTGCAATCTTCTTCCTTCCATGCCAACTTAACTCTGGAATGTTCTCGAACTTAAGTGAGTGTAGGCATCATTATCTGTTTTTTTTGGCTTATCTCCGTTAGGGAATTTCCTTCCCTCTGGAAGTTCTTATAAAATTACCAGTAAAACCATGTTACTTTTCTACCGACTTCGAGGTTTGTGACGTCTCTTCATATTCTATTTTTTTTTGGCTCCCCCCTGTAACGAGCTCATCTTCCTGTGCATTATGAGTTATTTCGGGTCATCTGATTGTATCTTTAAGGCCAGATACTTCCTGAGAGAGATGTTTACTTCAAATCCTGATCCTTCTAAAAGATATCCTTGCTGCCTTGACATTCTGTTCTTAGTGGGATAGCCTTATGTTTTGGTAACTTCGTCCTCATTTTGTATAAACAGACACACCATTGGCACCTTACCACTTTTGCCTACTTCAAGTAGTTCATCATTTCTCTTTAGCTGTGATATGTACATTTTTGGCTAAATAATTTGAAGACAAGAGGTCACAGAGGTGATGGCACTTGCTTCCATAGTTACTTATGAATACCCAGTCACTAAGATAAAAAACAGATTATAACCTTAAGATCTAAAATACAAGTGCTGTTAAATTATCTAGATTTTTGTCCCCAAGGTGAATTTGACAATTTTTAATGATTTTTTTGTCTCTCTCTCTCTCTCTCTCTCTCTCTCTCTCTCTCTCTCTCTCTCTCTCTCGTGTGTGTGTGTGTTGTGTGTGTTGCTTACATGTGGATGGCAGAGATAGATATTTGATATTGTCCTTGAGTGCATTTAAAGTTGCTTTGTTTTAATTATTTAATTATTTTAATGCCTGGGCAATGTGTCATAGCATTTAGAGGTCAAAGGGCAATTTGCAGGACTTGGGTTTGGTAGCCAGTGCCTCTATTCACAGCCAGCACCTTGTTATTCGTCTTAAATAGCCTGGGATTCACTGGTGTGTCACTAGAATATCTGGCAAGCAGGTCCCTAGGGCCCTCTGTTCTCTGTCTTCTCAGTACTGGAATAACAAGTGAGGATCATCACAGCCAATCTCTCCTTCTCCTTTTCCTCCTCCCTTTCTTCCTTCTCCCTTTCTTCTTATTTTCCTCCTTTTCTTCCTCTTCTTCCTCTCCATCTTACTCCTCTTCCTCATCTTCATCTTCATCTTTCTCCTCCTCCTCCTCCTCCTCCTCCTCCTCCTCCTCCTCCTCCTCTTCTTCTCCTCCTCCTTTAATGTGGATTCTGAGGACTGAACTTGGGTCCTCATCAGCATACAGTAAGCACTTTACAGGCTGAGTTACCTTTCCAGCCTTTTGATTTTTTTCTTTTTAATTCTGAACGATCATTTTAAATTTCTACACAACCTGTTAGTTAGTCCCTTGATATTTTGCACTCTTTTCTAGTTTTCTAACGGGGAAGAAATTAGCCAATGCAGTACTTCTGAGCAGGGGGCACATACTCCACATACCCAGAGCTCCTTCTGAAAACTCAGACAAGGGATGAAGTTCAGCAGTAGAGTGCACAAGGCTCTGGTTTTGATCTTCAGTGCTGTAAAACTAACCAACCAAGCAAGCATGGAAAAAAAAAAAAAACCTCACAAAATTCCAGGCTAGCCTTTCTCCCTCTGCAGAGTGGACAGTATTATCACACTTTGTCAGTTTGGGAATTCTTAGTTTCATCTCTGTGTGGCATGGCTGCCTCTCTGCGTTTACATTTTACTGTCTTCTGTGAGATTTCCAAGCTCATGCACTATTACACTTCCAGTCTCTTTCAGAACAGCTAAGGTCTCTCCAGGTACTCCCATCCTAACAATGGACTCATGATGTCCCCCTGACTAACGTTGCTTGGGGGCTCTGTCATCTTATGCTCTTAGGGTTACTGACGGTTGAAGTTGGTCTCACAATAGATCTTCAAGAAGGGCTCACGAGAACAATCTTCAGATTATGAAATGTTTGGATTTCAGTTGGGTATGGCACTGCTTATAATGTAGTCTCAGCATTCACTCAGGAGGCTGGGATGGGAAGATCTGGAGTTCAAGGCTAGAGTGGACGGTAATAGTGACAGACCCACCAGGGTTATAAATGTGCACCACTATTCCTGGCTTTTCACATGGGTCCTGGGATTGAACTCAGGTTTATGCTTATCTTGGAAAGCACTTTACCAACTGATATATATCCTATGTATATCAAATATATATGTATATCAAATATATATCAAATGATATATATAGTGTGTGTGTGTACTTTATGATAGAATGTAGATTAACCAATCAAACCTCAAACCTGTATAAATGAACATATTAGCCAGCACAAAACTTGAACCTTTTATATGATTTCTCAGTTTTAGTATCTATTAAATGGGTCTATTATTGGACCATCCTACAAGTGTTGTTATGGAAATAGAACTGGAAACATATATAAACACATACTACTAGCACTAGGCAAATTGTACACCCACAATGAGCAGAAGCTGCCCTTGTTTCATGTTGATAGTTTTTTGGAATCTAGTCTACTGTCTTCCATGAACCCCAGCCTCTCTCTGTTCATGTTATAAATGATGGAGATTAAAAACAAAAACAAAAACAAAAACAAAAACAACTCCTGGGCTCTTTGCAGCTAAAGTGACTTAGCTGAGACAAAACAAACAAGCAAGCAAACAAGCAAAATCAAACAAAATAAACAACAAGACCCCCAAAACAGTCAATGTTAGAAGAATAAAGTAACCAAACTAACTGAGTAGATATGGTTACCACAGCCAAGATGCTAGGTTCTGGCTACTGCTCACCAGTTTTGTGGGTTCACATTATGCTGACAGCAGCAGCAACATCAGCAGTTTAGAGGTATGACCTTCAACCATTAGTCTTAAAGTGACCTCTGTCACTTAGTCCTCCTGTAAGCATCTCAACCTTATGTTAGTTTAATTGCTAACTGGGTGTGGTGGCTTATGTTTGTAAGCCTAGCAGTCTAGGGGCTGAGGTAGGGAGACAGCTGTCAGTCTGAGGTTCACCAGGATCCTGGGATCTCTTCTACAGGAACTGGCTGAGAGAGACAAGGTGGGAAGAAAGGTACTGAGATAAGCTAAGTAGGAAAGAGAGAAAGTGTCAACTCACAGCCAGCAAATAGCCAGCAACACAGGGCTCAACATCAGCCACACTGGTGTTCTTGCTTGACCTGACCACTGTGAGAAACAGACAATTCCTCTAGACTGGGAATCTTTTGTGAACAGGATATTCTGCCTCTGGCTGTTGCTCAGTCCCAGGCTGGTCTCTCAGCAGCAACGGACCAACCATCTTTTATCACTTTGCTATTTTTATAGCTTTAAGCATGTGAAGGTATTTTAAAGAGACATCTTAAACAAAAAAAAAAAAAAATGCATTTCTCAAGTGAGGACATAGACTGCATAGTCTTTATCACTAGACAGCAGAAGTGGCCTGGTATCCTATCCTGGATCATTCCTCATTATGCTCCTGTTCCAGAAGAGTCATCGAAAGAGAAAAGTACGGCGCTGTATCTAATGCTGCAGATGGACCTTAGGCTTGAACTGGCTGGACTGCTGGCTGTTGATTTGATAACAAGCCCCAAGGTGAGGGTTAAGAAAACAAGAAGAGATTGATGGCTCAGGAGACATGGAGATAACCAGCCTGTGAACTATAGGAGCAGCAAGGGCTTGTGGAAGGGAAGTACTTCTTTGGAGTGGTAATAGTCCTGATGACCTGGTATAATAAAACATTCCTGCAACCTCAGCACTCTGGAAGAAGCTGCAAGAGTGTGAGTTTGAGGCCATCTTAGGCTACATAGTGAGCTAGAGGCCATTCTGGGTTATAAAATAAGACTCAGTTTTAAATAGGAGCATGTTAACTAGAATATAATAATATTAAAATTAAAACAGCAGCAACAATCTAGACACAGCTTTGCCTTTATCAAGTGCTTACTATATACATTTCTCATGTACATTATTTTACCCTCCTAACAAAATAGGGGTATTAATCTCATATGACTTATGATAAAATTGAAGGTCAAAGAGATTAAGAGACTTTTCTAGGCTCCTGGTAAGGCTTTATTCAAATCCACAGGCTGTGGAACCCAAGCCTGATCTGTGATCAAAGCATGACACTGGGGTTTCTGAGGCTCTTCAGAGATGCTCTGCACAGAAAGTGATTGAAATAAGTTTGGAAAAATAATAAGTTTGGAAGATTCAAGGTTACTCAAAGTGCATCTGAGTATTTTCTTTGTGTCTTTGTTGCAGGACTTCCAGAGCCATGATTATGCGTGCTATTGTATTTTGTGAGCCTCCAGAAAGGGAGCTGTATGTCAGTGCTTTGCAAACATCTTGGGTTACTAAACACACTTCTCCTAGAGCATTTTGGAAAATTCCCAACTTCTCTGGATACCAGACAAGCTGAGAGTCTGATAGAAGGGGCTGGAGAATGGCTGAACCTTGCTGGCGACTGTCCTAGAGCGTGACGTAGGAGGAGGAAATAGATATGTCTCCCAACCTCTCCAGGAATTCTGAAAGGAGGAGGGGAAGCAGATAGAGACTAGAGCAAAGGAACCAGAAGACAGACCGGTTAGGCTTAGCTGGTATAGCACTTGCCAAGCACTCACAAAGCCCTAGGTTCGAGCCCCAGTATTGCATGAGGTGGGTATGGTAGCAAATGCTTGTCCTGGCACCTGGGAAGAGCAAATGGGAGGACCAGCAGTTCAGGATCCTCTTTGGCTATGTAGGAAGTTTGAGGCCAGCCTTGGCTACATAAGACTGTGTGGATGCAAAAGGAGGAGAAGAAAAGGAGAAAGGAGGAGGAGGAGCAGGGAAGAGGAAGAAAAGGGAGCAGAAGAGAAAGAGAAAAGGGAAGAGACACATAGAGGGATAGGGAGACCCATCAAGGGATGACCTGGAAGAAGAAAGGGTCTTTGTTTTTATGTAGTGTCTGGGCCCTTTCAACTCTGCAGATGGAAGTGCATGGCTTGTTGCCCAGAAAGTAAGAGCAAATACCACCATGGGAACAAAACCTGAAAGCTCTTCCCTTTCTTGAGGTGTCATGGTGTTTTCTCTATTTAAAGCCCTTCTATGTAAAGAATCATCATGGTGCCCAATGATGAGCTGGTCCTTGTATTGTATGGTGCCAGTTTGAAATGTAGGGTGCTAATAATACACCGAGGGCAGGAACTCTCTGAGTACAGGACTCATGGGAGTTATAGGACTTCGTTGGTGGCATGTTCACCAAGCTAGCCCTGGTTACAGGACAAAAACCTTGAATAACTTTTACAGTCTTCAAGCAGCTGGCTTTGTGCACTCTCTATAAAACTGTTGGGTGTCTGACATTTACAGTGTGTCCTTCAGGAGTTACACAAATGCTTTGGCTGCTGGAGTGCACCTCTGAAGGACTTCCATGACCACATCATTCACTAGAGAAAGAAGAGTCAGCAAGAAAAATGTTTCCTTTTCATTTCTTGAGCTGTAAATGTCACTGCTCATACAGGGTAAGGGAATGTTCCTCAACGCCAGAGCTGTTTTACATACAGGTTTAAAGTCAGTTTAGTAGCTTCAGGACAGTCACAATGGACAGTCAACAGACAGAAGCTAACCCGTGGCTTCCCAGGAACAGATTTAAAATGCTACTCTTAGCCTAAGAGAGTGTTTGTGTCTTCAATGCCCCCAAAGGCCAATGCACAGAAGGCTTGGTTCCTATGGGAGGTGAAACCTTTAAGGAGTGATGATTTGGGCTGGAGAGATGGCTCTGACGTTAAGAGAACTGCTGCATAAGCACAAGAACTAGAGTTCTTGTATTATCAGACTACTGGAACAATGGGCACCAGAGAATAAACATGCCTCCAGGAGGGCTGGAGAGATGGCTTAGAGGTTAAGAATACTAGCTGTTTTTCCAGAGGTCCTGAGTTCAATTCCCAGCAACAACATGGTGGCTCACAACCATCTATAATGAAATCTGGCACCCTCTTCTGGCCTTCAGGCATACATGTAGGCAGAACACTGTATACATAATAAATAAATCTTTAAAAAAATGTCTCCAGGAATCTCATGCCAAGAGAAGCACTCCCCTAACCTTCACCTCACCCCCAGCAGAGTGGGAGGTTGTCTCCTTGAAAGAGATTTCACACAGTTCTGACAACTTATCAAACTACCTTGTAGGAGAGACATGATGGTCAGTGGTGGGCAGGACTACCCCTTGAGCAGGTGTGCTGGCTAGTCTTATGTCAACCTGACATAGGCTAGAGTCATCAGAGAGGAGGGAGCATCAACCAAGAAAATGCCTCCATAGATGAGGCTGTAGGAAGAGTGTAGGGCATTTTCCTAATAAGTGCTTGATGGGGAAGGGTCCAGCCCATTCCGGGCGTTATCTCCCTAGGCTGGTGGTTCTGTGGCCTATAAGAAAGCAGGCTGAGCAAGTCATGGGAAGCAAGCCAGTAAGTGGCACCCCTCCATGGCCTCTGCATCAGCTCTTGCCTTCAGGATCCTATCCTGTTTGAGTTCCCGCCCTGACTTCCTTCAGTGATGGATTATGATGTGGAATGTAAGCTAAATAAACCCTTTCCTCCCCAACATGCTTTGGTCATGGTGCTTCATCACATTAATAGTAACTCTGACTAAGACTCCAGGACTGCTTAACTGTATGTACCTCTTTCCTGTCCTCTATTTAAACCTAAACATCATGTCAGAATCTGGAACATGTCGTGGGTTGGGGGGAAATCCCTGCATGTCTTTATTTGCCACATTTCTTGCTTTCCACAATTACTCATCTGTTTAATTGTCTTCTAGAGGACAAGTGGCTCAGCCTAACTTGTTAGAGCCACCTGGATCCAGGCTGACCCTAACAGCTGTGGTAAGGATGCTATGCTGTGGATACTATTATCCCAATTTTCCAGAGGACAAGAGAGATGCCATCACAGTCCTCTGCAAGTAAGAGATATAGATGGACTGGGGATGGAATTCACCATAAGAGGTATTTTGTGTTTTCTTGTTTGTTTTTGTCAAAGATAAACAGAGAGAAGAAACTCAGGACTCATTTCTAATTTAGCTCCAAGAATTGGATTTACAAATAATTTTAAACCAATGACTCTGAGTATTTTGAGAACTGGCAGCACCGTTTCCATGGAGACCATAAAACAGAGCATACCTCCATGATTCTGTTGGCATAATGTTTAAGTCAGAAGATTTTCATGTAGTTTCTCACTTCCTTGTGGGTGTGTGTCTGTGTGTGTCTCTGTGTGTATATGTCTGTGTGTGTGTGTCTCTCTCTCTGTATGTTTGTCTGTGTGTGTCTCTCTCTCTGTGTTTGTGTGTGTCTGTGCGTGAATGTGTGAATGAAGGCCAGAGGTGAATCTCAGTTGTCATTCCTCAGATGGCATCTACCTTGTGTCTTGAGACCTGGAATTTGTTAAGTAGGCTAGGGTGGGTGCCCACAGAGCCCCAGGGTCTGTCTGCCTGTATCCACTTTCCAGAGCTAAGATTACAAGCAGGCATCACTACACCTGACTTTTTAATATGGCTTCCAGGGATCTAACTCAGGTCCTCACGTCTGTAAGGCAAGCACATATTTTTTTTTTTATTATTTATTTATTTATTTTTTTTTGGTTTTTCGAGACAGGGTTTCTCTGTGTAGCCCGGGCTGTCCTGGAACTCACTCTGTAGACCAGGCTGGCCTCGAACTCAGAAATCCGCCTGCCTCTGCCTCCCAAGTGCTGGGATTAAAGGCGTGCGCCACCACCGCCCGGTATAGGCAAGCACATATTGATGAAGCTGTTTCTCAGCCCAAACAGGTTTCTTTAGGGGCCAGAATTGTGGCATTAGAAAGAAGCACGGAGTCCATTATTCTAGACAGGTGACATCCAGCTCCAGAGAGGAGCAGCTCCTTGCTCAGGTTCACATGGCAACCTTGTGTTGGAACTCAAGTGACTGAAAGTCCAGGGCAGAACACCTAGAACACATTGCTACCCCTCCCCCATTCTTTCCCATTTCACTGTCTGACAGACCATCTTCCCAACATGAACAAAGAAAAGGTTTGTTTTTAGAACTTTCTCTGTGTCAGACACCTAACAGTGCTCTTAGGCAGGGAATTATCATCACTGTTCCACAGATAATAAGATCAACATGAGAGCTGTAGAGATTGCTGAGTGGTTAGAGCACTGGCTAACTAGAGAATCTGGGTTTTCTTCCTAGCACTCCCCTAGTGGCTCACAACCATCTGTAACTCTAGTTACAGGGATTCGGAGTTCCCTTCTGACCTCTGAGGACATTTACACTCTCATGCACATACACATATAGATACACATACATGTAATCAAAAATAGTCTTAAAAAAAAGACCAAGATATAGAAACATTTAGTAGCAGGGCTAACAGCTAATTTATAGAATTGAGAAACAAATCAATAAAATAAAAATTTCCAAGGGGAGTGGGGACTTGAGAGATGGCTTGGCCCTAAGAGCATGTACTGTTCTTACAGAGGACTTGAGTCCAGTTTCCAACATTTAGGTCAGTCCCCTCAGAACCACCTGTCACTTCAGCCTCAGAGGTTCTGATGCCTTCTTCTGGCCTCTGTTGGCAACTGCAGTTATATGTACAGAAAGCCATGTATAAATACTTAGAAAAGGAAAAAAAGGAACATCTCAGAGTTTGAACACAGGTCTGCTAACCTCCAAATCCACTGTATAAGAATATCAGGTCTTGCCTTCTTTTGTTCTGGCTTCTTCTCCTTCCCCGGACTCCTCCAGGAACCAAGTGTACCCATTCCCAGCATAGGGCACAGTCCATTGAGGCCCACCTTCTCTCTAGCTTGTTACTTCCCCTCTTCTTGTGTTTATCAACACAAATAGCTTGTTCTCCCCATATTTGCTTCATTAGAGGCCTACCTTGACCCAAGCCCTCAAGGGCCCCGCCTCCATCCTGGATGGCTTCCTCAGCTTTCCTCTTCACACAGTCCCCAGCACAGTGCGTCTGTAAGTGCGTCACACACATGTTTACTGGCCTTTCCTGCCTGGCCCAGGGTTCCGCTGGCTGTTTCTTCCCTGAGAGGTTCTTCTGAGGTGAGCTTTGATCTCCAGAGGAGGGGTGATGCTAAGAGCCAGTCAGCCTATGAGTCACTATGCGAAAGAAACCAGAAAGGATGCTGGTGACTGCTGCATCCTTCCTTTCCTAGGGTCAGAAGTGCTACAGAAATGAAAATTCCACAAGGCAGGGTGGCTGCTCCCCACCCCCGACCTTTCTCCACAGGGCTAGGAGAATGATCCAATGGGTAGACATCGCACAAATCCAGAGTTAAAAGTGTTTTGAGATGTGTAGCTTCCTTGGAACAAAGCTGTTCGTAGAGATACTTGAATGTATGTTGTGATTGGAGAGCAGACCAGAGAAGTTTCCAGATCTCTGTACAAAATACCATCCCACGAGGGAGCCACGTATTTGGGTCTTCTGGTGACATATTGCTCCTCAAAACTCATAGGAATTTATGAAAAGGCCACCCTAGGCAGAAATGCATGCACAATAGCAGCCAGGGACATGAAGAGAAACTTAAGAAACACTCAAAATGCCTTAACTGAAGAAAAGCCAGTAACAGACTAGTTATAAGTGGGGGAGTGCAGGTAGGAGAACCAGAGTGGCAGCCCAGGACTGTAATTCACTTACTCAGGAGGCTGAGACATTGAGATCTCAAGTTCAAAGCCTGTCTGGGTCACAGTATGAGTTCAAGGCCAGCATGGAAAACTTAGTAAGGACTTTGTCTCAAAAATTCAAATTAATTCAAATTATGTCTGAGGAGATAGCTTGGTTCTAATTTAATTGTTAGCATCCACAGAAAATCTGTGTGTGGCGGCATGAATTTTGTAATTCTGGTACTGGGAAGGCAGAGATATGTACAACTTTGGGGCTCACTAGTCAGCAGCCTTTCCTGGTCAGGGAGTGCCAGGTTCTGATGATCTCTCTCTCTCTCTCTCTCCTCTCTCCCTCTCTTTATCTCCCTCCCTCCTTCCATTCCCCCCCCTTAAAAAGTGTGTGACACTTAAGGAATAACACCCAACATTAAGGACTTGTCTCTGTACATATGACATATGTGTATGCACACATACATGAACACAAACTTGCACGCATGCACACATGATAGAGAGAAAGCAAGAGAGGGAGAAGGAGGAGAAGGAGAAGGAGAAGGAGAAGGAGAAGGAGAAGGAGAAGGAGAAGGAGAAGGAGAAGGAGAAGGAGAAGAAGAAGAAGAAGAAGAAGAAGAAGAAGAAGAAGAAGAAGAAGAAGAAGGCAGAGAAGAAACACCTCTGTGAGACATTCCAAGAGTTTAACATTTAATACTGGGCCACTGGCTTGTGCTATAATGAAATTCTATTGCCTTTGGACTGTGTCACTGATAGAGAATTCTTATGTCCCTTTTCTTATGTTTTCTTTTCTACATGTATGTCTGTGTATGCATATGGGCATATGGGTGGGCACACACAGGAGGTTACATGTTCACATGTGTATGTGGAGACCCAAGGTTGATTTGGGGATTATTTGTTATTGATCTTTCACTTCATTAATTGAGACATGGTCTCTCAATCAATCCCAGCCTGGCCAAATGGCTAGTCTCTCTAATCACCTTGCTCTGAGGATCTTCTGTGTCCACTCTCCAAGCCTGAAATGCTGTGTGGGATGTCACACCCACTTTGTATTTACATGGATGCCGGGGCTCCCTGGTCCTCATGCCTGTGTCACAAACAAGAACTATCTCCATAGACTGCACCCCTTTTTCAATTTTTCTTTGCTCAAAGCTCAGCCGGTATACATGAACACGCAATCTCATTACAGGACAGAATGGCCTTGCTTTAGTGCCTGCTTACATTTAGTGCATATATTTTGATTGTTAATTATTTTGTATAGATTGTTAATTGTTCTATGTATAGAGTATTTGAGACATATGCAGGTTGGAGATAAAGTCCATTTGATCTCTATATGCCTCCTACAGGTTAAGGAACAGAAAGTTACCATAGGGAACCTCTGAATGCCTCTCTAAATCAAACTTCCAGCCTTCTCCCCAGACATAAGCAGCATCTTGAAGTTTGTGCTAACCCAAAAACTGTACAGTCTTCCCTAGCTATGTGTGCCCAAAACAGTGTGTATTGAGTGGAAGCACAAATATAGCCAAGCATGAAGTGGTAACGTTTTAATAAAAGTGCTCATAAGAGAGGGAGGTGCTCTCTGGGTAAATTACTTTCAGTTTCCATACAAATTTCTAAGGACACTTTCTGGGGTAACATATAGATATGGTCATTAGCAGGACACCATAAGTTGGGCATCTGGTAGGGCCGTAGTGTGAGCTAGGAACTGAGTCTAGGGGAAAATATACATCCCAAAACATGGCTTCATCTGCTCAAGACTTTTTAAAAAAAGATTTATTTTAAAAATATGTGCATGCTTGTATGCCTGAGTGTGGGTTTTTGCATGTGTATGTGGTTTCTCAAGAGGCCGAAAGAGGGCATCATCTTCCCTGGAACTGGAGTTACAGAGAGAGATTGTATACTGCCCAACATGGCTGCTGGCAACTTGAACTCAGGTTCTCTGTAAGAACAATTGGTGCTCAAAACCCCTGAATTGTCTCTCCAGTCTCAGCCCAAACTTTGTGCTTCACTTAGCCTACTGTAAACTTCTGGAGTAGAGCAAAGAACTTCCGCAGGGTGAAATGAGGTCCTCGGGTGGTACAGAAATCAATCCAGCAAGTGAGAAAAGTGGTACCCTCACCAGGTCGATGATGACAAATCTAGCTATCTCAGCCAGACTCACCCAGGTCTGAAAAAGTAGGTCGACAGAGGTATGGTCCTGGTGGTGACAGCTCTCAAACGTCTGTTGTTTGAGACAGGTTTCTGAAGTCTTGATGACTTGACCTTTATGTCCGTGGACAGCTGCTTTTACCATTACCAGCCCTTGGGTATTTATTTCATTCCTTCTAAGTTGAACTCGTGTGTTCTGTATCTAATGCCTGTCTATTCCTTGATTTATCATCTGTTTGTTGTGGATCGCATCCTCCGGTCATTTCCTGAGGAAGGATGCGTGAGGAAATTAACCTGCTAAGACTCTGGAAGTCTAGAGCTGTTGTTATTCTGTGGTACTTGAGGGAGTGTGAGGCTAAGTCAGATGGATATGCTGTTTTGTTAGGGTTTCAAGGCATCTCTCTTTTCTTACTCCAGGGGCTCCCACTGAGAAATCTGAAGCCACTCTGATTCTAGACATTTGATATCCTACCTAATTATGTGAGAATTGCTTTGCTCCCTCCAATCTGAAATTATACATTATTGTATGTGTGCCTTCTAAATTTTCTTCTTTGTTTTTATTAAGCTAAGTATTAGAGAGTCTGTGCTGGGAAATTTCTTGCATTATTTCTATGATAATTTATTCCCTTCTTACTCTTCCCCTTTCTTTCTCTCCCCTCTCTAAAACAAGGTCTCACTATGCGTTCCTGGCTGTCCTGGAACTCACTGTAGACCAGGTTGGCCTCAGACTCACAGAGATCTACCTGTGTCTGCCTCCCAAGTGCTGAGATTAAAGGTATACACCACCACATCTGGCCTTTTTCTCTTTCTAAGATTTTCCACCATTTTAGTATTTTCCCTTCATGAAGTGTCCTGCATTCTTTAAAATCTGTTTTCTCTTAGTTTCTTTCTAGAAAGTTTTGCTCTTGTAATCGAAATCATCATAGAAATAATGCAAGGAATTTCCCAGCATACAGCTCTCTAAATACCCAGCTTAATAAAACGGATGCCTTTGTTCTTATTTGGAATGGTTGTGGGTGCTGGGGAAAAGGGGGCAAGACTTCTCAACACTCTGCCTTCTCATTACAGCTTTTCATTCTCTTCTCTCTTTCAAGAGTGTCTAGTAGTCTTTGCTTGCTCCTTTTAAGATATATTATCGTGGGGGCTAGAGAGATGGCTCAATGACTTGGTGTTTGCTAATCCTGTAGGGGATTTGAGTTTAGCTCCAAGCATCCTGTTAATGGACCACCTGTAATTCTTCCAGGAGGAATGAACACCTTCTTCTGACCTCCACAGGCAACAGAGACACACAATGTAAGATAGAAATGAGTTGGGTGTCGTGGTGCACACCTTTAATCCCAGCAGTTTGGAAACAGGAAGACCTCTGAGAGTTCAAAGCCAACCTGGTCTACATAGTGAGTTCTACAACAACCAAGGCTACACAGACATACTGTCTCAAACAAACAAACAAACAAACAAACAAACAAAACCAAACCCGAAAAACAACAAAATAAATAAGCAAAGTAAAAATAAATTTTGAGATATATTATCTTGCTGGACGTGGTGGTGTACATCTTTAATCTCAGCACACAGTAGACAGAGGTAGGCAATCTTTGAGTATGAGGTCAGTCTAGTCTACAGAGTGAGCCAGGATGACAACAGAGAAACCTTGTCTTGAAAAACCAAAAGAAAAAAGAAAGAAAAAGAAAAAATTCTCATTCTTATTCATGGGTGTTCTTCATTCTCATGAGAATATTAATTATAAAATTTTATTTTATATAATTTTTGATTTTGACAAGTTTCTTTCTTCTATTTGACTTTTAGTCTCATTTCCTCATGTTAGTGTCTTAGATACAAAACTTGAGTATGTGCTCTTGACAACGAATGGGAAGCTTTTTTTTTTTTTTTTTTAAAGATTTATTTATTTATTTCATATATTCAGACAAACCAGAAGAGGGCTTTACAGATGATTGTGAGCCACCATGGTTGCTGGGAATTGAACTCAGGACCTCTAGAATAGTAGTCAGTGCTCTTAACTGCTGAGTCATCTCTCCAGCCCTGAATGGGAAGCTTAAAGACAGAAATGAAGTTCTAAGCAGGTAGGTGGGCCTATTAGCTTTGAAGTTCAAAACAGGGTCACCTATTTGGGCCCCATGTTGAGAGGAGCACCTAATATCTTTACGTGCTATTACTCAGGTGGTCAGGTACCCAGTGAATGAACTTCTTGTGTCTTGTCAGAGTCTAGATGCCAAGATGCTAGGACACAAGTGTAGAAATGGCATCAAAGAAGCATCTTTTGGAATCAGTTTTATATCATACACTGTTTCTATGAGGACCACAAGCATGGGAGATGGGAAAGGAACTGTTAGTCCATGCCTACAAGACTTGTTGCTGTGTTAGGCACTAGGTTTTCCATCAGACAGCAGAAGATGGAGTTTACTGTAGTGGCTTAGGACATAAAAGTGCACACCTGTGCCCTAGCTCATTCACCATTCCCAAAAGGCCAGTATGTTAAGCACTGGGGAGTTAGTGGAGACAGGTCCAGAGACATTAAATTAACTTGCCATGGTCTGAAAGCTCTGACATGGTACAGTTGGAGTTCATATCCTATTTTATTTCAAAGCTCTGCATTGGTATTTTGTTTTAAATTGCATATTTTTGAGACAGGGTTTCAGTATGTAACCCTGGATGGTCTGAAACTCAGTATGCAAACAGGCTGGTCTCAAACTCACAGATCTCTACCTGCCTCTGTCTCCCAAGTGAACGCTGGGACTAAAGCTGTGTGCCACCACACTGGGCCCTAAATGATGTATATTTTTCCTAGTAAGGAAATTCATGGTTATTATGCATAGGTAGGAAATACATAAAGTTTCAGTTAAAAGTTTAAAAAACAACCATAAGGCCACCACAATGCTGGACCACAATTTGCAATTCATGTTAATATCATTATCTATTTGATTCTTCACTCATAAGAATCACTTAGGTTGGCGAAGTTATACTATTTCTAACTGCATAACATCAAGCCAAGGGTGACAGGCATAGTCAGAAGGACAGGGTCTCAGTTAGGAACCTGGATAGAGAACTGCTGCTGATTTGAAGTGGAAGCAGAGAAGCTGTTCAGTACCACGGAGAGTTCCTCAACATTCCTTGGCTGGAGTTGCTTCCCTTCTGTGTAAAAGTCCTCAGACAGTTGGGATTTGGGGCTTGAGGATAGTCTCTCTTTGCATCTAGGGAACTGATCTCTTAACTCAATTGAAAGAGCCCTGTGGAAGTGGAGATGATTCTCCCTACTATTTATCCTGCTGCCCCCTAGGCTGGAATGCCTGTTTGTTTTCTATCTACCCTTTAGTGTATTTGATCATTAATTTCTTCCATAAGCTTTCAGGGCTTTCTTTGCCCTCACCCTCAGTGACCCCCCGACCCCCACTATTCCTCTTCATCTCTCTTGACATCACATGTGCCACATTAGATTATAACCACCCAGTTGTTCTAATCAGCCTATGAATGTTTTGAGTCAGGGACTGTGTCTTGGTTTTCTTTGGTTCTAGTAAGCACTCGTTAATTAAACAAATCAGATAAGGCCAGGGCTGGAGATGCAGCTCAGAGGTTAAGAGCACAAGCTGCTGGTGCAGAGGTACTGGGTGCAGCATCCAGACCAGGCAGCACACAACCTCCTGTAACTCCGGCAATAGGGGATCCAATGCCTCTGACCTCTGTGGACACATGTGGTACACAAGAAAACCCATGAAGCCTCATATAGAAATAAAAATACTCTTTAAAAGTATATTTTAATTAAACAAGGTTTAAGGAGATGTCTTGGTTGTTGAAGTGCTTCTGCATAAGGGAGAGGACCTGAGTTCAGATCCCAAATACCCATGTCTAAGCTGGATGTAGTAGTGTGTCCAGTGCTATGGGGTAAAGATAGGCAGACCACAGAGGTTGATGGTCAGTTAGTCCAGCTGAATCAGTTAGCTCTGGGTTGAGTGAGAGACCTTGTATCTTGCATGAAGTGGAGGGGCCAGATGATTGTCCACTACAGCAGTTGCATATATTACAAGATGTTTAGAAGTATCCAAGGTCTCTACTGACAAAGTGCCAAGAGCACTTGTTCCCTAAGTTGTGATAGAAAATATTATTTACAGATATCAACAAATATCTCTCAGGTAGCAAAATTTCCCCTAGCTGAGAGCTATCTCCAGTGGTTTCTATCACCTCCAGGTGGTGTCCTTATTTAAATATAAGGGAGGGAGTGCTCCTGCACGTGGAGGTCAAATATTGACACCAGACTGTCTGTCTTCCCCAATCACTTCTTTTTATTTTTTAAAAAAGGTTTATTTTTCAATTATATGTATATGTGGGAGGTTCATGTATGTGTGAGTATAAGTGTCTACAGAGTCCAGAAAACTCTGGAGCTGGAATTACAGGAGGTTATGAGCCTCCTGGCACGGTAAACACCGAGTCATTTCTCCAGCCTCCTACACTTTATTTTTTGATACAAGGGTTCGGTCCCTGCCTGGGAAATTTCTAAAGACAGAAAGCTTTGTCCTGGGGATTAGTGGACTCAGAATCATGGAAGACAGATAGTTAGCTTGAAGAATCTGCTTTTATCAAGGTCCAACTAAGGTCTAGTGATCTTTTTCAGATCTCTTTACAAAATGTATGGTGGTTGGGTTTGAGCTGAGGTAAAGCCTTGAGGTGCTTAGCTATGTGTTTGTAAGCTTCAGGAGAATGGATTTGTCACCGAGCAGCTTGGAGACAGTGCAAAGCTTTTTGGACTTTGCAATAACCTGGAGGATTAGAATTTAGAGAGAGTATCAAATAAGAATCACTCTGCCTCTAGTCTGAAGAGAAAAAGTCCTTTCACTAGGTGGAGAGGGCATGAGACCCTTGTGCTCACAGATAAGCAACAGGAAAACCAGGGAAGTTTAACACGCAGGGTTGTCTCTTCAAAGAAAGAGATGCATACCTGTTTCTGCCCAGAAGACAGAGAATGGATGAGGTTAATGGCTTGGTGAGCTGTGCTATCTGTAGGGCCAGGCCACAACTGGCTCCCCAGACTTATGTTTATCCCAGACTCTTCCTCCTGAGACCCTTATCTTGAGCATTGTTTCTCAGTCAATCGAACCCATCTTTATGGAAGAAGTCGTGTACTTTACAAATGGAACAGAGGTGGTTAATAGCCCAGTGACCTCTGTGCTATCTTTATGGCCAGGCCACATCTGGCTCCCCCTTCCCCTAGATCCTTATCTTGAGCATTGTTTCTCAGTCAATAGAACCCATCTTTATGGAAGAAGTCATGTGTACTTTGTAAAGTTTCAATATAATCATATCTTAAGCTTTGTTGTTCACACAGGATTGAGTTAATTATCATCAGGAAACTATTTTCCAAAATTTTACTGTGCTTAAGTATGCCTAAAATAAACTTTCCACTGTCAGACCCCAGAAGTTTGAACCAACACTGTCTACTGAATCATGTTGAACCAGATTTTCTTCTTGCCTCATTTGGAATTGCTGGCCTTGGTGTTTGCAGAGACTCCACAACTAGGAAAGCTCAATTGGTGGATCTGTAAATACAGGGTGGTGATGGGTCTCCTGAGGGAAAATGAGGTCACAGCCAGCTCTCCAACAGAATTGCTGTAAGAATTTCCCACATATATGTACCCCCTATCTAGGCTCCTTTAGAAGGCCTCAGGATATTGTTTTCCTTTTCAAAAATTATTATATTTTTAGTGTGTGTGTGTGTGTGTGTGTGTGTGTGTGTGCATGCATGTGCATGTATGCCTATGCAAACATGCATGCCATAGCCTGTGAATTGTGGTCAGAGAGTTCCCTTCTTCTACTCTGTGGGTATTGATGACTAAACTCAGGTTGTCAGGCACCTTTACCTGCTCAGCCATCTTATCACCATGACACATCCTCCTTTTTAGGTTAAAGTACCGAGGTGAAACAGCTCAGTGGCAGCATGCTCACCTAACATTGTATAAAGCTCTATCTGTATTAGTTACTTGTGGGATGCTGTGGTAACATACCTGACAGAAGAAACCTAAGTGAGGTGAGGTTTACCTGGGCCCAAAGTCTAGTATAATCTATCATGGTGAGGAAGGCATTGTGTGGCTGGAGCCCCATGGGAGGAGGGGATCAGTACATGGAAGCTGGGGCTTTGCCCAATGCCGGGGAGCCAAACTCATGAAATTACCTGCTGTTCTGGAAAAACCTAGTCAGTTAAAGCACAAGGTTAAGAAAGGATGTTCACTGTCTCAGATCTCAGGAACTCAAAGAACGTCTGGCATTTCCTGGGAGCCGGTTATGACAGTGGGATGATCTTGGACAATGAGGATAGTGGGATAGCCTTAAGCAATGACCCTTGCCTAAACTTCCCTTTTGCTGTGTGTGTCTTTATAACCTGCCACCTGAAATCAAACTTTGAGAGCTTGATCAGAACCCTAGACTTGCTCTCCTTCTTTGTGTCTCTTGTCCCTTCATTCTTTTGCCCCCTTCCCTAGGGTTTTGTTGAATCCCCCATGGGCCGCCGGGGGCAGCCAAAGCTTGTTCACATCACAATAGATGAGAAAACAGAGAGCTCAGGTTGGAGGCAGAAATAGAAACCATCTTCTAGGCCCTCCAGTAATTACCTCCAGTAATACACCTTTGCTAATGAGGCCATGGTTTCAGAGGACTCAGTCCCCCTAAAACAGCATCATTAGCGGAGAATCAAGTGTTTAAACATACCAATCTCTGAAAATATCTCCAGAACTGGGTGGTGAGGAAGGAGAGGAAGGCAAAAAGAGATGGAGAGAGGAAGGAGGAAAAAGAAGAGGATGAGAGGAGCTAGAGGGAAGAGACAGAGATGGGTGGAGAGGAGAGGGAGAAAAGAAGGAAGGGAAGTGCACTGAATGGTAACCAATTGTGGTTACCAGTAGGTTTAGAAACCACTCCTCATTTGGTGGCTTGTGCTGTGGTGCTTGCTTTATAAAAGATGCATTGCTTACCAGTGTTTCTATTCTATTCCCTTGGTAGAGATCTGGTCCATGTCTCTCAATTATATAAGAAGAAAGGTCTCCGTAGTCACTTAGAGCTGGTTCCCACTTCAGTGACTTGGGTGTATGTGCCAGAGGAGTGTCACTGTCTGATAGTGAAGGCCACTGTTGTCAGCAACTGGTTTTTAGCATTCAAGTCCTGTACAATGAGACCCAGATTTAACTTTCCACCCCCTGTAACCACCTACCAGATACTCAATTGTTTCATCTAGAACTGTTATTTTCTCATTGCCTTCCTGGTAATCTGCAATGAGTTCAGCTTCACTCACAGTGGTGGTATGGCCAAGTGACTAGGATGTTATTTTGGAATTAAGGCAGACTGGAATTCTAGTGTGTCTATAAGTCAACCTATACCAAATCAGTCAACACCTTAGGGATGCAGAGCAACAAGATAGAAGGACCCGGGTCAATGCCCAATGGCATGCTCATATGATGCCTAGGTGGAAACATACGCTTGGATTTCATTCCAGCCAGTATCATCTCTATTCAGAGATCTGAAACTGTATCCTTCTAGTTAGTGAGCCAACCATTATAAAACAGGTGACAAACAATTGCCATAGAAGAAGCATTTGGTGCTAAGCGATCTTGAAGCAATAAAATCCAACCTTGGAAACACAGCCCGAGAAGCAGCTATAGAAGGAGCTGTCTCAGCCAACTGAGTCAGATATAACTTTGCCAGGTGAGGAGGCAAGGAGTCCTGATAAAGGGAAATGTGTAAGAGACAAAGGCAGTGGTGCACTGAGAAATTGCAGTTTTGAATTAGGGTGGGGAAGAGTATGAGAGAGCAGTGAAGCTGAGACCAGGCAGTGCAGTTTGAATGAGGGAAGGGAGGTGTGATTGCAAGAGGAAGGTAACAAAGAACCATCATCAGGAGAGCTCACTGTAGAAACTGTAACCATAGGAACCCCTCACTGTAGAACCAGGACCATAGTGGCTCTGGAGGAGAAAAGAGACTGAAAGCCAAAGTTCTAGATGATTTTCCTTACTCCATCATAATGAGCTTCTTTTTCCCCCTCAAAATAATATTGATATTGATTCTTTGGGAATTTTAACTCATACACTCCAATCACACTCACCTACCAGTCCTTCACCATCCTTGTGACCTGATCTCTGCCAACAAGAACAAGAACAACAAGAACAACAAAGTAAGTTCAATTTTTGTTGTCTATACGCTCTCTAGAACATGATCAAACTGCCAGCAGCCCTCCACTAAACATAATTGTGTCCTTGACCTGCACCTCTGTCAGAAGCCATCAGTTGTGGAGAGACACACCTCAGTATCTCCAAGAGTTTGCTTCCTTTTTAGGCTGTTACTTCAGGGAAGTTCTGTGGTAGGGTTATCACAGAAGCCTTCTGTGACCCTTTTTCTCAGTCATGCATCTGCAGTCATTGATATCATTGTAAAGAGCTTCCTTGCTCTTTACAGTCATCTGGAGCTCAGATTATGGGCTTTCTTGTGATTTCTGGTTACTGCAGAGACCACAAACATGGCCCCCAGCTGCAGTAGCACCACAGACCCAGACATGGCCCTTGGTGGCAGCATGGGCCTGGACATCAATAGGGACTCAGGTCCTGCCACAGACTCATGCCACCTAGATAGGTATGCCCCATCCCACCCCTCTGGAGGCAGCATGGTCCACAGACACCAACATGACTTCAGGCTTCAGGACAGATCACAGGCATCCACGTAGCCTTCAGTGCTAGCATGGGCCATGTACATCAGCACAGACCCTGGTTGCAGTAGGACCATGGACCCAGACATGGCCCTCAGTGGCAGTAGAAGCATGGACCCAGACATGCCCATGGCCTCAGGTGCAGTGCAGGCCACTCATATCTGTATCCCTGGAGACAGCATGATCCACGGACATCAACATGGCCTCAGGCTGAGGTACAGACCACAGACATCCACATGGCATTAGGTGGTAACTTGGGCCATGGACGTCTAGATGGCCCCTGATCACCTCAGGACCACTAACCCATGCTCCTTAGGGGAAATCACAGACCGTGGTAGGTCATCCAGGAGGTCCAATCCAGAAAGCTAATCATTCCTCATCTTGGCCGCTGTCCTTGCCCAGAGCCATGGAGATCCTGCAGCCAGCAAAGTGTTCCTAGGCTGTCTGAGTCTGCATCTGCTTAAGCTCCATCTCACCGCTGTCACTGCCAGAGCAGTTCTGCCTCTCTCCACCACGCCAGCACTGCTCCACTCTGCCATCTTTCTCACCTCTCCATCACTAATTTGTTCGTCATAGAATAGTGGTTCTATGGACTGTGTAGTCAGACTCCTGGATTCAAATACAACTTGCTGTGAGACATCAACTGTATAATCTCTGTCCAACTGCCTTCTTGGAGGACTGAGAAAAGTAAAGTGCAAAACATCCCTTTCTCGTGGATAACACAGAATCCAGTACACATTACTGTGGCCAGCAGTTATTAGGAACTTGACAAGTATTCTTCAATGAAAGTGAATGAATTAACCTATCTTCAAGGTGTTTAAAACATGAACACAGAGATAGATCTCTTTTCCATTGGAAATAAGGAAAAAATAACACCCAAGGAGGTGGCTGACTTTAGGGATTGTCTTACTCTCCTCCATCATGTCCACCTTACAACAGAATGTAGTAATGGCTCCCCAGGGTACAGAGCTTTGAAACCACTAACAGCCAAGCAAGTAACACAGAGAAGGGTCAGGGGCCCAGTCTGCTGGGCCAGGTTCCTACTGTCAAGAGGAGGGTAGCTTTGCCTCTGGGCCTCAGCATCTGCTAATGCCGTTAGGATGAAACATGGGTCTCTGTGGGCTCCAGACCTGGGTATCTTAGGCAAGGCTCTTGAACGTCAGAGGTTGGAGACAAATATGAGGGTTGAAACTGAAGTTTCTAGGGAGGTGGTGTCAAGGGTCAGGAAATACTCTAGGTCTTGTGAATATATTTTCAAAAGACAGTCGAGTTTTTAATAAAGAACTTAAAGGCCAAGAACTTGTGTGTTCTCCAGTTTCATTTCCACCTGTAACTGTGAGGTAGGATCCCCTGAAGCATATATGCTGGGTTTCAGGGAGAGTTTTATGGTGGGGTTGACATAATCATTCTTTCTTCTCATTCTGAGGAGGCTGCCTGGGAGGCTGATGGCGCTCACCACGGGGTAAGCCCCAAGGAGGAGCAAGGGGGCCAGAGTACATACCCATCCAAAGTTAGTTGGTTATTGGTGTGTGTATGTATGATGCTTTCCCAACACTTTTTCACATGTATGTGTGGTATGCATGTGCATATGGAGGGCAGAGATTGACATCATGTGTTTTCTTCCATTGCTCCCCATGTTATATTTACCTGGCATTTACATGGGTGCTAGGAATCTGAACCCCAGGCCTCATTCTTGCATGGTAAGTACTCCACCAGCTGAGGCATCTCCCTAGCACCTCCCCTAAAAGGTTTCTATTCTGTCTCTTGTACTAGTTGAGCCAACACTCCTGCAGCTAGAGAAAGGCTCCAGGTGCTTATAGATGCCATCAGCATGCACAGCAAGACTGTGATTTTAGTGACTACTGACAGCATCACTGATACTTCATAGGAGTAGCATGTACTTATTGAAACCTGGGGAGATTCCAGATCCTTGTTTTCTTTTTTTTTTTTTTTTTTTTTTTTTGGTTTTTCGAGACAGGGTTTCTCTGGTCCTGGCTGTCCTGGAACTCACTCTGTAGACCAGGCTGGCCTTGAACTCAGAAATCCGCCTGCCTCTGCCTCCCAAGTGCTGGGATTAAAGGCGTGCGCCACCACCGCCCAGCCTCAGATCCTTGTTTTCAATCCCAGGCTTGGTGGGTCACTTTCTGCCTATGTTTCCAAGTCTGGTAGGAAATTTTACATACTCAGCTATCAGACTTCTTGCAGTGGTTGCAAAGCAGACCTAGTGGCCACATACTCATCTCTCTACCACTTGCATTCTTAAGCTTGTCAAGACAGAACACGTGAAAAAACAAGTCAGGCAAAACAGTGTCCTTGCAGATAGGTAGCAAGGATCACTGGACTCTGGAGATTCATGGCCCAGGAAGGCTAGGCAGGATGGATGGAGTCCCATTTGTGCGTGTTCCACTTCATATAACAACGGAGTGTCCTCCCACCCCCAAACACTGTTCTCTGAGGTTTCATGCTTGGGATAGCCCTTGGAATACAGAGTTTAAGTACCACAGGACATCTCATTGCAGAGGAGACATCTTCCCCTAGGGTACCACATCCTTGGTACCTTCTTCAGATTCACAAGCAAGAGCAGATGGAGTTGAGTCAAGCAAGGTCACCCTGAAAGCCACTTTTCTGGATCTTATACTAAATATTCTCAGTGCCCAAGTCTTCCATTCTCTCCTCCCAGTTTACTCCACTTGCTGAAACAAAGTTCTCCACCTAGAAGAGTGGTGGTAGCCATCAAGATGAATCACTCCTCAGTTCTCTTCTACAACACACCACAAGATGTTAGTTAGCTTCTGGTGCTGGGGAATTCACTGCTCTGTAAGATGGGATACTTTCATACTAAGATAATCAGCTCCAAGACAACTTTTTGCTTTCAATTCCAAATTTGTCATCTTGTAATTTCCAATTCAATTTTGCCATTTGTAGACCCCACACAATTCTCCTATTCCATTTACAATAACACATTCTTAAAAAAAGATTTCTTTTTTATTATGTGTCTGCTTGTTTTTCTGTGTGTGGGTATGTGCACACAGACACATAAGCATGCCAAAAGAGGGCATTGGATCTCTTGGAACTGGAGCTACATGTGGATGTGAGCCATCTGTGGGTTCTGGGAACTACTCTTGGGTCCTCTGCAAGAGCCCAAGTACCTTTAACCTCTGAGCCACCTCTGCATCCCCAGGCAGTACATTCTTGCTGATAGTGTCTAAAAGTGCCTGGGATGAGTTCACACTGACTCTTCCCTAGATCATTCACTGACTTTATCATTCTTACTTTGACATAGTCTTGAGCAAAAATGTCTCATCAGAGTATTTGTCACTGCCTAGAAGTATGCTAATCCTATAAAAAAACAGGGCAGATTAAGAAAAAAAAAGTATCTGGCCTGTAAGATGAGAAGTGCCAAGGCTAGAGAGATGACTTGTTGCTTTTGCAGAGGACCAGGGTTCTGTTCCTAGCACCCACACAGAGGCTCATAATCATCCCAAATTCCAGTTCCAGGGGGATCTGAGACCTTTTTTACCCCCATAGGCACCAGGCATACACACAGAAAAACACTCTTACAAATAAATAGATCTAAAAATAAATGTTTTTTTTTCAAGTATCAAGGTTGGGAAACCCTGAGCTAATATAATCTAGGCCGTTACCGTAATACACAGTCCTATGGCTTATCACTGCAAGCATAATGCTCAAAGTTTAGAAAGCTCCTATAAGAATGGAACCATATTGTGAGGGCTGGAGGGGTGGTTCAGTGGGTAAAGCACTTACTGTGTAAGCATAAGGGCTGAAGTTCAGATCTGAGGAGCCCTCATAAAGCTGCAAGTGGTTGTGCATACCTCTGAACCCAATGTTCCTATGGTAAGATTAGAGACTGAGACAGGATAAGCTTGGGAGGTCCCAGGTTAGTGACTGTGACATACTCAGGGGCAATGAGACCCAGTATCAAACAAGGTGGAACACCTGAGATGGTCCTTTGACCTTGATGTATGTGCTATGGCATTTGTAGGCCTGAATTTACACACACACACATACACACACACACACACACACAGAGTGATGAGAACACAGGCATATAGCTGTCCTCTCTCATGTTGACCCTGAAAGCAGCTGAAACATCCACCACGCACCATGTACTCCTCCTCCTGTCAAGGAAAAGATTTTGTCAGGGAAAGAATCCAAGTTGGATTGAAACAAATTGTCCTTAAGCCAATAATTAAGATGCAAAAACAGAATTATAAAAACACAAATCAAATATAGAAGAAGGCAAAGTTCCCTCTGAGCATTTCTACAATGCTTTAATAATAATTAGAATTCATTTAGGTTTTTAATCATAAAGACATGTGCATTTTTTGTCACCCAAATGTATGATAAAAATTCTATTTCTATTTTCACCTGAGGCACTCGTAAAATATTGACGTTTCTTGACTTTTAGGGGAGGGTAAAGATGAGCTGCCAGCTTATGTTTATTCATGTAGTTTGAGAAAACTCTAGATTAAGAGGGTTTTATTGCTAAGTTCTACCATTTTTTTCAAACTGTTCTTATCAGTGGGGTGGGGGAGATGGAGGCAGCCTTTAGTGTATTTCATAAAACCAGCATAATCTTAAAATCCAATTCTTTCAAAGTACATGAAAATTAGAGGAATGGCTTATTAAGGAGGCTAGAAACAAATTTCCTAAAAAACAATCACACTAAACCCAGCTTTGAATTTTAGAAACTGACTGAGCTTATTCCAAGAATGAAGAAGACGGCTCAGCAGGAGCTGGAGAGAAGGCTCAGTGGCTAAGGGGACTTGCTCTTGCAGAAGATCCAGATTTGATCCCAGGCACTCACATGGTGGCTCACAACCATCTGTAACTCAAGTTCAAGGTGACCTGAGGGCCTCTTCTGTGGGCACCAGGCATGCAGACAAAATATACATACACATAAAATAAGTAAATCTATAAACAAGTTTTTGAAAAAATGATTTAACAACAGAAAGTCTGTTGACTGCAGTGATGAGAAAGAATCAGGAACAGGCACAGGACCACAGAGGACTCAAAGGCAGTATCATCAGTCGTGGGTGTGTGCTGGTTAGCTTTTGCTGTAACCAATAACCACAAGCTTTCAGTGCAGTAAGACAAGTATATAAAATAGATATTCTTATACATTTTGGGCAAGCTGGGAGTCAGCTATTTTAGATAGGACATCACAGCTTGCATGTGCAGGTCTAAGGGTTGGCTGAATAACCATGGCCCAGGTGTCTCTTGCTATCCCTCAACTAGATGACTACATGTTGCAAGTTCTCCTCATGGCAATATGTAGAACTGAGAGGGTGCACTTGCTTACAAACATTTCAAGCCCCCACTTGGATATCCTTGCTACCATCCCATTTTGACAAAGCAACTTTCATGGCTTGGATTTAAGTTAAAAAAAAGAAAGAAGAAAGAAAGAAGAAAGGAAGGAAGGAAGGAAGGAAGGAAGGAAGGAAGGAAGGAAGGAAGAAAAGGAGATAGAGGCTGGAGAGATGGCTCAGCAGTTAAGAGTACATATTACCTTTAGAGAAAATATGAGTCCAGTTTCCAGGACACACATCAGGTAGCTTACAATGGCCTGTAACTTCAGCTCTGGGGGAACTGGGGGATTCTGGTCCCTGTAGGCACCCGTATTCATACACACATGCGCACGCACACACACACACACACACACACACACCACACACACACACAGATCCAACAGCATACACATAATTAAAAATGAAAATATACCTAAAATCAAAAGATAGACAAGTCCACAGAGTGTAATGGTATGGATTCAAACTGACTATATAACTGTAGCCCACACTCAAAACGTAACACAGGGCCACAGAGCATATTATTATTTATGACTTACACATGCACACATATGCATATGTGAGATATATAATTTTGTATGTACAAAGTATAATAAAACTAGATTCAGCTTTTCCTAGCTTACTCCAAAGCATTAAGTTTTGTGGCAGATAACAGATATTTATATATTCTTTGTAGTTCATTCCACTAAAGGTAGCCTTTGTCTTTCAACTTGAATGTGCCTTTTTGACACTGGACATAGGATTGCATTAAGTTTTCTTTTCTTTTTTTTTGAAGCTACATTTTATCTTTTATTTAAAAGACAGTGGCAGCCAGGTAGTGGTGGTGCACGCCTTTAATCCCAGCACTTGGGAGGCAGAAGCAGGTGGATTTCTGAGTTCGAGGCCAGCCTGGTCTACAAAGTGAGTTCCAGGACAGCCTGGACTACACAGAGAAACCCTGTCTTGAAAAACCAAAAATAAAATAAAATGAAATAAAATAAAATAAAATAAAAGACAGTGGCAAGAAAGAGACATCTGTACAAGTTCACTATGGGCACACAGACTTAAGTATATTTATTCACATATACACTATATATACATATATAATGTATAATTACATATACTATATATAGTATATATACACATAGTATATATAGTATATATGTATATATAGTATATATAAATATGTATGTCTATATATGTCTATATAGTATATATAATTCATACACAATACTTTCTTTAGGCTCAGGCTTCAAGAGACTATCATTCTCTCTGCTTAAATGGGCTTTCTTTTTCTTTTTTCTTTTCTTTCTTCTTTTTTTTTTTGAGACAGGGTTTCTCTGTATAGCCCTGGCTGTCCTGGAACTCACTCTGTAGACCAGGCTGGCCTCAAATTCAGAAATCCACCTGCTTCTGCCTCCCAAGTGCTGGGATTAAAGGCGTGCGCCACCACTGCCCGGCATTAAATGGGTTTTCGACCTTGGAATAATTAGTATATTGGAGCAAACACTTCTTTGTTGTCCAGGCATTGTAGGATACTGATCAAGAGTCCTAGCTTCAGTGACTAGGTGACAGTAGTGAGGTCCACTCACCCTCTGCTTTTCTAAGAGAAATTCATGAAAATCACGCGTTAAATGTATTTTGGAGAAAACTTATTTTTAAAAAACATTAAAGGTTTATGAGTGTGATTGTTTGCCTAAATGTATATACATGCACAATATGTATGCTGGTGCCTGAGGTCGTCAGAAAAGGATGCTGGATCCCCTTCAGCTGGAATTACAGGTGGTTATCTACTACCATGTAGGTGTTTGGAATCAGATCTAGGTCCTTTGGAAGAGCAACAAGTGTTATAAACCTTCGATCCATCCCTCCAGGAGACAAGTATTTATTCTCTCACAATCTTTATTTTTAGAGATTCATTTTTATTTTTGTGTCTCTGTGTGTCTGTGTATATGCATGTTCATATGGGTACCTAAGGAGGCAAGAGGAGGGCACTGCATTCCCCAGAGCTGGAGCTACAGGTGGCTGTGAGCAGCCTGATGTGGGCGCTGAGATTCCGGGTCCAGATCTCCACAAGGGCAGCACATGTGCTCTTAACCCCTAAGCCACCTCTTGAGCTCCCTATCCCACAGTCTCATCTGAAGAGGAAATGAAGTTGGCTTGGCAGGATTTGTTCTTCATGATCCTTTCTTGTATCTCATCTTTCAACCTCTTCTGAAAAGGACTTAAGTTTACAAAGTATCAAAACAAACTTATAATAAGAAAGCACAGCAAATGGAAAATGGGTCACCAAATCAAGACAGAACAGGAACGATGTCAGCACTGGCCTGGAAAGTCCCGGTTAGCCTTAGCTGATCCTTCGCCCACTCTTCCCTACCTGTTCTGTGATCCTTCACAGGCAACCTTGGCTACTCCTGTTATTCCAGCTCCAGATGCTGGCAAGATATCTTCTGCATCATCCCTATTGGTTCCCTTAATTCTGCCACGCCTCCTCTTAATCCTTTTGAAGGCATCACATTTGTATCAGGGACACTGATCACAACAGGCCACAGATTCCGATGTATTATTTCTATGTGCCTTTTCCATGTGCTCTAAGGTTTTAGTGTTCTTGTCAAGTGACAAATGCAATGAACAAAAAGGATTTGCAGTCTCTAAGGAAAAGCAGGCCTACTAGTTCTGATGAGAAAGAAATTTTTCATAGCTTCTCAACATGACACTGCCATAGAAACTCCACTTTGGGGGTTGGAAAAACGGCCCAGCAATTAAGAATGCTTACTGCTCTTGCAGAGGACCAGAGTTCAGTTCTAGAACCCACACCCAGCTACTGCCTGGAACTCCAGCTCCAGAGGACTTGACGCCCTCTTCTGGTCTCCACAAGCAACTGCACTCACATACAGACAACACACACACATTAAACAAACAAACAAACAAACAAACCAACCAAACAAACCAACCAAACCAAACCAAAAACAAACAAACAAAAACCCAACCATTTTCCCTCTCTTGCCATCTCTAATCCACTCAGGATTCAGTCTTCACATGACTTTCTGGTACACAGTTGCTATCTAGTTGATTTTAGCTTCAGTGCTTAAATACACAGCTATTGTTCCCATTACAGGTCTCCATTTATTACTTCCTAAAGTCACTTTTCACAGTCCATCTGGATATACAGTAGGCACATCAGACCCTTCACATAGCCAAAACCTTTCAATGTTCATTCCATTATCCTTCCATTTTAGTCTCCCTCCAAAAAAGGAGACCTCCCTCTTCCTCCCCCCACCCCCCAGTATCATTCACCTGGCTGTCCAGGACAGTAATGAGCACAGAGGTAGAAAATATCATTGGAGGCAATTGGTTTAGACTGAGCTCCTAACCAACAGACCAAATCAAAATGGGCAGTGGACTAAGACACTCTCCCTTCCTCCTGTTATAGTTATCCTGGTTTTAGGATGTTCTGTGAGGTCAAGCACACTAGCTGCTCAGAGCACTTTTGACCACTCGGCCACTGGATTCATCTAGTCTCTCAGGTAGCAGCCTCTTTCAGAGGTCCTCCTTGATCACAGACCGGAGCTGCATCATCTCCACTACTAGTTTTCCTTTTCTTCACAGCATTTATCTGAACTTGATAGTAAATATGTAGTGGCATATTTGTCTATCTTTCTGATTAGAATAAAGAAAACAAAAGTCTTTGTTTCATTTGTGACCCCCGCCTCCTGCTCTCAATCCTAATTCTTGGTACAGTACACAACACATAGCCTAGACAAACTTTTGTTAAATGAATGGAACTCCATTTTCCAGCTTTTTGACTTTAACCCTGGCTCCCAGCATATGTTCTTCACTGAATCTGATGCCAGACGGTGGGGACCAGTATACTGAGGTGAGAAGCAAACACTTCAGAACTTAGTTCTGCAGCCCGAGCAAGAACCAGGAACATATGAAGGTTCTCAGACTTTAAACTCAATCTTTTAGTCTGAGAAGATAGACAGTTCACTAGCGTCTTGACAACTGCTCCAGTTACAGGAGGTTCACCTGACGTCACAGAGCCTTGGAAAATTCCGACCAGTCTCAAGCTACGCGCAGGCGCAACAGAGAGCCACCTGCGCAGGCGCACGGCGGCCGAGGACAGGCCCGGGCACACGACAGAGAGCGGGCGGGCGGGCGCTCGCCATGGAACAGCGGTTAGCGGAGTTCCGGGAGGCCCGCAAACGGGCCAGTCTGTTAGCCCAGCCCTCCACGTCGAGCCAAAGCGTGCAGACCTCAGGAGCGGAGGCGGAGCCAGCGGCGGCGACCCCAAAGACAGACTCGGGCTGGCTAAGACGCTTCCTGAAGTGGAAAACAAGCCCCGCCCCAGCGCGGGCTCAGCCCAACCAGCCTCAGGTGAGGAGAGAGGCCTGCACCTTGAAGTTCCGCCTCCTCGCGGGGCCACGCCCTGCTCTGCACAAGCCACACCCACGATTTCTGGCGGTCTCGGCCCTTCCTTGTCTTGTGCGCTCTCTCCTCGCCTGCGCGGTGACTGGACACCGCATTTCCTCAATGTGTGTCAGCACATGATACGTGGCCTTGACATTTTCCGTCCCAGACACAGCCCTATGTAGCAACTAGTTGAAAACAGAAAGCGAAGGTCTAGGGAGCTTGAAGAAACATCTCTGCTCTTCAGTTGTGCTTAGCGAGTTACTGACAGAGATGTTTGGCTTTGAGAAACTGAGTGATAAGTTATTTCTCCATTGGTGAAATAATCCGATTCAAGCCAGATTAAAAAAAATATATATATAAATGCAGGTTTATTGGGAAGCTGCTTTTGTACGGGTGAGTTCACTGGACCCAGGAAGGAGGCCAGGGAAGTTGCCATGAGAAGGGAGACGGGGAGAGAAAGAGAGAAGGGAGAAGAGAAAGAGAGAAGGAAAAGGAAGGAAGAAGAGAAAGACAGAGAAACCAAAAAGTCTGGGTTATATAGTAAAGAGCTTGTTGGCTGGAAAGTTGGAGGTTGGAGATGGGGTATGCCAGGTAGGGACTGAGAGATGCTTCGAGAACCTAGAGGCCAGGTGTGCTTTGGTATGTAAAATGTGCACCTCAATACCTTGTTCCTGGGTCTGAAACCAAACACTGAGCTGCATCCACTGCTAGTGGAGGGTATGGCTCAAAAGTAGCAGTAAATTAAGGCTGCACTTTATTCACACCTTGGGTAGAGGTAGCCAGTGTCTCAGGTAGCTTGTGTTTTAGAAATATAAACTCTATACAGCTCTTAGAACTTTTTTTTTTTTTAAATTTGGACGCAGAAACAAAAAAGGGTTTGAGACTATGGCTATACTACTCTGAATGCAACTTGATTTCTGAAGCTAAGCAGGGTCTGGCCTGTGGAAAATGGGGTTTGACTACAAAAGTATGGCCACTGTAACTGCCTGTGGTGTTCTGCATAGGCTTGTAGGCCCCTCTTGGACTAGGGAAGGGTATTCAAGTTCAATTGTGAGTGATCTAGGTGAGAAAAAATGGGTTAGTATGATAGCTCACTCGACTCTATTTGTGGCTTCATATAGTTCTCACGCAGGAGTATCCTGGCAAGGGAACTTGCCTATGCGATTGAAATGCCTCGGTGGAAATATGAAACACTCCAAGGAGGAAATCTGTGTCCTGGTTTGGTTTTTGTTGCTGTGATAAACATTATAACCAAAGTCACTTGGGGAGGAAAGGGCTTATTTTAGCTTATAGGATATAGACTTGCCTACAGGCACTGTCATTTCTCAATTGAGATTCCCTTTTCCCAGAAGACTGTAGTTTGGGTCAAGTTGACAAAAATGAACCAGCACAACTATGCTTTTCAGCAGTCATAAGGCCTTAGTTCTTGTAACCATAACAAGAGCCAAATACATATATAGGGCTGGGTCTATGAGAAGTCTAACGAGGAAACGGAGAATAGACCCAGTTTGACCTCTACACAGAGCAGACTTTTATTGGTCTGAGAGATTGGCACACCCAAACCCTGCTGGTCAGTACCTGAGGGTACAGGAGAGGGTGCCATGTAGGGTCAGGGACCAGGAGAGCATGGCTTTGCCAGACCCAGAAACTGCTTTTCTGGATAAACTGCTTTTTGAAACTTCAGTGTGGGAGATGAGTCAGTTTGTTTGTTTAACCTCTGGGCAGCAGGTGAAAGATAAGTCAGTTTACTTTTTTTGGTCTACCTCCAGAGTTCCAGTGCATGTTATAGGGGTGGACTGCTTTCTGGAATTCTATGGATGGCAGGCATTTTGAAGTCTTTGCCCTGTTTTATGGCCTTGATTTGGGGGTGGGGATTTCCTTTAGTAAGGAAGGACTGTAATCCTAGCTACTTAGGAGGCTGTGGCAGGGGATTGTAAATTCAAGGCTGGACTTTGACCCTGTCCCAAAATTTAAAAAGAAGTTTTAAGAGCTGCAGTTGTAGATCAGTGGCAGAGTGCTTCTCTTCCATGTGTGATGTACTGGGTTTGATCTCCAGCACCGCCAAAGAGATCATGGAAGCATGAACAATCAAGTGCAGAGATATAAATCAGTGGTAAGGACTTGACTGACATGTTCCCTTCCCTAAGCTCCATCCTCAGGACTACCCCCCCCCCAAAGTAAAATGGCTGAGTAGAGGTGCATACCTGTAATCATAGCACTTAGGAGCCTGAGGCAGGCAGACTGTGAACTTGAGGCTGGACTGCTACACATGAAGACACCATGTTGAAAACAAAGACCCCACTCTACCCCCAGATCACATTATACCAGGGCAGCTAATCTTGCTCACATTAAAATCATTTCCTTTAAGTTGATCTATTATTGCATGAGGGGGTCCCTGCTCCCTGCAGGACTCAAGGCAGTCAAGGAACCAGAAGAGGTGAGAATGGAAACTTGATTCAGATTGATCTCATTGACCTGGATCAGACTTCAGGGAGTCTGATGCCAGGCTGTCTATTGTGGGCATATTTAAACACAATAGAATTTGAAAAGGGGCTTCTAAGAGACAATCATTCCAAGTGTAGGTGCACAATGAAGCTTCAGGTGTCACTACATAGAAACTCCTTTGCAAAGCACATGTGACCTAGAAGATGGGTGCTATAGCTTAAGGGCCTAGGATCTGGTGTGGCCTCTGATCAAGTAGCATAGAGGTCAGCAAGCTATAAAGTACTTGTGATATCTCCCCTAAGAATGGGAGCTAAAGATAAAGGTCTAGGGAGGGAGAGTCTGGAAGAATCATTCTGGAGTTTAGGTGAGGTCTACCTCTGTAGATAGCAGAAGATCACCAGGTCATTAACAATATCCACTCCCAGCTTTCTGGATAGAATGCAGGTATTTTATTTCCTCCGTTGAGGATACGCCCCTGCGTGTTTAACATTCCTGGTTTCCCTAGTACCCCCCAACCCCCAAACTGCACAGTATCTAGTTCAAGAAATTTTCTTTTAATTAGGAAGAGGGTATGGTTGCTCAGTTTTGACTCCATAGTTCTCTCTACAGTATTCATTCAGGTTTCCCACTAACTTGAGGGGAAAGATAAGGAGGGTGCAGACGTTCTGCCATCCATTTCCTTCAGTACTGTTTGTACAACTCAGTTGTCTTTGGATAACTATTGATTAGGCATCAGCAAACAGAGGCTTGTGAACACATCCTCCTCTCTTCCCCTCCTCTTCCCCACTCCAGTTAACAAACTATGTCTAACCACACAAAGTGCTTTTGATTGTATGTCTCATTTCCAAAGGAATATGAAGTCACTGAATTGAGCCCAGAGAAGCTCAAACTCAAGAGAAAGCTTCCTTTATAAAATCCCAGAAATGGATGAGAGGGAATGCTGGGGTGGTAACCACTCTCCTTTCTAAAGGAACTTGGCTTTAGGTTATTTTCACTAACTATATTTATAAGCCCTTCCTGGTTTTGCCTTGCTATCTATCTATCTATCTATCTATCTATCTATCTATCTATCTATCTATCTATCTATCTCTATCTTTTAATATTCTTTGGAGATGTTATTCATCTCCCTCTGCTCAAAGTTTTCTTGGAGGAAACTAGTCCCCCAAATGATGACATTCTGTCACATTGTGGTTAAAAGACTTGTAACTGTTTAATCCCATGGAAACTTGCTCCCTCTCTGACCCTGTTCAAGACAAGCCCCTAGTCCTGCAGTTTAGCCATAGGGGTTCATTCTCCATCTTGGTCTGCAACTCTGGATCTCTCAACCTTGGCTCAAAGGACCCTATTGCTCAAATGTTCTCTTTTGAGGATCTGAGTTCAATCCCAGCACTCACATAAAAAGGCCAAACTTGGTGAATCATAATCTTAGCACCGAGGAGGCAGAGACAAGAGGATCCCTGGAGTTCCGTGGAGAGCTAGACTATCCTAATTGGTGATATCCAGGTTCAGTGACAGACTCTGTATCAAAAATAAATAATGGAAAGCAACTAAAATAATAACTGATGTCAACCTTTCCTGTGTGCTCATGTGTGTGCGTGTGCTCACAAACATACAGTCTCTTATCTTGCGTTCTATTATATGTCTATTGCTGCATCTGTCTCTGTCTCCCTCTGGAAAGGGTCCTCAGGTAGGAAGCAGCTTGCTACTGGAAGCATGGAAATGTGTTCTCTGAGCCATGCCTATAAGCAATGTACAACCATAAATGCTTCTGTACATGGCTGTTGTTGAAAAGGCAAACTGAATCAATATTAGATGTAATTCAGTCAGAGGAATTTCCATATATGCCCCAGTATTTGTCCCCTCTGACAGTTTGTTTACCATTAACTTTCCCATCTCCCAACCCTTTGCCCTACCACCCGCCCAGGGCACCTAGTTAAATAAAAAGGGAAGAAAATCTTTAGGCTCTTGTTTTTAAAGATGCAAGTCATGACCTTTCTTGGACAGTACAATCCACATAGGACCCTGTTCCCTTTAAAAGTTGTTGAAGAATAATTTGGAATGCAAGAGAGCTTTTCCTGGCAGGCAAAGCTGACTTTGTTTCCATTGCACCCATGTGCCGGGCTGCAGTACAAAACCCATTTCTTGCTATGTGTCAAAAAGAGACTCTTAACAACTTGGAAAATAGAGGCTTGAGAGATGGCTCAGTGATTAAGAACACTGAATGCTCTTCTTGAGGACCAGTACCCACATGGCAGCTCACAATTGTCTGTAACTTCAGATCTGACACTCTAACCCAGACATACATGTAGGCAAAACACCAGTGCACATAAAAACAAACAAAGGAACAAACAAAAATATTAAAAAATAAACTTAGAAAATCGTGGAGATCAGGCAAAGCTCCTAAAACTACCTACACACCAAGGGATTCCCTTAGCATCTGGCACTGTCTTCCCTTGTAAGAACTTTAGATTTTAACATGGAGGCAGTGGGATTTTATTGAAGATGTGTGTGCTGCAAGGTGAAGGTGATGTAGAGAATTCACTGAGCAGTCGTACACAGGCTGGCTTGGAGACTAGAGGGAGATAGGAGACAAGGGTTTTAGTTAGGAGATGCATCCCAGGCCTGATTTTTTTGTTTTTTGTTTTGTTTTGGGTATGGTCTCAATTTTAGAACCAAGTTACCCTGGATATAGTTCAGCCTGTCTCATCATATCAGCAAATGTGTGTTGACCATGACTGTGTGGGAGACAACTACTACAGCTGCTATATCATCAATTACTGGTCAGGTTCTGTTGGGGGTACACATTAGGTTTTGTTAACAGTCCAGTAATCTGAAGAAATAACGTCCATAAATGGAGCCGTCTCAACACTGCCAGGTTTTTGTAGGGTCACATCTTGCTGAGTGCTGATCAGTGTTGATGTGTTTAGATCAGGGAGCCTAAGCTGTCTGACAATGAGTGTTTTAGAGAAGAAGGCAAAAAACTAGATGTCAGTGAGCCAGTAGCTTTCCTAGAGCAGTAAGTTCTGCCTTTTCAGCTGATTCAGAGCCTCTCAGCTCCATTATCCCCCTTCTTACTTCTGTTTGCTTCTGTGTCCTAGGAAGCAAGCCAGCAGCCCCACCACAGCACAGCGGTCCCTCTGCCTTCCTCCTGCCGCCAGTCTTTCCTGACTAATATCACCTTCTTGAAGGTTCTCCTCTGGTTGGTCCTGCTGGGTCTGTTTGTGGAACTGGAATTTGGCCTGGCTTATTTCGTCCTGTCCATGTTCTATTGGATGTACGTAGGGACTCGAGTCCCGAGGAGAAGAAAGAAGGAGAGAAGAGCGCCTACTCCGTGTTCAACCCAGGCTGTGAAGCCATCCAGGGCACCCTGACTGCTGAGCAGCTGGAGCGAGAGTTACAGCTCAGACCCCCACAGGGGAGGTAGGATCAGCCCCAGCTGGCCCTCCTATCCTTGAACATGGACTTTAGAGGACAAAGGACATCTTGCAGGGTGGTCACATTCTTCACTTTTCCCTGATCTGTTGCAGTTTCATCTTTGAACTCCTCACTGATTTAGGTGAAATTTTCGAAAGGACACTCAGGGTAGGCTGATGCGGCATATAAAAGCCATATAAAAAGGAGACGGGTTTGTCTCATTATTGGAGCGGTGATACTGGTATGCTGGAGATGCACTGCGAGGTTCTCTGGTGTACCAAGTGATCTGGTGAATGAGTTGCCACACTGGGGCTCCTTTTAAATATTTTAATATTTACATAGCTAAGTTCCAAGTCAGGGAAACTAGTCTGTCCCCATACCTTAAATGTGTGAATGTTTGCCCAAATATCTATAGATATGCCATGTGTGTGCCTGGTACTCTCAGAGCTCCAAAGAGAGCATCAGATCCTCTGGAACTTGAGTTATGGATGGTTGTAAGCCACTGTGTGGATGCTGGGAACTAAACCTCACTCATCTTCGAGAGCAACAAATGGTCTTAACCACTGAGCCATCACACTCTAGCCTTCAAAAAAGATAAAAATGAAAAGTATTTCAGAATTATTTTCACAAAAGGTTTAGGTTGTAAGGTTTAGGAAGTTTTGTTTGTTTTTGTCTTGTTTCTCCTCTTTTCAGTCATCAATGCTATTGAAATATAAAGTGTCTTTATGCCAGGCAGTGGTGGCGCATGCCTTTAATCCCAGCACTTGGGAGGCAGAGGCAGGCGGATTTCTGAGTTTGAGGCCAACCTGGTCTACAGAGTGAGTTCCAGGATAGCCGGGCTACACAGAGAAACCCTGTCTCAAAAAAAACAAAACAAAACAAAACAAAACAAAACAAAACAAAAAAATGTCTTTAAGATTCTTTCTATATGCAGGTTCCTATACACTACCCATAACCATCTGTCATTTTCCTGTTAGCCCTGTCTCTACTTAGGGGAAGAAGAAGCAAAGTCTTAACAGGACAAAGTCAATAATAGAGATCAAAAATATTTACTTTATTTATGTGAGTGTTTGTCCACATGTATATGTGTGTACCACATGCCTGAGGGTGTCAGATATCCTGGAATTGGAGTTATGTATGGTTGTGAGCTGCCTTATGGGTTCTGGGAACCTGGTCATCTGCAAGAGCAGCTTGCTCTTAACTCCTGAACCATCTTCCCAGCCCCAGCATTGGAAATTTGATAAGAGGTTATTTATGATAAGTAATCAAGAGAAATTCTTGAGTGTGTACAGGGGAAGGGCTAGGAGATAGGACTCTAGTTTTACTGCTTGGGTTGTGTCTCTCCCTTTTTAGGCATTTTTGAAAGGGCCTCCTGGGCTTAAACTCACTTTGTGGTTCTGGTTTATATATTGGGGATCAAACCTGGGGCTTTGTATACTTTAGATGAGCACTCTGCCAATGAAGCTACATTCCTGGACCCAGCTTTATTATGTTCAACTGCAGTAGAGTCCACACGTTTCTGTCTGTGGACTCTAGTTAGCAGTTGTGTAGACAGCAGCTGTTGGGCCTGGGTTTGGGTGTTGTTTCTTCTTCCAGTACAACGGTGGAGTTTAGGTTCATTGGAATTGGGCCACATATACCTTTTTTTGAGTCATTCTAATGAATGAAAAGACTCTAATTTTGTTCAAACTTAAGGTTATAAAAAAATTACTGGTTCATTCAGTATTTTTTCACTTTCAGAGTTAAGCTATAATCCTTACATTATGAAGGTAACTTTGTGTCTGTGTGTGCTTGCATGTGCATATATTCATATGTGTGCTGGTGTCCACAGAGGCCAGAAGATCCCCTAAGAGTTAGAATTACAGGCTGTCATAAGCCACCCCATGAGGATGCTGAGAACAGAACTTGGATCCTCTCTTAACTACTGAGCCATTGACCCAGCTCCTGAAGGAAACATTAAATGATAGATGTCTATTAATTCTTTTGTTCTCCCTTATACGTTCTACTTACGAAACAAATTCCTAGTTTTCATCTAAAGTCATCTGTTTTTTGAGTGTTAGAACCTTCCTAGGCACTTGGATCTAATAGGAAACATGCAGACCTCTTGCCAGTCATGACACTATTATTCTTGCTCACCTCTTCCCAAAAGGTATGTGAGCTGGCTTTGTATTCTAGGAAAAGCGAGATGTGAGCCAGTTACATGCCTGGCAGGGAGGAGAAGCAGGGACTATGTATTTGCTGTTCTTGTTAGACCATTAAGCTTTATTTTGATAGTCTTGAGTTTTCTGAATTTAGACCTGTTGACCTCAGAATTTTCACTTCTAGTAGCCTGAGTGTGACTGCCATTAAAGGCAGCTCAATCATCAAAGAAAGAGGCACAGGCAGTCGTCATAGTAGTTGCCTGTGGGAATGTCATTTCTGTTACCTTCAATGTCTACAGGCACATTGTTTTTGCTGTTTGTCACAGTATTTGGCCTTGCCTGACCATTGGCAGGGCTGTATTTATTCCTAAGTAAAGATGGTTTGTTTCTGTTGACCCCAAAGAAGAATCCAGTTACAAGACTCAGGGACTTCTTTAAGAATTCGTTACCTGGGAGGACTTAGCCACTTGGCCTGCCATGAAGGTTCATTCTTTCTTACTCCAATCTCAAGGCCCCTGGGAGCCCCTGGTGACTATCCTACCGGCTAGTGGGCCACTGAGTTCTTTCTTCTCCCTCTCTCAGGCTAAGTCATGGGAATGGTACCCCAGGAGCAAGGTTACCTTCAACCAGTGCCAGCCCTTTCTGAGGGCTTCAGGTTATGGAGTTTTTACCAATTGTGATTTTATGCTGCTAGGACTATGCATTGAGCATGGGAGGCTGTCCCCTTTTGTCTTTTGGTTGATTTGCACAACTAGATTAGGCAACTGGGTCTGCTACAGAAGATTATACAGTTGGGAGAACCAGCCATCCTCATTTGGGCAGAAGCAAACAAAATGAGAACACTGTGTTACATTCCTGACACTCTAGTAACTATTTGAAGGTTTTCTGGTTTTGACATACAAAGAGCCCTCTGTATATCAGGAGTGGAGAAGAGCCATAGAATAGACATAGGGCTGGAACAGAATTCCATGGAGCATGTTGCCACCAAGGGGCAACATGGAGCTGTTGCAGCCTGCCCTACATCCCTTCACCTCACACTTGATCATTTACATTAAAAGGAAAACCCTCTGGACTGCTTCTTGGGACCACTTGTGCTGTTCTGTTTTTGTTTTTCACTTCAAGACTCATAGAACAAAGGCTTTTCACTGGGCCTGGAAAAGATGGAAAGCCCTCAGCAGTGATTTATTATATACATATTTTAAGATAAAGTAGCTCCTCCCTAGGGTTAGCAAGCAGTCTTGTAGTTCCCTGTCCACTTCTGAGCTTCAAGGGGGCTGGGGTACAATGGCTAGGAACTTAAACAGCTAACAAAAATTGGTCACCAAACTAAAGAATGTAAAAATTTGAACTCAAGGCTTTGGTTTCTTTTGTGCTTTTATTTTGAAACAGCATTTGGGTCAAAGATTTAGACCTTGTTCTCAAAAAGCTGAGCCCACAGAGAACCAGGTCATAGGGGACAGGTATTTTGGGGGAGGTGTCTCAGAAACAGAAATCATTCTCTCTGTCTCTTCTCCTGTCCTCTCTGTCTCTCTCCTTGTCTCTCTCTGTGTCTCTCGTCTCTGTCTCGTCTTCTCTTCTCTGCTCTCTGTCCTCTCTCTCTCTTCTTGTCTCTCTCTTTCTCTCTCTCTCTCTCTCTCTCTCAGCTTCTGACATGTACATGTGGGTGCCAGTGCACATGAATGCATACGCTTGTGGAAGCCAGAGGTTCATATGGGGTGTTGGCCTCATATTTCTTCAAACAAAGTCTCTTATTGAACTTAGAGCTCATTAGTTCAGCTGACCAACCAGCCACTCTGGGAATTCAGTTGACTCAGCCTCCCTAGCTCTGGGGCTACAAACACAAGCAGCCTTTTATGTGGTACTGAGGTCTGAACTCAGGTCCTCATCTTTGTACAGCAGGCACTTTACCACTGAGACATCTTCCATGCCCCCAGATCACTTTCAATTGTGAATTTTATATATTACCTGTCTCCCAAATCCACAGGGAATAATCCCAAATACACATTAGATGATACTCAGAACCTTGGATGGAACTGATCTCTGCATAACCCTTTTTTTCTATGCCCATGTATCATAATGTTTAGAATATAGGCATTGCAATAACAATATACTGTAATGAATATTATTCAAAAGTTGTGAAAATTTCAATTTAGCATGTTTTGCTCTCTTTTGACCACTTAAGCAACAGAAATGGCAGCAAGCAAAAGAGACACCCCTGTTCTATATAGGGTGTTGTTCCTTTGTTTTTGAGATAGTCTCAGTCTGGGCTACCCTCAAACAACACATAGCCAAGGCTGGTCTTAAGTTTCCAATCTTCCTGCTATACCTCTTCTTTCAGAGGACCTGGGTTTGGGTCCCAGTACTCACATGACAGCTAATAGCCACATACAACCACAGGTTCAGTAGATCCAATGCTTTCCTGGGACTTAAGGACTTTGGACTGGGAAAGCCAATGAATTGAAGTAAGGCTTAATGAGCCAGCCTAGTAGGAACATGGAAGACAGCAGTGCTGAGGGTAATTGGAATTGTGGAGGCCCAGCTCAAGATGTCTTAGAGGGGAAGAATAATAGCATGTGGTCTAGAGACCATTTTGGTGAAGTATGTGGTTGCCTTTATTAGTATTTTAATTGTTTTTTTCAAGATAGGGTTTCTCTATGTAGCTCTGGCTGTCCTGGAACTCACTCTGTAGACCAGGCTGGCCTCAAAGATTTCAAAATAGGTTAGTATCAACTGTTGTGTGCTTATCAGTAGCTAGTCTTATGCAGATCTATAAAGAAAAGGAGTAAGCTGAGCAAGGAAGAGTACAAAATGTACAATTTGAGGAGAAAGGGAGCACCCAGGAACCGTTTGGGGGAAGCCTGATTCTAAGTGGAGTAAAGGACAAAATCCTCTGGCTAAGCTCCATTCTTGTGAAAAGGGATTAAAGAAAAGTTTAGGGCTGGGTGTGGTGGCACACAATTTTAATCCCAGCACTTGGGAGGCAGAGGCAGCCTGGTCTACAGATGAGTTCCAGGATAGAAGGAAATAAATGAAACCATTGTAAACAGAAAGCTGCTGATTGAACAGGGTGGAGGGAGGGGCAGCTTCAGCCACTCAGTTCTGACTTTAGAGTCAATGATAGAAGAAAGGGGTGTAGAATCTCCTTCCACAACTAAGGGAAGCCACTGAGGCCAGGCATGTGTCAAGGATGTCTCTGAATGGATGCCCAGAAAGGCCATTGCATGGAGCTGTGAATGCCAGAGTTGTGGGGTACCTGCAAAGGAGACTGATAAAGGGAATGGAGCAAGCCCAAGAGAGAAGTGTGTTGCAGTTAACAAAGCTGAAAGGAGTTGGAAATTTGAAGAGTGCTTTCACATTAGACATGAAGACACAGAGTCTGGAGTTTGCCTTCCTGGTTTTAGGTCTTTTTGATCCATTGTTTCCTTACTATGTTTCCTTTTTTTTCCTTTTAGAATGGTAATTTATATTCTGTATCATTGTATGTTCGAAGTATGTGATCTGATTTTTACTTTTATTTTACAGGGGATTAAAGTTAGCAGATTGCCACGAGTCTCAGAAGAGGCTTTGGACTTTGGACTTTCAGTGTTGAGACTGTTCTAGACTATGGGGACTTTTCAAGTTGGACTGAATGCATTTTTGCATTGATATGGCTATTGATACTGCATCATATGCAAAAAATGCATTGTGAGGTGTGGTCTTGTCAGAGGAAGTGTGTCACTGGGGTGAGTTTTGAGGTTTTCAAATGCTAAGCCAGCCCAGTACCTCTCTCTCCCTGCTGGTGGATCTTGATGTAGAACTCTTAGCAACTCCAGCATTATGTCTGCATGCAGGCTGCCATGCTTCCCACCGTGATGATAGTGGACTGAACCTTTGAACTATAAACAAACCCCACTGAAATGCTTTCCTTTATGAGAGTTGCCGTGGTCAAGGTGTCTCTTCATAGCAGTAGAACACTAAGACAGCTGAGTTTCTGTTTGAGAGAGAAAATGTGCTGTGGTAAGGGTGACTCAGGTTTATCTCATTGGCTTTAGAATGGACAAAGGCAACTATGGCTGAAGATGCTGCTCAGAGGCACTAAGTTCTTATTTCCACAAGGTGGCACCCCATGCCTGATATGCACATTCTCATTTCCTAAGGCCAAGTAGGTGAAGACCTTTTGCCAGAAGAGGTCGCAGAAACAGCACCCTTCCTTTCCCTGCCTGTTGAGTGGAACTCCCTTAATAAGTTGTGGTCAGAATGGAGGAAGGCAAAATTTCAAGCCCTCGCACTACTGTGAATTAGAAGATGGCATGGGGCCCTAGCATGTAAGTGTTATATTGAAGGCTTTAATTAATACTGCCTAATATAGAGACAGGAATAGCAAAAGAAGACGTAAATCATTTTTATCTGCAGATAGTAGGATAGCATGCATTTTTATGTTTTATTTTTATTTTTTACTATTGCAGTGTGTGTGTGCATGAATTCAAGCACATGCAAATACTATTCTGTCTTCTTCTCAAAATGTGCTGTCACCTGTGCACAGAACTCTGTATTTCCTGGGCGGTGTCCCTGGTGGCTCTGGCATGGAGTGTGTACTGATCCATTCTATCTCTACATGGTTGTTTCAGGTTGCCAGGGTTACATGTAACATGGGGTTTGGTACTTTATTTTTGTGTCTAATTCTAAATTCTATTTTTATATAAAAGAAAGCATTTAATTAAGCTTATGGTTTCTGAGGTACACAGTTCACAATGTCAGAGTAAAGACATGACACGAGGAAAGGCAAAGGGCTCACATTGTAATCTGCAAGTAGAAGCAATGGTAAAATTTAATTTTTAAAAATATTATTTTATTTTTGAGTCAGGTCCCCTGGAACCAGTGTTACAAGTGGCTGGCTGTGAGGCACCGCATGTTTGCTAGGAACTGAGCCCTGGTCTTCTGCAAAAGCAGCAAATGTTCTTAAACCACTGAACTGTCTCTCCAGCTCCCTAATTCTAAGTTCTAAACCATAGAAAATATATGCTCTGGAAACCTCCCTTTGCTCAGCGTGCCTCTCCCATGTACCCTTCCCTGCTCCATGGGTCATTTTGCTTTATTTCTAGGATCTCCTGCTATAATTTCATAGACCCAAGCAGAGCTGTGACTACATACACTCCAGTCCTTCTCCATAAATGGCAGCACCCTTTGGACACTGCTCTCTGATCCTTGCTTTGCTACTGACACTGTCTTAGCACAGCCCTCCTTGCCTGTCTCTGCTTTGACAGTATGTTTGCCATGAGAGGTTAAAGAGATTCGTTTTTAGAGGAAGGAATTCTTCTAGGTTCAGGGAGTCTGATGACTGGATAAAGATTTTTCCCCTCTAGCTGCTAGCAATACTGACTAAGGAGATTTGGGCCAACAATTTGTCTCTGGACTCAAAAGTATAACCCCTCAAAATCTTGGCTTAGATTGCATAGACACATAGCAAAATACATCCAGCAGTTAGCCACACATGTGTCAATATGGGAAAGTGATCCTGTTGCCCACCTTGTTCAGAGCCAGCAGATGCTGCAAGCAAGAACAGGAGGACAGGCTAAGGGATGGATCTGAGTGTGGGTAGCCAAGGCCTCAGCTACCCAGCAGTTGTTGCAAGACACCCTTGAGCAAACTTTGTAGCTGTGAAGGAAAGTTTAGGCCTCCCTCACAGTATTCTGCCCATCCTACTATCAGTATTCTTTCAGCTAGGTCCCTCTGGGGTCTCAACTCATTGGAAGCAAAGTAAGCAGTCTAATCCTAACCCTAATCATATTCCTAAATGTATCTTTAACACTAACCATAACCTAAGCCAGACTGTAAGAATAATCTTAGCTGTCCTAGTCCTAGTCTCAGCCCTTCCCCAACCATAACCATACAACTTGCAGTATCCCTGACCCTAGTAATCACCCTAAACCTAGCCCAAGAATTAACACTAACCATCAACCTTACCTTAATGCTAACTTAACACTGGTCTAACCATAGCTCTAGTCATAAAACTGGACAGATAAAGTCTTAACCTAATTCTATCCCAATATAACCATAACTCTTCACTTAAGCATAGCATTAACCCTAACTATAACCCATGCAATAACCCTAACCCTAGCCACAGCCATAAAACTAAATGAAACACTGAAACACTAACCTTAAACTAAACTCTAACCATATTCCTAAACTTAACATTAGCCCATTCCATAAAATCTAACTAACTAGTCCCAGGCTCAACTTAATCTAATACTAATCGTATGCAAAACACCAGCCCTAACCCTAGATTTTACCCAAGCTCAATCAAAATCAAAGACCCAGCCTTAATAAAAACCTTCAATCTAGCAATAACAAAATCACACCTTAATATTAAACATGAATACTAGCACTAGGCAAGTGCTAAGAGTAACCTGATATAAAACAAAGCCCCTGCTAGTAGCTATAAATCTAACCTAAAGTATAACACAAGTATTAAAACAACCATAGGCTAATCATAAGCCTAATCTTAGATCTAACCCTAACCTTACCCTGATCTAACACTAACTGTAGCCAAAGCCTCATTATTATATGCAGCCTAAACCTTAAGCATAACTCTAACCCTATGTCTAACCCTAATTCTAATCCTAACTGTAACTGAACCTAGAGTATCCCAATCCCTAATGCTAACCGTAAAACTAACACTAACTCTAATCCTGCACCCAAACCTAGCCCTAGATCTAATCTAACCCAAAGATCTAAAACTAAGCCTAAACCTAAACTTAGCTCTAACCCTAACCTGAACTTAGATTAGCCCTATTCCAATGCTAAACCTAGACCTAATCCTAAATGTAGTTTAGGTCATAACTATAGGCTACTCATTCTTATTACCTAGCTTTAAGACTAGACAAATGCCAGATACAATTCTAACCTAAAAGTAACCCTAACCTAACACCATTCTTAAACAATACATGTTAATTCAGGGCATCACTTATTCAGGGCTTCCTTCTCTTCCTATAAACACTAACTATAACATTAGCACAAAACAAGACCAAATAGCAAACCATAGAAACCTGATACAAACAACCTTAGAAACAGCCATAAAATAATATAATATAATATTATAAATATAAACCAAAGCTCTAACACTAGCAATATCTATAATACAATACCTAACCCTAAATTTAAACACATCACTACACCTATCAATACTCAAATCCTTAGCTTTATCTATAAGCAGAACCAAATAACTCTATCCATAGGTCTCACCCAAACAATAACTAACTCTAAACTTATTCCAAGGCTTGAGAAAATGCTAACACCAGTCTGAAATCCAAACCTTGCAACAAAATGAAGGTTTAAGGTTTAAACATTAAACCAAACTTTCCAAGGTCTGGCCCATCTTGAACGTGAACTCAAAGTTGGTGTTGGGGTAAAAGTTCTAGATCATGCTTGGGATGAAGTTGGAATTGGAGTTCAGGTTGGGGTTGGGATCGAATTAAGATTGGTATTTGGAATAGTTTTAGTTCTGGGCTTGTGGTTAGGGTTAGAATTTTGGTTGGGCTTGGAGTTGTAGTTGGGTTTTGGATTGGGATTGGGTCAGGTTAGAGATTGAGGGGGAAGCTGGATTTGGAATCACTAATGGTGTCAGGTTCAGAAAAAGTGGGTTAGGCTTGGAGATAGGATAGTAGTTGGGTTTGTGGTTTGGAGTGGATAATAGTTGTTGTTGGGTTGGTTATGGGGTTGAAGTAGGGTGGAGGTTTGGATTTGGTTTGGTATTTGCAAAGGGGTTAGGGTAGGGTAGGGTTGGTATTCATTTTGGGGTTGGGTTGTCCTTAGGGTAAATGTTAGGGTTTAGTGTTGGGTTTGGTATTGGGGTTGAAGATGGGGTTAGAATTGGCTTTGGGGTGTGGCTAAATGGAATTGGGGTTAAGGTTGGAGTCTGGGTTGAATTTGGGAATATGGTAGTAGTTTGTGTTGAGTTTGGTGTTGGGTGTGGAGCTGGGCTTTTGTTAGGGATTTGGGATGGGATTGGGGCTGGGGTTGACTTTGGGGTTGGGAAAAGATTGGGTTTGAGCTTGAGGTTGTCATTTGATTGGGGTTGAGTTAGGACCAATATTGGGGTTTCAGATCACAAAGGAATTAGTGTGGAAAAGGGGTTGGGTTTGGGGTGTGGATTTTGGTATTATTGTTGGCCTAGGGCTTTGGGTTGGTTCTGGGTAGAGGTTGGGTCTGGGTTGGGTTTGGTGTTGGGTTCCAGGTTGAGTTTGGAGTTTGAATTGGTATGGAGTTGGGATTGGGCTAGGCTTAGGGTTGAGGATAGGGATGAGATTGGGTTTCAGGTTTGGGTTAGTGTTGGAGTTGAGGTTGGGATTGGCATTGTTGTTGGGGTTGAGTTTGGGTTTTTGGTTTATATTAGTCAGAGTTCTCCAGGGTAACAAAATTTGTAGAATGAGTCTCTCTTTATATATAAAGGGGATTTATTATAATGACTTACAGGCTGTGGTCCAGCTAATCCAACAATGGCTGCCTATGAATGGAAGGTCCAAGAATTTAGTAGTTGTTCTGTCCACAATTCTGGATGTCTCAGTTGGTCTTCACTATATACTGGAATCTTGAATCCTGAAGAAGTAGTGAGGAAAGCAAATAGGCAGAGAGAGAGAGAGAGAGAGAGAGAAAAGAGAGAGAGAGAGAGAGAGAGAAAGAGAGAGAGAGAGAGAGAAAGCAGGAGGTCACCATTAGATGGGATGGACCAGGAACACATAGCTGAGAGAAGCGCACCCCATGAGGACAGACTGATGGAGAGAAAAAGCCTGGGTGAGACTCAAACAGCAAGTAACTTGGAGAGCACAGCTTGGAAATAGACAATCTTATGTAGAAAAATAGTTTAGGGGTAACCACCAATCAGTAATCGTGCCAAATCAGTAAGACTCTGTCTCATTATTGGGGGGCTTGCTGGGTCATATAGTTACTGTTGGGGGGCTGGCATGACTCCATAAGAACAAACAGAGTCATTAAATATCAAACAACAACAGGTCTTCCATTTCAAATGATTTAATTAAAAAACAAAACAACTCCTCACAGGCGTGTCCAGTCATTTGGGCTTTAGTTAGTTCCAGATGTAGTCAACTTGACAACCAAGAAGAGCCGTCACATGGTTGGTGTGGAGGTTATGGTAATGTTGGGAGCCTGAGGATGGGATTGGAGTTAGGAACTGGGAAAAGGTTGGGGTTTGAGTTTGGAACTGTGGTTTCATTGGAATTAGGGTGGGATTTAGTTTGTGGTTGATGTTAGGTTTAGGGTTAGGATTCAGTTTGTGGTTGATGTTGGGTTTAGGGTTAGGATTGAGGATGTGTTTGGAGTTGGGGTTAATGTTAGGGTTCAGGTTGTGGTTGTCATTTGGATTAGAAACATGGTTGGGTTTGGGTTAAAAAATTTAAAGAGTAGAATGGGGTTAGTGTCGGAGGTTGGTTAGGATTGGGTTTATAGTTACTGTTGGGGTTGGGTTAAAGTTAGGATTGTAGATGTGCTATATGGTTGGAATTAAGATTAGAATTGGGTTTGGCATCAGGTTCTTGTTGGTTTGGGGATGGGCTTGGAACAAGCTGGAGAAAAGAAAACATCTCCAAAAAATGGTGCTGGGAGAACCAGATGTTCACATCTAGAAAATGTCACTATACCAGAGTCTTATCACCTTGCACAAAAACTAACTCTAAATGAATCAAAGACCTAAACTTGAAGTACTGAAACTGCTAGAAGAAAACATAGGCAGAATCCTAAATGATATGTGTGTAGGAAAGGACTTTCTGAATAGTCTCCACTTGCTGAGAATTAAGGCCAACAATTGACAAGTGGCACTTCATAAAACTAAGCTGCTCATACATAGCTAAATAAACCATCAACCAGGCAAAGAGGAAGCCCACAGAGCGAGACAGACTCTTTGCCAGTTATATATACGAAAGGGTGTTTATATACAGAATATATTAAGAATTAAAAAAACAGAGTAAAAAATACAAATGACCAATGCTAATAATGGACCTGCAATTTCAACAGACAGGTCTCAAAAGAAGGGGAAAAATGACTGAAGAAAAATCTCAAAAATGTTCATCTTTCCTAGCAACTAGGGAAATGAAAATCAAAATGGCTTTGAAATTTCATTTTATTTTATTTAGAATGGCTAAAGTCAACATAAGAGCCCACAACAAATAATAGAGGAGGTTTTGGGGAAAGCGGACCCTATTCACTGCTGGTGGGATTGCAAGATGGCAGAGCCACTATGAAAATCAGTGTGAAGAATTCTGGAAAAGGTAAAAATAAATCTACCATATGATCCAGCATTTCCCCAAAGGACTCAAAAATGAAGATAAAGTATATATCTAGTATGGAATGATAGTTTGCTATAAAGAAAAAATGAAATCATGAACTTTGAAGGTAAATAAATGAGACTAGAAAAGATCATATTGACTGAGGTGACCCAAGTGAAGAAAGACAAGCATCACACATTCTCTCTCTTCAGAGGCTTCTAACTCCAAATCGGCAGATGTTGTTACTCTGGGGTTACTGTAACAACCAAGAAAGTAAAAGATGGCCACTACCAGGAAAGAGATGTTGGGAACAATGCAGAAGGTAGTTAGAGGGCATAAGTGATCAGTCATGGAAATGGGAAAGGAGGGATGTTTATAGAGGAGGAGGCATAAATACAGAAGAAGGAGGGTAAAATAACAATAATGATGCCTAAAAAAGTTATAAGGAATCATACTATTAACTATATACCTAAAAACCTTTATAATAAATGTAATTCTGTGCAAATATACATATATATTGTATATAATATATGTATGTATATGTAACATAATATATATGCATATATAATTATGAAACTCTTTTCATCTGAGTTGTCAATGTTCTTGAAGAGCCAAAACCACTTAACAAAATCTCCAATACCAGGCATGAGAAGCTCCCTTTTGATATGTTGGTCAGGGTTGTCAAACACACAACCTACTGCTATTGCCCTTGGTTGATCCACAAAGGTGGAAGATAAGTCCCTGTTGCAGAAGACACCAAGCACTTCAGAAGAGTCTAGAGGTTCCTATCACTGGCCTGAATGCCTCCTCCCCGAGGACTAGCTTTCATGGTAGCAGAAGGCACCTGTTAGCTTCCAAAGTAAAGAGACAACCAACAGTCCCACCTAGATATGATGCCTGTGAACCACATCAATGACCAGCATGGCATGGTGACCTTACGGGTACAGTAGTGGCACGTAGACATAAGTAGTATCCAACAGTTTCTAATTAGGCTTAGGTCCTGCTAAATAGGAACAAAATTATGCCTGTAACTGGAAACCTTGCTAACTTCCCACTATTAATGAAATCATGGATCTTGGAGGAGAATATTGAAACATTCCTTTACTAAACTAGCATAATCTGTAACAGCAATCTAAACATTTGTCTTTATACCCACAGATAAACATAGTCTTCACCCCTCATCAAGGAAACTTCCCTTTACAACAGATGGAGACCACTACAGAAAACCACAGCCAATCAAAATGCAGAGTTGTGGAGCCTAGTATCAGTGAATACATTTATACAACATTCTTACACTAAGATTCAGAGAACATTGTGGAATAGTGAGCAGGAAGATTGCAAGATCAGGGAGTTTGCTGTGAGACTGTGCCTCCTAATAATGTCATAAAATACCCCATAAAGCCTCACCAATATGACTGCTTAAATATGACCTGATTAAGGATGACACCAATAGCCATGCCAAAATGGATGAGAAAAGTCCCATAAAGTATCAACTCTGAAAAGAACTACAGGCAACTAAGAGATGTGGAGAGTGGAAGAATTAGTCTTCCTAGGGAAGAATACAACAATTGGTTATCCATTAATTGGTCAGCCATGAAGACAAAAAATATACAAGTAACATTACACAGAATAAGCAAGTGTATTTAGGAATATATGTCTATCTATGTATCTATCATTATCTATTATCTATCTGTCTGTCTGTCTGTCTGTCTGTCTGTCTGTCTGTCTGTCTGTCCCCCCCCCCCCCCCCCCCCCAAAAACCCCCCCCCAAAAAAACCCCCCCCCCCAAACCCCCCCCCAAACCCCCCCCAAAAAAAGGGGGCCCCCAAAAACCCCCCCCCAAAAAAACCCCCCCCCCCCCCCCCCCCCAAAACCCAACCCCCCCTTTTTTTTTTTCCCCCCAAAACCCCCCCCAACTTTTTTCCCCCCCCCCCCCCCCCCCTTCCCCCCCCCTTTTTTTTTTCCCCCCCAAAAAATTTTCCCCCCAAAAGGCCCCCCCCCTTAAAAAAACCCCCCCCGGGAAAAAAAATTTTTAAATTTTAAAATTAAAAAAAATAAAAAAAAAAATTTTTAAAATAAAAAAATTTTAAAAAATTTTTTTTTGAAAAAGGGTTTTAAAATTTCTAAAAATTAATTTTAAAAAGTTTTAAAAAGGGATTGGTACCTTTTCCCCAAATAAAAAAAACCCTTTTTTCAAAAAAAGGAAAGGCCCCAAATTTGGGAAAAAATAATTTTTTTAAAAAAAAATTTTTTTTTTAAAAAAAAAAAAAATTTTCAATTTAACCCTAAAAAATTTTTGGGTTTTTTTTATCTTATTATTTTAATTTATAAATTAATATTTTGGGGCCTTTCTTCCGGGGTTTTTTAAAACCATAAATGTACAAATTTCAAAGAGGGAAAAAAAAGGGAAAAAATTAAAAGGGGGAATTTAAAAAAATTGTTTTTTGGGGGGGAAAAAAAAACCCAAAATTTTAAAAAAAAATTTTTCAATTTTTAAAAAAGCCCCGGGGGAAAGGCCAAAGGAAAATAATTTTGTGGTTTAAACCCCCTTTTTTATTTTGGAAAAAATAAAACATTGGGGCCCCTTTTTGGGGTACCCTTTTAAAAATTAAAAAATTTTAAAAATTTTTTTTTTAAATTTGGGTTTTTTTGGGAAAGTTTTAAAATTTTTTTTAAAAAAAATTCCAAAAAAAAAAAAAAAAATTTTTTAAAATTTTTTTTTTTTTAAAAAAAAAATTTCAATTTTGCCAAAACAAAAAAAAAAAAAAAAAAAAAAAAAAAAAAAAAAAAAAAAAAAAAAAAAAAAAAAAAAAAAAAAAAAAAAAAAAAAAAAAAAAAAGAAGGCCTTTTTGGGAAATTAAAGGGATTTTAAAAAAAACCTTTTCCCAAAACCCGAAATCCCTTTTTTTATAAAATTCTTCCCTCCCATTTTATAAATTTTATTGTTATTTGTAAGATTGTTTTATTTTTTTTTTGGGGAGCGTAACAAAACCAAAAGCTTTTTTGGCTTTAAGAAGCCCACTGCTGGTCCCAAAATATTCACATTGGGGCCTGAAGAATGAAAAGGTATGGAAGAAATTTGGAAAAAGTGCCGAATGGGGGGGCATACTGAGTCGGGGGTTTTTGGGGTTTTTGGGAAGGCCGGGGAAACCCTTTTACTAAAAAAAAAATGTCAAGTAAGCAAGAAAACAGCAAGCCGCTGTATGGGTGGCGGAAGCCAAGGAGCCGTGACAATAAAACATTTCACTGGTTTTAGAATCTCTGTAGCATTAAGGACAGATGAAGGTGACCCTTGTTGGGATCAGCCTTGCTCAAACATTAACTGCTTTGTCAGCCATATGTGCTTACTGGCACAAAGTCTTGGCCTCTGTGGGAAAGCACTAACCCAGTTAAGAACAAATAGCTATGGATCTTGTAGACAGATAGCCTTGGTAAGAAAGTACTAGCTTAGATAAGAACAAATGACTATAGAGCTTATGGACAGGTACCTAGCAACTTGTTCTGCTCTGCTCCTACTGAACTTTTCACTCAGCCAACATTTTGTTCTTGAGAACACCTGTACTCCCCCAAGAACACCTGTGCTCCCCAGAAACAAAGAGACCCTACGTCACCCCCTACCCCATATTCTGCTTCTATGTGTATATAACCTGGTGTGGAAACAATAAAAATTTGACAGCTTGATTAGACCTTTTGACTTGTTGTCCATTCTTCGCGCCCCTTGTCCCCCAGTTCTCTCTTTCAGGTGGTCCCCAAGTCCCAGTTCACTGCCGCGGGTTGGGGCAGACCCTGATTAGAGTCAAGTTCCCTTCTGTCTGTATGTGCCCCATTTGGTCCTCTTATCCATGGGCAGATTCTCCAGTTATCAAACAGGAAAAACAAGAAGATAGGAATGCACATAGGAGGGATCTCTGTGAGGGGATACACTGGCCCCTTCCCCTCATTTTTCTCACTTATCAGTGATGTGTGTGAGTGTAAACTCCACTTCAGAAGTGCCTGGGAGGGTGTGGAGACATTTGCAAAGAAGGAAGGAAGGAAATCACTGCTGTTGTGGAGTGAGATGGTACTGTGTGGGCAGCTTCAGATGCCCCTTTAGAACCTAGAGTTGATGGACGATGCCAGGCAGATGCTGTAGCTTTTCATTACCAGCATGAATGGGGAAGAACTTTTATGAGGTTTGGGAATGCCAGTTGCATTTTCCAATGAGCTTGACCAGAGGGAGAAACAAAGGTGGCAAACCTAAGCTGACTGAAGAGAGTGGATACTGCATTCTGACAGATGACAGTGTGTGTTAAGGTTGAATGTACTGTAGGCTTCAGTGGATGGGAACTTTGTTGGGAAATTTCATTAAAACACGTGGCATGGTGGAATCAGAAGTGGAGGCTACAGTGTGAAATATGAAGTTTGAGATTTCAGTGCAATGCAGTTTCTCATGAAGTCTAGTTTGTGACTGTGTTGAGAAAGAAAGCACATAAAGGCGGTTGGTTATGATGTTGACCAAGCTGTTGCCTCTGGTCACATGTGAATGGTAATGTTACTAAGAATAGTGGCAAGATCTGAGAAAAGGATATCCCATTAGGCGGTGGTGGTAAGAAGCATACGCTGCAAAGAGGAGAGGGTCAGTCTTTGGAGATAGCATATAGCTCGTAATAAACTATGAACACCCACCCTTCTGCAGAGGGTTGTAAGGGAAATGGAATTTTCAGGGGTCACATTTTATTAGATAAAAAGATGAATGGTACTCTGTTTAAGAAAACAATTTTGTTAATGGTGCTTAAAAGAATAAACAGACTTACGCTAGAAAAGAAGAATTTATTAATGTCACTTTAAAACAACAGACTTTAGCCATGGTGGATTTTGAGAGATAATGAGGAAGAAATCACAAACTCACCACAACATACTCAACTGGTTATGGATTCTCTAGGTTTTCTTTTTTAGTAATTGGAACAGTTTTCATGTCAGACTGTAAAATGAAGATATAGCCAATCTTAAACACTTAGAACATTTTTTAACATATAATAAAACCTTTTAAAATATAATTTTCTATTACTATAATAAATATACTAAAATAAATACAATTGCTAAATTGTTTATTAAATTCAATTAAAATTGTTTTTTGCATGTAAAATATTTGTGCCTGTCAACTTAAAGTACTTTTAGTTTGGATTTAATCCTATTGCTAAAGGGAAAAGAATAGGGTAAGTTATTATTCTTGGTTTAGACATAAGTTGAGGCATGTTTTAAAAGCAATTACTGGAAATTGAAGATCAGTCCACCTGCTTAGTAGACTATGAAATGACCCCAGGTTGCTGAGTGTCTTAGCTTCTCTTCTGCAACAAAATATCCTGACAAATTATAGGAAAGTTTACTTTGAGTCACAGCAGCACATGATACATTAGTCCAGCAGCATGCTTGGATGTACACTAGTATCACAGTGATTGCTCATGTACTATTACAGAAGCTCAAACAGATGCACTACTGTAGCTGGAAAAATGGATGTACTAGGACCAGTAGGCAAACATGTACTAGTAACACAATGCACACGGATGTAGTAGTACAGAAGTACACACTAGTACATTTTAGTACAACCCACGGATATATAGGTACACAAAGTAATTAGATGAAGTAGCACTCATGAATTTACTAGTATATAGTGATCACAGATGTACTGATATGACAGCACACACGGATGTACTAATACAGCCATACCCATGGATGTACTATTACAGAAGTGCAAACCAATGTACTACTAGAGTAGATCAGTAAGTTCTAAAAGACCAATATGTATGGATATGCTACTACAGCAGTGCACATGGTGTATTAGTAGAGCACTGTACAAGGATCTATTACTAAAGCACTACATGTTAGTGTAATAGTGGAAGAGTCAAAACATATATATGAGATTTATTAGAGTGACTTACAGGTTGTGCTCTAGCTAGCCCATCAATAACCATCTACCAATGGAAAGTACAAGATCCAGTGGTTGTTTAGACCATGAGGCTGGATGTCACAGCTGGTCTTCAGTATATGCTGGGATCCTGAAGAAGTAGGCTCTATTGCCAGTGAAAAAAAATGAACTCAGTAGTGAGAGCTAGGTCAAGCAGGCAGAGAGCAAGAGCTTCCTTCCACATTCCTTATTTATGCTGCCACCAGAAGGTGTGTCCCAGGTTAGGGCGAGTCTTCAAAATTCAAGTAATTAAGAAAAATTCTGCACAGATGTATCCAATCACTTGAGTTTAGTGAATTCCAGATGTAGTCAAGTTTAAACCAAACCAAACCAAACAAAACAAAACTAGCCACTACACCACTAAACCCCAAACTAAACCTCAAACTCAAACCCAAATCCAGTCCTAACCACAAAACTAGACCCAATCCTAACCTATACTGTCACCCAACTCGAACCCCAACACTTACCCCAAACTCAATTCTAACTCAAAATCCAATCAAACACCAATTGGAAACCAAAACCAACACTAAAACCCAATGCCAATCCTATCTACAGCCCCACCTGTAACCATAGCCCAGCCACAACACCAAACATGGGTACAATGATCCAACCTTCACCCCAACCCTAACTACAACAACCCAAGCCCAAACCCAGCACCAGTCCCAACTCAATTTCATTCTCAACTATATCCACAAATCCCAACCAAGACCTGACACCATCCACAACTCCATCCACAACTCCAGTCAAGACTTCAAATTTGGATCCAATCTTGACCCTCTTACTCAAACCCAACCCTAATCACAAAACCAACAATTTATACCCAACCTAAACCCAACTCTAACACCTAATCCAACAACAGTCCTAATTCAAACCCCAGTCTAGACACCAAACTTAGCCCCAACTCCTAACTACAACCTAACCACACCCACCACAACCCTAAACTGAACCCAAATTCTGGGTTATTAGTCCTCACTGGCCTGGGACCAGTGGGAAGGAGGTGATGTAAGCTCTCTAAATATTAACATACTTCTCACACTCTGTTTTCAGTTGTAAGAATTTCTTATGCAATAAGATCACCTGATAGGACAACATAAATCCAGAATCTGCCCCCATATTTTCCTCTCCTGTGCTATTATCTAAGTCACACAATAGCTGATGAGCTGGTTTTTCCATCTTGTGCAGTTAAGATGTTTCTTAGCATCCTGCACTGAAGAACAACAATTCATTAAAGTATCTTTGCCTGCCTTCCAATTACGGTCACAGCTCTCTGACTAGGAAGGAATTATATTCCTCTTAATAGTATTACAGCTACAACATTAATAAAGTCCTATGCCTCAATATGGAACCAATATGGGGTTGCCATTTCTTGCCCAAGGCCTTTCCATCCTGCCAAAACCAGTACCTGAAATGAAAACAATTCATCCAGTCTTACCTTCAAATGGAAGAGTCTCATGTGCTTGTTGGAAATGAATTGAAATCACATTCAAAGCTAAGATGATAAAACATGAAAGATTTCTACTATTTAGTGTTGAAGGGTTATCTTCTAAACAGCAAGCTTATCACTGACCCTAGAGAATCACCTTTCCCAAATTCGACAGTAATGGCCACAAGCTGTTGTAGGCGCAGCACTTCGGTCAGCACACAAAGCAGGTTAGGTCCAGCTTTTATGTGTGTAGGGTAAGTCAGAGTGACACAACATCTTAAAAAGCAAATCATGTGGTGTGGGTTATGTCAGGATTTTTCACAAAACAGTCATTGAAGGAGAGTACCCCTAGGGTTCACAGTGGCTGAGATCACATAGTATATGGAGAAATAAGCATAAGACCCCTGCCAGTCTCTGCCTATGAAGGAGAAAAGGAAAAGAGCAAGCTTTCACATTAGTTAGATATGATTGAGCTTCCTTAGGAAATATTAGGTTACATAGGAATAAGGAAACAGAAGACAGACGTCTTCCTGTGAGCTGAGACAACAGAATAAACGTTGAGCTGCTGACTTCAGCCTTTGCAAACTGCTTGCCCCCTTCTCTGTTTCTGGAAAGGGTCACACTTGCTTCTCTTGAGAAATGAGCACCACCAACATCCACTCAGACCCCAAGTTCTGTTTGCTAAAGATAAAACTATTATTATTATTATTATTATTATTATTATTTATTATTTCTCTCGTACAACACATCCTGACTGCAGCCTCTCTCTCTCTACTCTTCCCAGTTCCCCCAACACTTCTCCTCTATTTCAGATCCACTCTTCTTTGTTTCCCTTCAGAACAGAGCATGCCTTCCAGGGTTACCAACTGAACATGGCATAACAAGGTACAATAGGATTAGATACAAACCTTCATATCAAGGCTCGACCAGGCAACCCAGTAGGAACAAAAGGGTCCCCAAAACAGGCAGAAGAGTCAGACAGCCAACACTTCCACTGTTAGGAGGAGTCCAACAAAAAACTCTGAGCTACACAACCATAACATATAGTGCAGACCCATGCTTGCTACTTCAGTCTCTGTGAGCCCCTATTCAGCCCTGCTTAGTTGATTGTGTGGGCCTGTTCTCCTGGTGTCCTTGATCCTCTGCTTCCTGCAAGCCTTCCCGCTCCTCTTCTGCCCCGGCTTCCTGAGCTCTGCCTAATGTTTAGGGATTATCTGCAGATATCAGCTTCTGGAAAACTTGCTTAGTCCTGGGAAATGTTTCCTTTGGGGTGGGGATTAAAAAAAACACACCCTAATATGGCCACAAGATTATGCCAATGCCTAACCCTATATAAACCATGAAATATTTCTGATCAGCCTGGGTTTCTTTAAACAACAGCTGGAAGCTACAGCAACTCACTGATTGAAGAAATTTTTCCTTTAATTCTGAGGGCTGAGAATCTCTCATTCGAGAAGGTTGAAGCCTGGCTTCAGCACCTGTGCCGGCACCTCAGCACATTTGAATACAGAGCAATTAGAGGGCCGGAACAAGGGAAACCCTCCTGGGTCCTCTTGAACAATGGTAACAGGAACACAAGAAGCTGGCGACAGTGAATCCTGTCCCCATCCGTTTCTCGTACTCCAGGTGGAGAGCGGGGGCTGATTCTTCTTGTCATAGCTTGCCTTGCTATAGCAGGCAGCTTGGACCATGCTTGGCTGTAGACCTGTGATCTCACCCTTTTTCCTCTGCTCATGAAACTATAATATTGTCACATCTGTGTGCATACGTGGTGTTGATGGCTTAAATATCTTATCTGTATTCAAATGTTTTAACTGCTCTAGGAAATGGTTGTAACTCGTGGCCATTTTACAGATGAAGAAATACTGTGCATGCAGGAGCCAGGCAGCTATCAGATTTGCACAGCTGGTATACAGCGGATGCAGCTTCTGTTGCCATAGAAACCTTCTTCAAGGCAGAGAGCCCTTATGAACACAGCCTTCCAGGCTGAGCAGGCCAGGAGCCTGTTTTAGAAGAAGGGTTTTAGTGACAATACGAATTCACATTTACAATTCACACTCTCCTTAAGCCCCATTGTCTTTCTTAACATTGCTATTGTTGTCTTAGATTTTAAATTTAGACCTACACTTGTCTGTGTGCAGATCATCTCTCCTCTTTTGTAAGCTATTGAAGACAGGGATTATCAGAGATCTGAGACTGGGGCTGGGGAACTGGCCTAGAAGGAAAGGTGCCTGCACCGTGATGGATGGAGCCCTGGAACACACATGAAGGTTGGAAGGAGAACTCTGGCTCCACAGTTCTTCCCAAGCTCATCGTGGCATGTGCACCCACATACATATCATATGCACATACAATAATACTTAAAAAAAGAGAATCTGCTATATTTAGATGAATTTTAGCAATTGTTTGTGTTGTATAGCAGATTCGTCTGATGTCAAAACCTTCCACCTTAGAGGGAAGCTCTTCAAGATGTAAGATGTTAAAATAACAAGATGTTCTAAGGGAGGTGAAATACCTCAACCCTGTAGCTCAGGGAGTAAACAACACAGTGGCCTCAGGAAGTCCCTTCAACCAACCAGGCTCCTCCTTGGAAAGTTCCTCCTTCTGCAAGCATATATATGTATGAGGGTTGCTAAGAGACTCTCAGATGGGCTGAGTTGCTTGAAAGAGCCTTACAGACCAACTAAATACCTAGAAAGAACACTCCAACCCATAGAGCTGCCTTCAGGCTGTGCAGTGAGCTCCAGGTTTCCAGCTTCCGTGACCTGTGACCCATGCTGGGGTGGGCTTTTGTTGATGCTGCTGTCTTTGAGTCATTTCTGCTTCCAAAAATAACCTATCACTCATTTCTTGTAAGTAATCACAAGAAACCATTGATTCACCAAATTGGACTTTGATAATATCCTTACAGCCTGTCATCAGTTCTGTGTCTGAGGTGAGTGGATGTCTTAGGAATAGTGTCATACATTAGCCAGTAAATATGTCTTCTTTCCTGTCCCTTTTGCTCCAGTATTCTATATACGTACTCAGTACTCCAGGCTGATTGCTTGAATTACAGAGTGAAGATGCACAGGGTGACTTCACTTCAGAATTTTAGGCACAAGCTCTGCATACCACTTTCATCCCTCAGACTTCACTTGGCATGTTTTATGTTGCAAAATAAATAGAGATAAATAAATAAATAAGGCAGGAGGGCTCATTATGGAATTTCAAGCATGAATTATGGAAGCTTAATAGCAATTCAGCCCCAACCTAATTATCTACTTAATGCATTAGTATGATCATCCTCAGTTCATGAGTGAATTAAATCCATTCCCCCTCCGTTTTCTAAGTAAGAGCAATGGTTAAGCTGCTCATGAAGAAGTGCAACAGGAAAAAGAAAATTCAGCAGCCACAGATTGTGTCAAATACTCAGACAGAGGCTGAGTTGCCCCTACAAGCTTTCTCTACACTCACAGTTGCTCCATGGACTGGACTCTGTCACACAGGGCAGAACCTGCTGGCTCTGCTGTCCAGACTACTGCTTCAGATCCCTGCCACTCCTGGCTGACTGTTCTATGTGTCAAGATTGGAAGTGCCAGGATCCAGAAGCCTGCAGACAGTACATTTTGCATCTGGAAATACCATTGTATGAAGAAGGCACCTTCAGTCCCAGAAGTCCAAGCTTGAGCAGGTGAACCTGAGTGGAATGCTAAGTCGGGAGGGCTGACCCCCAGACGATTATAAGCTTTGCATTAGGCAGTAGATGCAGAGTTTGGGCTCTCTGGAAATAGAGGAACAATTTCAGCCAAAAAGCACTTACACATCTTCCCCTGAAACGTTCCCCTGTGATGGGTCAAGCCTAGGTATCTTAGTAGAGGGGACTCCTTATTTACCATCTCCCAATGCCCCCGCTTTGGAGTCTAAAACCATAGACTTCACCTGACTCCTTTGTGTTGCACACCAACTAAGAATTTGACTCACCAATTGCAATGGATGATATTCATGAAACACTTAACAAAAGCTTGTCATTGTTCCAGGACTTTTCATTAGCCCATTTAACTCTTAAAACCTTCAGCTGCTAAACAGGGTGTAGTAACTTATTTAAGCCTCCAGAGTATGTCAGCGGCAGACGTTAGAATCAGACTTAGGTGAGTATCCATGTGATGAGAGAGTAGAATGGAGAATTGGCTGAGGGAGGAAAGCCACCCAGTATGAGATAGAAAAGGTGTGTCAGGAAGGGCAGTGAGGGAGAGGAACAAATGGGAGTAAAGGATAACCACGCACACCACACCACACACACACACACACACACACACACACACACACAACACAGAAAGATGCCAGATGAAACCTCTTACTTCTTTTTTTTTTGGTTTTTCGAGACAGGTTCTCTGTAATCGAGCTGTCCTGGAACTCACTTGTAGACAGCTGCTCGAACTCAGAAATCCGCCTGCCTCTGCCTCCAAGTGCTGGGATAAAGCGTGCGCCACCACCGCCGGCGAAACCTTACTTCCTGGTTTTCTTTTAATTTATATGTTGATGCTAGCTTGAAAGATAAGAGGTTTCAAGTCTAGCCCTGCAGCCTTCTCCTCAAACACTATAATACTCTTGTACTGAGGAAAACATGGGGAGGGCTGGAAGAGTAAGAAGAGAGGAAATATACTGAAGAAATGAGATCATTCCAGCTTCTCTGATATGACTCCCTTAAAAAGACTGAGTGTCTGTGACTTGCTTTGGCCAACAGAACTTCTGGCTTGAAGTTCACTGTGTGTGCTATGGGCTTCTATTTACTTCACCTTTGACCATTTTTGATGCCAGTATTTGTAGAGAAGTCTGTGCTGTTCTGAAGGAGACTGAGGCCATGTGGACAAGACCCAGAGGATGAGACATTGCTTGGAGGGTGGCCTACATGGAAGAGCACTGAAGCTTCCAGATGACAGAACAAAGACTCAGGGATGTTGGAGAGGTCTTGATGGACTCGGAGTCCAGTCCAGCTACAGCCAAAGGGAGCCATGTGAGTAACATCAACTGAGAACAGAGAAACCACCCAACCATGCAGAGGCTCTGGGGATAGGACATCATTCTATTAAGGCTGTAAGTTTGGAAGTGGTTTGATACACTATGGTTGATAGCTGTTGAATTCTTCAGCCTCAGTGGAACAGCAGAGAGCCTTTGTAAGGAAAGACCAGGAATGAGGCTGGGACCAGCAGAGGAAGAGCTTCATTAGCACACTAAGAAGTCTGGATTTGACCTGGTAAGTTCTGAAGATTTGTAAGGAGGACATGGATGAGATGACAGGTTTTTAGGAATGTTCCTGTAATGACAGCAGAGAGTGGAAATGTGAGCACACAGATACGAGGGAAAAGGCATGGGGAGGCCGACTGCTGAGCTAAACAGATGCTTCTGGAAATCACTGAGCAAGGAACCAGTGAATGCAGAGTCAGGCACTCAGTCTTGGAGACACAGATGTTTTCTGTCAATCATCGCTTCTATCATTTCTTTATAGATCATTTCATAGTCTCTCTAGCTATGAATGTTCTTCCTTTAAAGATCTAAAGAAGGAAACATGTGTCCAGATAAGAGCCAGAGGTTCAAAATGAGAAACTAGCATTTCAGTCTATTCTCCTTTACCTTCTAGTTGTATACCTCTGGGCAAGTTCCTGAAACCAGCTGTGTCTTCACTTTTCTTCTAATACATATATGTGTATATGTATGTGTATGTATATATAACAAACTTAGTTCATATGGGCATTGTAAGTATAAAAAGTGATGATGTCTGGCAAATAATTTGTGTAAATGACTACACACCCAAGTGTAATTACTCAGATGACTGCTTCCCTTCGTGTGATTGAGCTTCAGGCTGGTGGGCGTGGTTTTTCACATCTCCATGCAAGCACTCATGAGAGAGTTGTCTTCAGTACATGCCTTCCAAGCATAAATAAGTCAGCACTATTCAAAAACCAGGTGGAAAGGACATGAATTACCATGATCAAGACACGCTAAAACCTCCATCTATGCTACATTGCAGAGAACGTAGGCACTGGAACACAGGCTGCCAACAGGGCTGGGAAGTCCTACAATGCTCCGCAGTGAAGAGAGAGGGAAAAGAAGAACTGGATTTTTTAGCTTCAGTAAGCTGCTAAACAACCTAGAAGGATGTACCATCAAATTGCATTTCATGCCCGCTGAGTCAGCTCCCTCAGGATGCAGCCTGGACACTGTGACTTCATAAATCTCTTTCAGGGACTAACTCAGCACTTTGAGAAACAATAGTTTGAGATACTGTAACTTGGGTTTTCTGTCACTTGAAGCTGAAACCATTTCTAATTTATAAGGTCTAATTTATAGGTTTGGGCTCATGTACCCTAATTTTCTGTGAACATGAGAATTTCCTGGAAGACAGATTATTTATTTATTTATTTATTTATTATTTAATTTTACATTCCACTCGCTGCACCCCTCCCAGTCACCTCTCCTCACAATCCTTCCCTCTATCCCCCCACCCCTCTCATCTGAGCCAGTGGGAGCCCCCTGGATATCTCCCCACCCTGGCACATCAAGTCTCTGCGGGGCTAGGCACATCCTCTTCCATTGAGCCAGATAAGGCAATCTAGCCAGAAGAACATATCCCATGGACAGGTGACAACTTTTGGGATAGCCCCCACTTCAGTTGTTTGGGACCCACATGAAGACCAAGCTGCACATCTGCTACATATGTGCTGGGAAGCCTAAGTCCAGCCTGTGTATGCTCTTTGGTTGGTGGTTGGTTCAATCTCTGAGATCCCCAAGGGTCCAAGTTAGTTGCCTGTTGGTCTTCCTATGGAATTTCTAACCCCTTTGTGACCCTCAATCCTTCCCCCCTATTCTTCCATAACAGTCCCCAAGCTCCATCCACTGTTTGGCTGTGGGTGTCTGCATCTGTCTGAGTTAGTTGCTGGGTGGAGCCTCTCAGAGGACAGCCATGCTAGACTCTTGTCTCCAAGCATAACAGAGTATTGTTAATAGTGTCAGGGATTGGTGCTTGCCCATGGGATGGGTCTCAAGTTGAGCTGGCTATTGGTTGGCTGTTCCTTCAGTCTCTGCTCCATCCCCTGCCCCTGCATTTCTTGTAGACAGGATAAATTTTGGGTTGAAAGTTTTGTGAATGGGTTGGTGTTCCTATTGGTCCTGGAGGAATATTTAAACACTTAAGTTCCAAAACTGTGAGGTGTATCAATCATATCAGGTTTTCTTGGAATGAGACTCAAGCACCCCGGCTTTGGACAATTTCATTGTACAGGTAAATCTGAGAGACAGTGCACTTAGAAGGATACGATGTTTGGGATTTATCTCTTGCATGTCTCTCTGCCTTGTGAGTTAAGGCTACACTTCTCATGCTTTGATGAGGATAGAAATCATCAGGGATTCTTGTTTAATAAGATTCTAATTTAGTAGGACCCAAGCCAATACTCCAAGTTATATACCCATACTCACGTAAGTCATATACTGAATTCAGGTCTATATCTGTAAGTTACACACCTATATAAGTATACACACACTCAGTCTGTATCTGTAAGCTACACCCTATATAAGACACACCCACTTCTACTTCTATGCTTCTAAGTTAGTGTGTAGTGCTTATTCCATGAATAAAGATTATAACCAGCAAAGACCAGGTGCATTTATTTTTCTTTCAGTGGAGCTATCAACCCATAAAAATATGATGATACCTCCATCTTTCAGACTTTCTGGAGGGCTGATTCAAATTACTCCCAGGAGAAAGCCCAGAAGAACATTCAGAAATATCCTGTCTCTGATTTGACTCTTTGTCTCAGGAAGTTAGAAAATTATATGAGAGGAAAGTTTGAATGTCTCCCTTTTATTTCAAACTAAAATATTTTACTTCCACAACTATGCCTTGTCTTTAAAGAAACAACAAAGCTTTGATTATAATGTAGGGATGTTTTCTTGAGGACACAGGGCAAGTAGAAAGCACAAAAGAATGGCGCATGCTTGACTGCCCTAGAAGTGAGACTGCACACAAAGCCTGTGAACACTGTGAAAACAGGATCCACTTCTTCTGCCATCTTTTCTTGAAGTTCTCTCATCCAGACTGACAACCACACACATGTGCCAAGCTTTCCATCTTGCTGTGGTCAGTACGAAGGACTGAGCTCTCTCAATTTTGTGTACACACACACACACACAATGTGGTCAAAATGGTCAAATATCACTTATAAGGCAGACGATAAACACCCTGCATGACTGAATAAGACTGTTCCTAGAATCCATGTGCCACTAAGTATGACCCAGTACCAGGTGTGGGAGGCCTCCTTGTATGATTGTTGGTCAGGAAGTCTTCAGTGGCCCCCAAATAACACATACTCTTGCCATTCTTCTTGTTTGCATGCCACAACTAGAGGATAAGACCATACTGTGGAAGACACTGTACACCTCAGATACAAAGTAGAGAGCGAGCAAGCACAAAATGAGCTGGGGGACTTCCTTCCTGCTGGTTAACCTTCATCATTCTGGAAGGTGTTCTGAAGGCTACCAGGAAAGAAAAGGCATCAGTGGTCTCACCCAATTATGAACCTACAAACCACAGTACAATCTGTTGCACTTACACCTTTCACCTGGTAGCTTTCGCATCTATTGATCATCATTGCCTTAATCAAAGACTACCTTGTATACTGACAACTATTTTTTTCTTTTAAAATTCTTTTTAGACAGGGTCTCCTATATATACTCTGTTCTTAAACTTGTTCTGTAGCCAGCTGAAAATGATCAGGAACTTATGATTTTTCTATCTCTAGCTACAGAATACTGTGGTGCTAGGTGCGTACCACCATACTTGGCTGTATGTTGTACTGGGATCAAACCCAGAGGGCTTCATGCACACTAGGTAAGCAATCACTCGACAGATTATATTATGGCCCCAACCAAAAGTTCACATCTACAATTCTCATCCACATACCTTCTTTCCTTCCTCTTTCTCATCAGTGTTATTCAATGTACCGCCATTAGTTATACTCATTATTTTAAATGCTCCAATTGTTCTAACTTGGCCAGCGAGAGCCCTTCGAGCTGGCGCCTCTAACCTTCTGACACAATCCCATTAGTGTCCGAGCATTTCCTCGATCTGGAACAACATGTCAAGGCTCACCTTGAACTCTTCCTGCCCCAGACAAGCACACTGCCATTTTCTAGAAAAAGCCTTAGTTCTTTTATACTGTGGTGTGCTGCTGTGGTTTTCTGATTGGGAAACTAATAGCAATTCCCTGTAGAAAAATAGAAATATGGAGGAACATGTAAAGAGGAGAATGAAAACCACATCATTACTCGGCCATCAATATCTATTCTAAGATTCAGTGTCCTTCCTCCTAGGCTTTTAAGTATGGGATCTGTCAGCAAAGGTTTTTGCATTTAAATTATGGGTTGATATGGCATCCTGCTTTTATCAACTATATTATGAGCTTAGCTTATAACATGTCCGCAAGTGCTCTTCAAAAGTCATAACTTTATGGTTTTTTACTATAGAAACTTTGTCTCAAATTGCTTAAATCTTCCTCCACCTATTGGGTCAAACCAAAGCCAGTCCACATCTCCTAGAGTGCGTCCTAAATCACCATGGAGCCTCAGGACATTCACTGAGTATCACAATGAATGACACCGTGAAATGCACATATCTCATGAGAACAGAAACTTCCACAAGGCAATATGGTCTGTTTATCATATGCCAATCATGGAAGATGGGCTCTACTATTCCTTGTGAAGAGAGATAGTTTCTTGAATCTAGGTAGTGAAAAGAAAGTGTCAAGGTCTGTTTTCCAAGTGTGTCAAGAGTGGAAATTTTAAAAATATAGTTTACTAAGAACTAGAGATCACTGCTCCACTCCTTCCTTGTAGCATGTCCATTGGAATGTCATTCAACTGCTCTGTTTTTCTTATCTAAAAGGAAGGCTAAAAATACTTTCTCCTAAATGGCATTGCTATGTAAATTAAATTAATCAATAAAGTGTTTCTCATAGGGCCTGCATATAATAAGGGTTCTATAATTCTAACTATTAGAACTATCACTGCTGACTACACTGGTGAGTTGGAATTGAACTAACATTAACAGAAGGGCAAGGACTAGGTTGATGGGGTGAGGCAGAAAGGCATTATGGGAGAAAGAATATTCAATTCTATCCAGCAAGCCTGTTCAGCAGACGAAGTATATTAGTTCCCTTGTTGATACATCAAAATACTTGACAATTACAAATTAAGGAAGTGTTTTGGGCTCACATGTTCATAGCCCATTATGGTAGTCCATCATAGCAACAGAAGGTTGGAGTGACTGGTCATGTTGCAGCCACAGTCAGGAAGTAGAAAAAAATGAATGCTTGTTGTGTTCTAATAATGCCACCCACACTTAGGGAAGGTGTTTTCACTCAGTCAACTGAATCTAGAAATCCCCTCACAGATATGGCCAGAGGTTTATCTAGCTCCTAGGTTACCTAGATCATGCTGAATTGTGTTATAAAGATTAAATAAAGATTCTTTCACAATTATCTGAGTGAGTTTTTCCTTCCACTTTTCTTTCTTGACATAGTTTTGTGTATATAAGTCTAGTACTGCTGAACTGAGTTAAAACAACAGAGCTGATTTTTATAGGAAAAGAGTTCAAGGTTGTCATTGCAAAGGAGGCAGTAAAAAAGAAAAAGAGGCAGTACTTTGATTTTAAAAGTACCAAGGAAACTCATTGTAGCTTTGTGCCCCGGCCCTTGGGGATTCGAGGAGACCTTAGGGAAGGGGATGAAAGAATGAAGGGACAAGAGACACAAAGAATGAGAACAAGCCTGGGGTTCTGATCAAGCTCTGTAACTTTAATTTCAGGGGCAGGTTATAAAGACATAGCAAAATGGGAAGTTTAGGAAAGGGTCATTGCTTAGGGCTATCCCACTATTGAATCCTCATTGTCTAAGACCATCACACTGTCATATCCTTGTTGCCCAAGACCATCCCACTGTAGTAACCGACTCCCAGGAAATACCAGACGTTCTTTGAGTTCCTGGGATCTGAGACCCGCGAATGTCCTTTCTTAACCTTGTACTGACTAGGCTTTCCAGAACAGCAGGTAATTTCCTGGGTTTGGCTCCCAGCAGCTTTGAAACCTTTGGAGCCTCCTATCTCCCTTATGTGGCCTTTTCAAAGCTTTCTTAAATATGCCAGACCATACTTACATCATGCAAGCTCATACATAGATAGGTCACTTCTGTGTGTGATGGTTGGTTTTAATATCAACTTGATATAAATTAAAATAACCCGCCTAGGGAACATCAGCTGACTTATCATCCTGATTGCCTTAATCAATGTGGGAAGACTTACCTTAACTGCAGCGGCACCTCCAGGTAGCAGTCCTGATTAAAAGGGCTTGGCAGAAGGAAGATCATTCATCTTTTGCTCACTTCTCTCTCAACACCAAGTTGTTTCACTCTGTTGTTGCTGATGAGGATTCCTTTATTGGCACCAGAACCAGTGTTTTCAGTCTTCCACCTGGCTAAGGGCCAGTGACTCTACAGGAAAATTCCAGTTTGGGGAACCAGATTGAGATCATGGAGGTATCCAGGCCCATGGGCTGAGCAGTCACTAGGTTGTTGGACTCTTCAGTGTGGGTAGATCCACTGTGGGTCTACTCTGACTGCTAAGCACCCAGCCTTAAGGACCAAACAATTTCTGGGTTCTCAGCTTCTCAGATGTGAGTCAACTGTTGTTACTATTTTAACATATATTGATTTAATAAACTTGTAATATGTATGCATATATACATATATGTATGTAAATATATGTACACATTTGTCCCATGGGTCCTGTTCCTTGGCATAAATCTGATGTGACTACAGAAAATTACTTAGTCTCCTATGGGTCTAGTTCCCTCATCTTCAGAGGAAGAATTACAACATTGCTGCCTTTGTATATGATTATCATAAGAACAAAATGCAGTGACCTATAGGTAACCGTAGTACCATGTCAGCCAGTCATGTACAAAGAATAAACAAAAAATAATACTGCTCATATATGATGATATATATCTGAAACTGAAAACCCTTGAGAAAGTTCCAACATTTATATCTTTACCACCACCACTGTATCATTTTTTAACCTAATCTGTGAATCTCTGTCAGACACATTGCCTTAAGTGTGGAAAGCTTATATGCTGGAAAGGAATTACCCATGTCCTTCCCAGTCATAGGCATCTGTGAAATGCAACCATGCACTCCATAAACAGGTACTGAGCAGTAACTACAGTTCCTCAAAAAGGGTAAAAATAGGGGACTGAAAAGAGGGCTCAGCAGTTAGGAGTGCCTGCTACTCTCGTAGAGGATCTGGGATCTTGAATGTTGCGTGGCTTACAACCTCCTGTAATTTCAGTTTCATGGGATCAGACTCCTTCCCCTGGCTTCCTTGGGAGCACACACACACCACACACACACACACACACACACACACAACAAAGAGGAGAGAGAGAGAGAGAGAGAGAGAGAGAGAGAGAGAGAGAGAGAGAGAGGTGAAGACATTCCATTTAGGTGTGATAGTGTTCAGACCTGACAGTCAGGGTGCACATTGGATTATAACATTACTTATTAAGCAAGTAGAAAATCAGAACAAAACCCTTAAAGCCACACAATTCCAGACAGCCTCAAGAAAAGTTGCTGGCTTTCTTTAGGAACATACTCTCCAGCTCCTTCACCACTCATAGCTGAAACACACAGCTGTATCTCATGCTTGAAGGACTTGACATCCCATACAGAGAGTGTGCAAAACTCAGTTCCTGGAGCCAGCAGTGAGTTTGAATTCAGACACCCTCTCGCATACTGAACATCATTTCAGAAGGGCTCCTCTCTACTCAGTTCTAAAAATGTCCTGGACCAAAGTTGAGACTATGAGTGGGTATACATATTATGGGTCAGGAGTTGAGAGAATCGTCTACAGAAAGTTTCTGGAGTAATTGTTGACCTCAGATGATGGTCACAACATGTCTACAGGCAGCACTGCATACCTAAGCAAGAAAAACAGAACTATGCATGGAGGCAGTGAGCGCTGGACATAGGAACATGATAGGAACAAGGACACCTGTGCGTCCTCCTTTATCCATCCATTAAACACGTAGCTTGCTGTGCCCCGTGTGTGCTGGGCTCTACTTCAGTGAACCTGTGCTGTGTGGAGGTGCCCCTCCTCTTGAGACAAAAATGACTCAGAGACACAATATTGATGGCTCCCGACAGCCACCGGTTATTCACAAGGGTCCTCAATGTTCGTGGTCCCGGAGGGCTCTGGGAGAGATTTAAGGGTCATCTGATAAAACACCATGGCCACAGTTCTGATCACAGAAGAACCCCATGACTTGTTCTTCTCAGGTTCTGTTGGCACCGATGAGCACTTCACCTGCTCCTAACATCTAACCAGAGGGAAGATAACAACTGTGATTTGGCTCAAATTCTTTACATCATTTAGGGACACAAAGTTCAACGAATGTTCTTCGGCTGGGTCAGGTTGACCAGGATAAAATTAGCAATTGCTTTCATCACATTTTGAACTGAACTATTTTTTTTTTCTTAATCTGAAGCTTCTGCTTTTAAAGGCAAAGAAAAGAAATGAAACAATCATCAGGATTTAAAAATGCTAAACAGAGCGTGATACCTTTTAATCTCCCTCTCCCCTGCCCCTCCTTCACACAGACACATGAATACACACCACACACACAGAGAGAGAGAGAGAGAGAGAGAGAGAGAGAGAGAGAGAGAGAGAGAGAAAGAGAGAGAGACAGAGACACAGAGACACAGAGACAGAGCTAGTATTAAATATTAGACTATGACAAACTAACTTTTGAAGCCCCCCTCATCTTCATTAAAGATGCATTTGGAGCAAAATTATAAAAATCCCAACTCAAACTCTATGAAATAAGAAAGAAATGGGTGGACACAAAGATCTCGCTGAGACTGGTCTTTTTTTTTTTTTTTTTTTTTTAATTGGAAATTTTATTTACATTTCAGATGTTCTCTCCTTATCCCATTTCCCCCCCCTCCCTCCCAGGAACTCACTATCCCTTCCCCCCTTCTCCTGCCTCCACGTTGGTGTACCCCCACCCACCCTCCCCCTTATCTCACCTCCCTACCCTCGAATATCCCCCCACCCCACCCCCGTCATCCAGCCTTCATGGGACCAAGGATCTCTTCTCCCACTTATATATAGCTCCCTTGCATATATAGCTGGAGCCATGGGTCCCTCCCTAAGCACTCCCAGGCTGGTGGTTTAGACCCTGGGGGCTCTGGTTGGTTGGGATTGTTGCTTTCCTCATGGTGTCGCGAATCCTCTCAACTCCTTCAGCCTTCACTCTATCTTCTCCATTGGGAACCCCATGATCAGTTTAATGGTTAGCTGTGAGCATCTGCCTCTGAGTATGTCAGACTCTTGCAGACCTCTAAGGAGACAGCTATATCAGGCTCCTGTCAGCATGTACATCCTGACATCCACATCAACCTCTACCTTTGGTGACTGCACATAGGATGGATATCCAGGTGGAATGGTTTGTAGACGGTCCCTCCTTCAGTTTCTGTCCTGCACTGTGTCTCCATATTTGCTCCCTTGAGTATTTTGTTACTCCTTCTAAGAAGGACTGAAGCCCCCCCCTACTTGGTCATCATTCTTCATGAGCTTTATGTGGTCTGTGATTCCAGCTTTTGTGTTGGCTCCACCCTGGGAGAGTGGTGAGCTGGCTGCAGGTGTCAAGGTGGACCCAGGGTTCATGAAGAAGTACTGACCAATTTCTCTGGCAGCTGTATACTTTCCAGTGCCCGAGAATCACTGGTTCCTTAAAGCTGGCAAGGAAGATGGGATGGTATATGGCCAATCAGTATCATTCTTATACCTAAATATAGAGGTCCATAGCTGAGCAGGAAAGGAATGGAAGGCTGACAGATCAGTGTTCTTCTGAGGAATCATGAGGAGATATTTGGTGGGTTACAATTAGTAGCTGGACATAAATAGCCTGAGTAACAAGTGGCTTCATCCAGAGCTATTTTTTTCCCATAACATAAATCATTGCATTAGCTGGCTGTTGGCATTGATACAGAATTTTGATGATGTCATGGCTAAAAAACTGGTGGCATACATCACCTTTCCTTCACTATCCCAGACAGCTTCAGTTCCAAATATGTCATGAGGGCTAAAAGTAGGAACATAGGCTGGGGTTGGGGGGACACCCCACAAAAATCCAGCACAAAGTGTGCTGGAATCTCTAGGGCTTGTGAAAAGGTGGATTCGGTCTCTTTACCTCACAAGCTTGCAAACTTGTGGGGAGGCAACAAACCAAACAAAACCCACCCACCACCCCAGAAACCCCTCATACATGGTCACATAACATTGGTACCAACAACCAAGAGAAGTGAGCAAATACAGGAGCTGGGAGGGGTCACCATGCAGCTGTGTCTCCATCCCCACATCCAGCTTACCCTGGCCACCTTGTCACAGTCCTAGCCGATTACTGGGCTCACTTCAGCTCCAGGCAAACTTCCAGCTTCTGGCACACACACCTGAAGGGGACAGGTCTGTGTGTGCTGTCCTTTAAGCAGACACCACGTTTTCTTGGGAAGATAGATAAGGGTAGCAAACAGAGGCCATTGGATGTGATGTTGTCCTGGCAGCGCTCCAGGGTGGCTGAGAATAGTGAGCATTTAATGGGTCTTGTGGCGGGCCGCTCGCTGAGGTGTGACTGGACGGGAAAGGACAAGGACTGCTTTGGTGATGACATTCTCAGAGCTTGGGTGGCCTCTCAGCCCCAGAACGCTAGGCGTCTGTTGCTGGCAGCCATCCATTGGTTATGTGACATTTTGTGACCAGGAGTTAAGTTTAGAAGTTTCTAGAAAGGCAGGTTGCCATTTGGATGCTGCTGTTTCTCAAACAGCATTTTAATCTTGTAAGGGCAGGGATTATGTAGAGTCAGTGGTGGGATGGGCATATCTTACCCTTTAGCACTGTCCTAACCCCAGCACAGGGTGGCTAACGCATGCCCACATCTGACCAATGCCTCCATCATTCCTACCATACCCTCAACCTCACTTTCTTCTCTCTGTCTCCAGCTATGCTTCTACCTTGAAATTTTAATACATGGTTGACCCAGAAGTGTCCTTCCGCTTTAATGCTCTCCCTGTCTGTAGTACATGGCACCATTAACCACAGATACCTCTCTCCCCTCCTCTTTCCTCTGTAATTGCTCCTCTCTCCTCTCCTTTCTCCCCTCTGTCCTCTCTCCCACATCTGGCCTACCCCACCCACCTTGCTGCAACTCTGCTGTTTACTGGGCTCAGTTCAGCTCCGGGCAAATCTCCTGCTTATGTCATGCATACCTCCTCTTCCCCCTCCACCTCGACTCTTTCCTAGTTCCTTAGTGGTTTCTGAGGCTCCTTTTCATTAAGTGTCTGTTGTCCTCTGATCCCCATCCCAGGCTCGGGATTCCACTTTCCGTTTCTTACTTTCTTTTTGGGGCCCTCATTCAAATTCATAGCTTAAATTTTCTAGGAACTACACCCCAGCTTTTCCCCAAAGTCCACACATTCTGAGACATTACCACCAACATATCCCATAGAAACCCTGAACTCAACACAGCCAAATGTGATAACACCCTCTCACCTCAGAACAGAAATACTCTTTTTAAAGGGCATCAGCCTCCCTGAGCAAGAAGCGGCAGTGTCACCCTGGAACCTTCATACACTGGTATTTTGTGCCAGCCACTCTTGCTGACACGGTTCCCTACAAATGAGCTCTCCATTAAGAAGATAAACTGCAACTACAGTCCTGTAGTCACACAAACACACACAAAACACACACACACACACACACATACACACACAGGCTATTAGTCTTTCAAAAACTAAAAGAGGGGATCCTTGCATTGTGAAACTGGATAAACCTGGAGGACATTATGCTAAATGGGATGTGCTGGACAGGAAAGGACAAATATTAGAGGATTGTGGTCATTTGTTGCATTATACACTGGCAATTTACCAAGGGAATAATAAAGATAGTATTTTCTCTACACATAGAAAAGTATACATGTATGAAATTAAATGAACATTAATTTGCATGATTTAGTAATTATTTCACTCTGTGAATGTATCTAGGCAGAAAAATATCACATTATATACCTTGGATATATGCAATTATTTATATACATCTAATATTGCTTTAGATTCTTTTAGACATTCTAAGACCAGAAATACTTTCTGCATAATTTGAATTATTTCCCAAATACACCATGAACACAATCTTGTTATGTGGTTGTCCTGTTCTCCATCCCTCCTCCTCCTCTTTCTTCTCCTCCTCTTCCTCTCCTCCCCACCCCCCTTCTTCTTATCATGTATTCCAGGCCAGCCTCTAACTCACAGAAGCCTGCCTGCCTGTCAAGTGCTGGGAGTAAAAGCTCGTGGCTCCATACCCCGCTTTCACTCTGTTCTCCTAATGTTTGGCTTCAGGTTGTTCCCAATTTGCTATTAAGTGTTACAAATAGCAAATAAGTACCATTGTGTGTGTGTGTGTGTGTGTGTGTGTGTGATAATTCTAGCTACCAAAATTAATCTGTCAAAGTATGATTATTTTAAGGCACACAATATACTTTGTCAAAATGCCTTCCTTCCAGGAAGTTTTTGCCAACTGAGACGGAGAAGGCAGCAGTTACTAATTGACAGACTGACAAACATTTAAAATTATAGATTTATAATAGCCCTTACTGCTGTTTTTATTGTCTTTTACTTTGTGTGTGTGTGTGATGGTATATGCAGGAGTGGGTATGCTCATACACACAGATGCCTATGGAACCCTGGCCTTGATATTAGGATAGCAGTTGCTTCTCTGACCTTATTATTTAGACAGGGTCTTTCAATGAACTTGGGGCTTGCCATTTGAACTTGGCTAGCTAGCCAGAGGCCACTGTGATCTACTTGTCTCTGAGGCCCCTCCACTGCTGGGTCACAGGCATATCACCATGCCCAGCTCTAATAGGAGTGCTAGGGATCCGAACTCAGGCCCCAACGCCTGCGTATCAAGCACTTTACCAACTGAGCTATCTCCCCAGACCCTGCCACGTTCATTTTTATTTCTTGCACTGTAAATAAGATTGAAGACTTCAATATTTTGAAATGACTGTTTATAAATTGGCTTCTTTTTTATGCATTGCTTGTTTATGTACTTTGAGATCTTAGTTTTTAGTAGGTATAGTCTACATTGCTTATATTGATTGGCGTAAGTCACTACTTTTATTTATATTTTATATTTTCTTGGCTTCTTGTTGCATATTTAATGTTATTTTCTTTATAAATATAGGAATTTTAGTGTTTATATAATGATCTAATATTTTTCCTTACATTTTTTTCTATTGACTTTTAACCTTAGAAAGGGCTTCTTTGTCCATAAAGTAAATATTAGCCATCTTCTGCATTTTCACGCTTTGATGTACTTTTATTTAATGTTTTAATCTTCTTGAATTTATTTTGGCATATCATGTGAAGTACAGTTCTGAATATTTTTCTCTTAAGATTTAAGCAGTTATATAAACATGGCTCTTGCTAACATTATAATGTTTTGCACTTAATTGCGTTTCAAGACAAAATTGCTAATAGGAAGTCAGGATAATGTTTAATGATTAAATTAAACCTCTTCTTAATGTAATTTGAAATGCAAGGGAAGGATCTGATATCCCAGGAGTAGGGGCAGAGTGGGGTCAAATGTGACCAAGGCCTGGAGCCAGGCTGAATGCCATTTGGGAGGTATCTTCAGCTGATGAAAATAAAATGCACAAGTCTTATGGGTGTTCTCAAGCCCAGAAGTAAGGATTGGCTAGCAATGCCTGGATAGGACATCACCACTCCCATTTCTGCGGGGGTCTATAATACAGAAAGACATGAATAATAAAGAACAGGTGGGTGAGATACAGGTGAGGTCATAGTTTGTGTCACTTTACACCTAAACAAACCTTAATCCTGACCCCATATTAAGCAATGACTTCCATCTTCATACAATGCTAAAGACTATAGGGTCTCCTCTCTCTCTCTCTCTCTCTCTCTCTCTCTCTCTCTCTCTCTCTCTCCCTCCTTTTCTTCTTTCAGTTTTTAAATTAAGTTATTTTATTTATTTATATTCCAAATATTGCCCCCTCCCAGAGTTCTTCACCCTCTCCCCTTTGCCTTTGAGAGGGTACTCCCCCATCCAATCACCTCCCTCTCCCACCCTCCCTACCTCACCCACCAGCATCCTGCTTCCCTAAGGCATCAAGTCTCTACAGGATTAGGTGCATCTTTTCCCACTGAGGCCAGACAAGGCAGTCCTTTGCTACATATGTGTGTTTGTATTGGGGGGATGAACCAGTCCATGTATGCTCTTTGGTTGGTGGCTTAGTCTCTAGGAGCTCCCAAGGATCTGACTTAGTTGATACTGTTGTTCTTCCTATGGGGTTGCCATCCCCTTCAGCTCCTTCAAGCCATCCCCTAACTCTTTATAGGAGTCCCCGATTTCAGTCCAATGGTTGACTATAAGTATCTGCATCTGTCTCAGTCAACTGCTGGTAGAGCCTTTCAGAGGACAGTCATGCTAAGCTACTGTCTACAAGAAAAACATGACATCAGTAATAGTGTCAGGGTTTGGTACCTGCCCATGGGATGGATCCCAAGTTAGGTGAGTGTCTGAATGGCATTTCCTTCAGTCTCTGCTCCATTTTTGTCCTTGCATTTCTTGTAGACAGAAACAATTCTGGGTCATAAATTTTGAAGGTGTGTGGCTCCATTCCTCCACTGAAGACCCTGTCTATCTACTGGAGGTGGTCTCTTCAGGTTCCATCTCCCCACTGTTGTATGTTTCCGCTAAAACAACCGAAATGTCCCTCAGCTGAAGAATGGATATAGAAAATATTCATTTACACAATGGAGTACGATTTAGTTATTGAAAATGAGGACATCATGAATTTTGCAGGCAAATGTATGGAACTAGAATCCTGAACGAGGTAACCCAGATCCAAAAGGACATGCATGTTAGGTACTTACTGATAAATAGATATTGGCCCAAAAGTACAGAATACCTATGATACAACTCACAGATCATATGAAGTTTAACAAGAAAGAAGGCCCAAGTGAAGATGCTTCAATCCCACTTAGAAGGGGGAACAGAATAATCATGGGAGGCAGAGGGAAGGAGGGACTTGGATGAGAGAGGGGAAGGGGAGGGGAAGAAGAGAACAGGATCAGGTATGGAGGCGGGGATAACAGGAGAGAAGCCCAAAGGTCAAGGGAATGAATGGAAATATGTAGCTGCGAGGGTTGGGGGGAGGGCTTTAGAAAGACCCAGAGACCTGGGTTATGAAAGGCCCCAAGGGATGACTTTTTTTTTTGAGACAGGATTTTTCTGTGTTATCAGCCCTGACTGTCCTGGAACTCCCTTTGTAGAGCAGACTGGCCTCAAACTTGCAGAGATCCTCCTGCCTCTGCCTCCAGCCTGCACTACCATGCCCGGTAACTGTTGAATCTCTTTACAAATATAATCAGGACACATTTCTCTGCCAAAAAAAAAAAAAACAAAAACAAAAAACAAAAAACCATAGGCTGTCTTAATTAACACATTTATTCACGTGTTATGAAAGCTCTCCAAGAGGACAGAAGTCACTGTTGAGGTCACTCTCTCCACAGTCAGTGGCAGGCATGAACTAAGTTGTTTGCCTTCACTGATAGATCTGGGTCTGGGAAGTCAAACCTAGGACCCTACACCACTTGGCAAGGACCTTTGGTTTGGCTTAGACCAATGCAAGTATGTTGGTTTGTATATGCTTTGTCCAGGGAGTGGCACTATTAGGAGGTGTGGCCTTGTTGGAGGAGTGTTTTACTATGGGGTAGGCTTTGAGAATATCCTCCTAGCTGCCTGAAAACAGTCTACTCCTGGCTTCCTTTGACCTAAGATGTAGAACTCTCAGCTCCTCCTGCACCATGCCTGCCCGGGTGCTGCCATGCTCCTGTCTTGATGATAATGGACTGAACCTCTGAACCCATAAACCAGCCCCAATTAAATGTTGTCCTTTATAAGAGTTGCTTTGGTCATGGTGTCTCTTCACAGCAATGGAAACCTAACTAAGACAGTAAGCTACTATGACTGTACAGAGTTTTGTAAAAATCTGCCATGTGCCCATTTTTAGTTGCCATAATAACAGAAAGACTTTTTTTTTTTTAATGCAGAAAACCAAATATTTATTCAGGGCACTGTAACACTCATGTTTCGTTTAAACCAAGGCACTCTGTTCATCCTCAGTGCAAATTCAGTCATATGAATATTCTGTTCTCCCCAGGCAGAGTCAAGAACACAGGGTTCCCTCTCTAATTGCTAATTTCCTTGGAAAGCATTGACTTCTTGGGAACAGAAAGACAGTGACAAACCTCATCTTGTAGTCGTGCTTTTATATGATGAGTAATGTTTAATGACTGTCTTCCTCCCAAAGGCCACTCCAAGAACCTATTTTTAAGGTTGGGTTCACACCTAACTAAGGCTGAAGGGGTCGCCAGGGGCTGAAGCTGTTCTCCACAATCTCTTCGTTCATAAATCCACGTGGGTTGTACATGTTGCTTTTAGAGTACAGCCTTGCTCGGAGGGTTTCCCAGAACCTGTGGGTTCATGGTGCTTGCCAGCCCTTTGACCTTACACTTGAATGGGTTAAAGGTGTGGGTGAATGCTTTCCAGAGTGGACGCTGTTAGATTATTAAAAGGCAGTTGCAGAGCTATGGAAGGCAGAAAGAGGCTTTGGTCTGACCTTAGATGGGACTGTTTTTATTCACAGGGAGGGGGCATCTTTGTCACTCATGTGTATGAATGGCCAAAAGCCTACAAAAGAAGATGGGAAACAATCCCTTATGGGAGGTGGGGTGGGTGGGTTGTGGAAATGATTTCCATAGTTCGCAAGGGAAGCTGGGAAGTGTAGACTTTCATCTACTCTTGCTTACTCTGATAGGATATTAAATAATTTAGGGAAGGGGTATTTTTTAGCTGTTTTCTGCAGAGGAAGGTCCATTGAAGAGAGGTCCTCTGGTCATGAAGCAGGAGGAGAGTCTTAATGTGATCAGCTGCAATGGACCAGGATTGCCATCCTGTGTTCTCAAAAAGACTTGGAAAATAATTATTAGAGGACTGTAAGCAGATGGTTTAGTTACAGCGTAGAGTTGAGAGGTTTCCTGGGAAGGATTGGAGAATTGGGGGAGCAGAGGCAGGAGAGACAGTGCAGCCAGAGAGAGAAAATGGGCAGAGTTGATTCTGCGTGACAGTGATTGGTCCTCTTGACAGGACTGTTGCACCAACATGAACTAGTAAAAGCAGCAGGAAGCGACAGAGCATTGAAGGAAGGGAACAAGAGAAAATAGAGGACTAATGTAAAGAATCATCTCTGGCCTGGGGTGAAAGGTATGAAGGTCCACTTTAGCCAGTTTCTCCACAGCATCTAAATGGTCGTCTGTTTGTTGATGTATTAAGAACCAATGGAGCTGTTGCAGAGGGAGGGTTATTGGGAGAGCGTGTGTGGAACGTATTGTTTGGATATACGGTGAAGTTCAGTAAGCCTTTTTTTTTTTTTTCTTTTAAAGAAGATTTATTTATTTATTTTATGTATGTGAGTGCACTGTCACTGCCTTCAGACACACCAGAAGAGGGCATCAGATCCCATTACAGATGGTTGTGAGCCACCGTGTGGTTGCTGGGAATTGAACTCAAGACCTCTAGAAGAGAAGTCAGTGCTCTTAACTGCTGAGCCATCTCTCCAGCTCTAAGTAAGGCATTTGAAAGACAGGGTAAAAACCTAAGTATAAGGAAAGGAGTGACCCAGGGGAGGAGCCAGAGTGGGAGGAGCCAGAGTGGAAGAGAACCAGCAGCCCATGCCCAGAAAGAGGCTTATGGTTGAATTTTGTCTAGCCCCTGTCTCTAAGTGGCCCCATTTCAAGCCAGTTAAGATTCCTTGGCATGGAGCAGCATCGTTTGAGAAGGGCACAGACCCCATCCTTATCAGCAATCAGAGCTAGTTCTTTGTAATCTCGATCACTGCGGCAGTGAGTTGGTCCTGACAGGTGTTAAACTGAGCTGAGCTAGTGAGACAGAGAAGTTAACTGACGCAAAGAAGGCTTCAGGCCAGCTGCGTTAGTTATGAGTACCAAAACAACGGCCAGAGTTGCAAGAAGAAGGATGAGCTGGATGGTCCATGGCCCATTAGTCCCCTTTCAGAGGCCACCCAAATTGTTTTTAAGGGTTGGGGGTGTCAATCTCCTAGTAACTGCTTCAAGACTGACAGAAGGGTGACAGGAGAACAGCAATCAGAGTATCTCAGAAGTAGATCCATCCAGGGGGCTGTGAAAAAACTTAACAGTTGGCAAAGATCCAGAATGCTAAGACAGTAGATAACAACTGTACAACCTTGTGCGGAACATTAAGAGATAAAGTTGCATGAGGAAAACTCTTACATCAAGGTTAACATGAATCAATATGACAGGAGGTTAAATATATAGTGAACAGAAGGTTAAAGGCAATTTGTACAACAGGCTATAGCATGACCAAGGTTCTAGGGAAGGAAAAGGTAACTGTAATTAGTTGTTTGTTTACATTCAGACTCCTGCATAAGGAAGGACGACCTGGAAACCATGTAAAAGAAGTCAGTTAAATCAGCATCCAAGGATGCTGAACACACTGACCACAAGTGTCTAAGTGACACGCTTCCCTTCCATGTCTGATGAACTCTATATTTGCTTTAATTATTATTCAATCAGCTATTATTTAATGAACACAGAATATCTCAAGTAAAACACAATTTTTGATTAGAAACAATTTTCTAAGGTAAATTTTTTTTAAATTGAGACTATCACCTTAAATGACCAGAGCTAGTATTTGAAAAGATGACTTGATACATATTTTTTAATACCAAATTGTTATATATACATTCTAGGATTCGACAGTAAATGTAAGGCCACTGGAAAAAAATTTAATACCATGTTGTATTCCCCCAAAAGAAATGATTTTCAATTTCCAATGTAAAATTATCCCCCAGAGACAGTGACTGCCTTATTTTATCCTTAACAGGCACTTGTCTAGAACATTCTAGAAAAGTGGTTCTCAACCTGCAGGTCATGACTCCTTTGGGGGATTCTAAATGACTCTTCCCAGGGGCCACCAAAGACCATCAAAAAACACAGACATTTGCATTACAAGCCATAACAGTAGCAAAATTACAGTTATAAGGTAGCAACAGAATAATTTTATGGTTGGGAGTCACCACAACATGAGCAACTGTATTAAAGGGTCACATCATTAGGAAGGTTGAGAGCCACTGCTCTAGAGCATCCTATGTTACTACCTGAGTCAATGACAGCCGTGGCCAGAGTAGATGGTTTATTTTACAAAGTTTTCTAAAATTAACTTTATTAATAGAACCTTAAAAAAAAAATCTCTACCTTCTTATTCCATACACAGATGAAAGATGAAAGCAGTCAGTAATGTCCAATCTGTGATACCAATCTGTGAATTTACACCAGAGACTGAATTAACCACAAGGCTAAAGCCAGCTCTCTAGTCCTTCTGCCAACAGACAGATCACTAGATCAGCAATACTGACAGTATTGAGCATATTTTCTTTTAACACTGGCCTATCTAAAAATACATTGGTGTTTAGAGAAGTAATTTTAAAGCCAGATAACTAAATTAAATAATCTTTAGCAAGCATTCAGCTTTTGGAACTTCTTAGAAAACATTCACAAATGTCACTGCTGAAACCTGCATCCTCCTTTTAGGCTTCAAGGTAAGAGCACAGGCACTGGCCCTGGAGCTCTCTTTCTGGGTAGAGACTAGATTATAGGTTGGGAAGAATCTCCTTCATCTAAGCCATCTCCTCCTGAAGAATCTAAAGGTTTGGGACATCACTTAATAGAATCGTTTGTTGACTCTACAGATACAAAACCAACTGTCAAAGACACTGCTTTGTGTTCTGAATAACTTTCCCTCTTTTTTTTTTTTTCGAGACAGGGTTTCTCTGTATAGCCCTGGCCATCCTGGAACTCACTCTGTAGACCAGGCTAGCCTCGACTGAATAACTTTCCCAAGCTGTGAGTTTGATGTCAGAGTATCTGACAGCCTCTTCTAATAAGGGAACATGGCAGCTAGGGTATGGACTCTAGTTTTCTTGTGCTAAGAGGAAGACTTGAATGCCAGGGTAAAGGGTATGATCAGTCGAACAAGCATGTCGGTCTCATACCATTCAGTTGGTTCCCACTCAGCATCTTTATTGTCAGTTCAGAAGATATTGGGGACAGAGCTATTTGCCTCTCTGTAGGATGAGACATTTAGGATGTGGGTGCAGACTGAGATCCTTCACTGGGCAAGAGTCCATTCCCTGCTGTGTGAGACGTGAGGAGTAATTCATCCTTCCTGTAGAGAACGAGTTGTTTTGTTTCTGGTTTGGCCTATGTGGCCAGAGCTAGCCAGGCCTAGGCAGCCAGAGGCAGAAACAGCAGACTTCTGTCAGGTTTTATTTGCCCTGCATCCTTGTCCTGTATTGAGGCTAGCTAGTGTGCAAGTTGCTCTGGAGGAATGAGGCACCACCCAAGGAAACCTGTGCTCCACCCAAGGGAACTACTTCAGCCTGAGGGATTCCTGCCACACAAGAGTATTGCATTTTATTCAGGATTCAATCTTTTATATCCAATTAAAAAAAATACTTAATTTGAATATTATTTAATATTAAACAAACTAGTTTACTTTAAACTTGTTTTGCTTTAGTTCCTTGGATTAATTTTGACAACATATGCAGAATACTATATAATGAGAGATAACACAAGATTGTATGATGAGAGATAAAAATTGGTCTCTCCTTCCAAACTTGTCTCTGTAAATAAATTGTCTCTGTAAATACAGTACTTAGCATGACTGACCATTAACTTGTATATCTTAATTATTTTTAACAGTTTGCAATGTTAGTAACTCTTTTATAAGGTTAGAATTTTATAATTTTATTTTTGTTAAATTTGAGTTTTAAAAATTATAAGTTTTGAATTAAGGATCCTTTAGTATCAAAATAAACTTAAAATCATAAATATAATCCACAGAGAGACTAGGAACCTCATTTTTCTGGTCTTTTTATAGAGTACTTTTCAAAACAAGAGTTTTTAAAATTTTATTTATTCTTCTCTCATATATTACATCCCAAACTCAGTTCTCCCTTCCTCTTCTCCTCTCATTTCCCACCTCTCCCAGATCCCCTCCTTCTCCGTTTCCCTTCAGAAAAGAGCAGGCCTCCCAGGGATATCATCGGAACACAACATAACAAGTTACAATAAGACTAGGCACATACCCTCATATCAAGTTGGGACAAGACAACCCAGTAGGAGGAAAGTATCCTAAAAGCAGTCAAAGGAGTCAGAGACAACCCTTACTTCCAGTGTTAGGAATCTCACAAGAACACCAAGCTACACAACCATAACATATATGCAGAAGACCCAGCTCAGACCCATACAGGCTCCCTGTATTGGTTCAGTCTCTGTGAGCCCCTATGAAATACAAGTTTGGAGGCCCAGTATCCTGTGTGGTTGTAAGCCAGAGACTTGAGAAAGATTTAAGTGAACTTGGAGTTTCTTGGGCAATGGGGTCTGAGACTACATGGCCATTCTGTCTTATGAAGAATAAAAATCAGAAGTTCTCAATTTAGGCCAGTGGTAACCATTTGTTCAATGTATATGGAGGTCAGATTTGCATAGAAAAACAAAGGAGAGTTTCTAACTTCAGTTCTGCAGAAAATTTGGAGCAGAAGAAGGAGAAAAGCAAAGACGGGGTCAAATCCAGATTCCTGGACTCAAACAGGCCTGGAGAGCAGAAGGGTGCACCTCTTCCCCAACAGAGTCCCGCTCTAAAGACGACAGGTCGGCAGAGAGTTCCTTCTCAGTCAGTCCCAGTGGGTAGAAAGCTTTTGGAACTTTGACCCAGTGAAGGTCAGTCTAAGTGGAGCTCCGGTGAACCCCAGGCCTTGTTCTAATGGTTTGCTATGTTGCGTACATGCTCTGGCTGAATGCAGGTGGGACCATGTTTAATAACAGCAAGGACATTTTTGTCACCCATGTGTGAGGATGGCCAAAATGCCTCGATTTACTTTTTATAATATTAGCATGAGAGAATCAGCAGAAAATAAAATGGAAAAAATTGAAGTCACAGGTGCACATATACATGCACATATAGTTACAGACATATATACACACATTTATAGACATACATAAACACATACATATATTCATATAGAGACACATATATAGACATATTCATATTTATGCACAGACATTCACATGTAGCCATACACAATCACACATACACATGTGCACATACACATAGACTTACACATTCTTATGCACACAATATACTCATCCATACACACATAGTTATATGAATATGTATACATGTACGCACACAGATGCACACAGATGCATATCTACATGCACACATACTCATATGTTTGGCTCAGCTTACTCATGAAGGCTTGACTTGGAAATAAAACTGTTATAATTCATGCAGTGTATGAAACAGACTAAGAAAAATCACTAAATAACTAGTTGTCATAGAAATATAGCAAATCTGTACATTACCAAGCCACATGCATAAGCAGACTCTATACAAATTATACAGACTTTGCTCTAAATAAAATATGGTTGCAATTCAAGGTGAAAGCAACTAAAAGAGATACAAGTCTGTTGTGTGACATTTCAAGGATTCCCTTTGATTTTAGCATTTTCTCGTCAATTATGAATATTTTCTTAATCATTCTTTAGCTTTCTTCCCAGCCAGGTATTCAAATGCTTGCGTGCACAGGCTGCATCATCTGCACATACCCAAAGGATAGTTCAGTGCCTCATACAGGAAAGACTTCTAGGAATGTGGAGGATCCAGTTAGAAGCACACAACTTCCTTGCACTTCCAGTTGAGAAAAAAGCAGATGCACCTTATCTGCGATGATCCTGAAGGAGGAGTAAAGCAAGCCATGGCCAGAGCTAACATGAGGATGAAAATAATAGCGGTAGCAGGCAGGAAAATGAGTCACTGCTACTCTAAGTACAGAGGTGATCCAATCAGGAGAGGATTCAGGCCTCTGGCTCACTTCCTTTTGCAAGGGGCTGTCAACTTCATCTCCTGTGTTTGTGTGGTCAAACTCAGAGTCAGTCGACTATCCTATGAGCCACTCGAAGCTCCCAGAAAGTCTTTTCTCTCAGTGCATCATAGATATCTAAACCTGTAGTTCAGTCAATAAAATATAGAAATTTGGTTATCGTCGTCATTTGAAGAGCTTGTTTTTTCCCTCTTTTATTGAGGTACAACTGAAGTAACAGTGGAACAGTCTTCAAGAGATTCCTCATACCTCTCTGTACATCATGGCTCCTGTCTCCAGTCCTAGGCAACATTTATTATCTCTGTTTCTATAAACAGCCTGAGCCCTAGACACAACATACAGATGGAATCATGCATACAATAAGGCAACCATTTGCATGTGGCCTCTCTCAATATATATATACACATATACATTTACATGTACATATATATACATATATATATAGTCCATCTACATTGCAGCATGTATTCCAGGCTGGTCTCTAACCCAATATATAGTAGAAGATAAACTTGAACTCTTGATCCTCTTGCCCACACCTCCTGAGTGCTGGGATTATAGATGATAAGTGCTAGTGTGCCCAGTTTACATAGTGTTGGGGATTGAACTCAGGGCTTTGCACATGCTAGGCAAGCACTCAGCCAACTGAGCTACATCCCCAGTCCAACAATCCAGGATGTTTTCTTTTATTTAAGTGTTGATTATTATTCCACTGTGTGGATTTTCCATACTGTGTTCACCTATTCTCCAGCTGACAGACGGCTGGAAAGCTTCTTTTATTGAAGATAGTTATTTTTCATACGATGTATTTTGATTATGATTTTCCCTTCCTAATCTTCCCACTCACTCCCCATCCCCCTCCCATTCAGATTCACATCCTTTCTGTCTCTGCTTAGAAAACAAACAGGCATCTAAAGGATAATAATAAAATAAAATAAGACAAATCAAATACAAACAAATCAGAATATGACAAGACAACCAAACAAGAAAAAGAGCCAAAGAAAAAGCACAGGAAATAAATTTAGATGCAGAGAGACACATATTTGCACACACAGGAATACCATAAAAACCAAAACTGGAAGCCATAATACATACACAAAGGACCTGTAAAAAACAAAACAAAACCAAAAAACCCTGACATAGCATTCTGAGGCAAAAGAACATCCAAGTACGCCATTGAACTGTTTTTTGTGTTGGCCATCTACTGCTGGTCATAGAGCCTGGTCTTAACCGTGGTTTGTTTCCCTGTTTTGGGGGAAAGAAAACTACTTTTTCATTTGCAAGTAGCTATCAATTTGAGATAGCTTCTGGGTTAGAGATGAGAGTTTGTGTCTACCTCTCTTAGCTCTAGGACTCCATTTGGAGCAGACCTATGCAGAATCCTGTGTGTGCTGCCACAGTCTCTGTGAGTTCATATGAGCTGACCACCCCTGCTGGTCTAGAAAGCCTGGTTTCCTTGGTGTTCTCTATCTCCTCTGGCTCTTGCATGGTCTCTGCCTCTGCTTCCACAGTTCTCTGAACTCTGAGGGTTCTGTTGCAGTAGGTTTCAATGGGATTTGATAGAGGCATCTCTTTTAGGGTTTAGTATTTCAAAGTCTCTCACTTTTTGCATGCTATCTGGCTGTGTGTCTGTATTTGTTCCCATCTGTGGAAGGAAGAAACTTCTCTGACGATGACTGAGCAAGGCATGGATCTATGTATGAGTTTAGCAGAATGTAGGAATAATTTTATTGCTACATTTCTTTAGCAAACAGTAGTATTTGGTTTTCCTCTAGGTTCCTGGCCTATCTAGTCTCAGGTTCTTGGCTCCCAAGCAATGTTAGGTATGAGTTCCATCTCATGGAGTTGACCTTAACTCAAATCAGATAGTGGTTGGTTACTCCCACCAGTTTTGTGCCACTATTACACCAGCATACCTTGCAGGCAGGTCATCACGAAGGATTTGTAGCTAGGTTGATGTTAGCCTTTCTCCTTTGGTAGTGTGCAGAGTACTATTAACACTACTCCATAGGAGTAAAGGCTCCAGCTCAACTTAATGTTCAATGAGATATTTAGGTTTTGTCTTCAGCAATAGGACCTTACCATTAGTTTGTGGCTAGCAACCAATAGCCTTGGCAAAAGCCTGGGTTGCTGGGGGTTTTCATGGGACCCATTTGGCCAACAACTCAATTAAATGTAACCCATTTACAGTACTGAAAACTTCATTTGGTAATGAGATTGTCCAGTTAGGACTCTGTCTCCTCCATTATTTGGTGATTTCATTTAGATTGCCTTCATATATGTGCATATTTTAGGAAGGTTCTGTTGCATTAGGTTTCCATACAACCCCTTCTTCCCTTCTCCTCCCTGTTTGATCCTTCCATTTCAGTCCCCAACCTCACCCCGTCCATTCATAACTATTCTATTTGCCCTATCCCTCTCTCAGCTGTCAGCTCATTCTATACCTAACTTCTGTGGGTTATACAGACTGTAGCTTGCTTACCAATGATTTAACAACCAACATCCACATGTAAGTGAACACATACCATATTTGTCTTTGTTTTTGATTTTTGTTTAGATTTCCAAACTCAGGATGATTTTTTTCTAGTATCATCCATTTACTTGAATTTCATGATTATTTAAGTGACCAAATAGTACTCCATTATGTAAATCTACCACATTTTCTTTACTCATTCATCTGCTGAAGGACATCTAAGTTGTTTCCAGTTCCTGGCTACTTTGAATAGAGCAGGAATGAATGTGGTTAAGTAAGTGTCTCTACAGTAGGATGAAGTATACTTTGGTAAATGCCCAAGAGTGGTTTAGTTGGTTCTTGAGGTAGATCACTTCCAGCTTTTGGAGAAGCCACCACTCTGGTTTCCATAGTGGTTGCATACATTTGCACTCTCACCAGTACATCTTTGCTAGCATGAGCTGCCATTTGTTTTATTGATCTTAGGTCATTCTGATTGTTGTCAAATGAAATCTCAATGTAGTTTTGATTTGGATTTTCCTGTCAATAAAGATGTTGATATTTTCTCTAGGTGCTCCTTAGCCATTTGAATTTCCTCTTTTGAGGATATTCTGCTTAGATCTGTACCCCATTTTTAAATTGTGTTGTTTGTTTTCTTGATATCCATTCTTTTTGTTCTTTATGTACTTTGGATATTAGCCCTCTATCAGACTTGTAGTTAATAAAAAATTTTCCCATTCAGTAGGCTGATGTTTGTCCAAATGATGGTGTCCTTTGCTATGCAGAAGACTTTCAGCCTCATGAGGTCTCATTTATTGTTGATCTTAATGCCTGTGCTAACAGTGTTTTGTTCAGTAAGTCTTCTCCTGTGGCAATGAGTTCAAGGCTATTCCCCACTTTCTCTTCACCGGGATCAGTGTATCTGGTTTTAAGTTGAGGTCTTTGCTCCTTTAGGGGTTGAGTTTTGTCCATGATGATAAGTATAGACCTATTTGCTTTCTTCTACATGCAGCTATTCAATTTGATCAGCACCATTTGTTGAAGATGCTGTCTTTTTCCAGTGTATATTTCTGACTTCTGTATTAAAACAAACAAACAAACAAACAAACAACAACAAAGTATCCATAGGTATATAGGCCTATTTCTGGGTTCTGAGTTCTCTTTCATTGGTCAACATGACTGGTTTTTTGTGCCAATACCATGCTGTTTTTTATTACTATAGCTTTGTAGTACAACTTGAGATGAGGGATTGTGATACTCCTAGAATTCTTATATCATTCAGGAGTGTTTTAACTATTCTGGATCTTTTGTCTTTCCATAGGAAGCTGGAATTGTCTTTTCAAGTTCTATGAAAAATTGTGCTGTAATTTTGATGGGGATTGCATTGAATCTGTAGATTGCTTTGGACAGGATGGCCATTCTAACTGTATTAATGCTACTGATCCATGAACACGAAGGATCTTTCAATCTTCTGTTATCTTCTTCAATTTCTTCTTCAGTGTCTTAAAGTTTTGTTTAATCATACAAGTCTTTAATTTGCTTGGTTAGAAGTAGATACTTTATATTTTTTGAGGCTATTGTGAAAGGTATTGTTTCCCTGATCAACTTTCTTGGTCTGTCATTTGTATATAGAAAGGCTACTGATTTTTGTGAAGTAATTTTGTATCCTTCTGCTTTGCTGAAAGTGTTTATCAGCTGTGGAATTTTTTGGGTTATTTATGTATGTTATCATATCCTCTGCACAATTTGACTTTGTTCATTCCTATTTGTATCCCCTCGATATCCTTCAATTGTCCTGTTGTTCTAGCTAAGTACTATATTGAATAGGTATGGAGAGAGGGGGTGACCTTGTCTTGTTCCTGATTTTAGTGGAATTACTTTGAGTTTCTCTACATTTAATTTGATGTTGGCTATGGGCTTGCTGTAAACTGCCTTTATTACGTTGAAGTATGTTCCTTGTATTCCTAATCTCTGCTTGGGAAGATTTTGGTTAAATTTTCATACAGCACACTCCCATGAATGTTTATACACATGCTTTTATGACTGGCGTATGTTTTGTGTGTTTCTTTGGGGAAGGATGACAAGGGTGGCACTGCTGGATCTTATGGTATTTCTGCTTAGCTTTCAGGGACTGCTAAACTGAATCTGCATCATTTTACTTTCCTACTGTCAATCCATGAGTTTCCCATTTAATCTCACCCTTGCCAACATTCTGTATTGTCTGTCTTTTTGATTAATGCCATTCTGTTTGTCTGTCATGCATCTCATTGTGGTTTTACTGTGCATTGTGCCAATGATCAATTATCTTGAACATCTTTTCATAGTCTAATCTCTGTTTCTGTATCTTCTTTAGTGAAGTCTCTAAATTATTTCCCAACAGATATGAAGTTGGGCAGAGTCAAAGGCTTCAAGGAGTGTTTGAGGAGGAAATAGAAGTTCATTATGATTGTGTTTCATTGACACACATATATGACATTCTCAAGAATGAAAAAATGTCATTGGGTTTGTTATTATTCATTTGTAAGAATATTTATAAATGTTCTGATTATTGATTCTCTGTCATATGTATGATTTGTAAATGATTTCTCTCAGTTGTTACGTCACCTTTCATTCTCTTATTGCTTTCTGTGATATCACAGACTGAACCGGCGGTCTCATCTTAGCAAATGTTTTCACCAATGAGTTAGACCTCAGATTACTTTTAACTTTTTATTTTAAGACAGGATCTCACTAAGTTTCACAAACTGACCTTGGACTCATTCTGTAACCAGACTGTTCTTAACCTTGGAATCCTCCTGCCTCAGCTACCCAAGTAGTTAGAATTATAAGTCTGACTCACTAAGCTTGGCTTATGTCTTTTAAAGCATGAAAAATTTTAATTTTAGTAACATCCAATTATTTGTCTTACCTATTACATAGCTTTATATTATCAACAGCTTTATATTATGTCAAAACAAATTTTAGACAATATTTCATATTAAACTATGCATGTTACCTTATCAGTGCAATATTTAATGTTACATTAAATATATTTTATGAGAAAAAATTGTGCTAAAGTTTTCTCATCACCCCATCTGACCTACTTTGTACTTTGAGTAAAATCAGAAGTAGTACCCTGTCATAAAGATTTTTAAAGCTACTATAAAAGAAATCCACCTCCTACCACTTGGTACAGGATACTAAATACAGCACCTGGGCCAGCATGTTGTGCAGGCACACTTCCTAAACAAGGCTTCACTGAATTGTATTAGTTGAGCAAACAAAACTACACAGACGCTCTTCTGCCTGCCTTGATTTCCTTCCTGTGCTGTTTCCCGTTTGTGTTTTTGACATGTTCTTTTGTGCGTAGAATGTTTTGCCTTATGTTTTTCCTGCCTCAGCTGGAGCCATCCCTATATGGACAGGAGACCCTCACATTCTAAACAAATGGTCTCCCCAAAGACTTCTTAATTGCTACATTTTCATTTGCTGATGGAAGAAACACACCTGCCCTTGTTGAGCAGCACATATGTCAGGAGCAGACGCAGCCTCAATATTGTGCCTTATGTTTCTGAGCAGCTTTCTCACTGGTGCTGATCACACTGAGAAAGTCAGAATCTAGAAATAGAGTTGTGACGTGGAGCATGCAGAGTCCCTTTTCATGTGGTAAGGCAAGGTAGGGCAAAGGCTTCATTCTGAATACCAAATCCAAGAGGCATCTGGGAGAATTTACCCCTCTTGAATCAGCCACTGGTAGACAACAGAAGATAACCACAAGTGACACATAGATGCTGGATGGTGGGTGAGCAAGAGAACAAGGAGAAGAGGGGGCGGTTAATGAAGTAGAAGACAGCACAGTACAGAGATGCTGGGCAAGAACATGGAATGATCATGGTAAGTGTAACTTGCAGATATGAAGAGAGGGTCTTGACTTAACATGGAGTAAGGATGCATCCCACTCTGAGATGAAGGTGATGAGGGGAAAGGAAGATCAGCTGCTAGATATTATATATATTGATTTGAGTGGAGTGAAATACAGGAATGTGTCATGACTAATGAAATCTACTTTCTGTCATGAGATAGGATTTGATGTCATCTGGAGAATTTAAGGAGGAAAATTAGAATGAAGATGTTTTTGAATCATGAGTGAAGGCTAGAGACAGGCTAGAGATGGAGACCACAGGAAATGAAGAATTCTTTAAAAATATCAGTATAGATAAGTATTAATGGACTGATTCATAGGATGTGAATGTTGCATAACGTTCTCCAGCCTCAATTGAGGGTTAGTATTTATAAGCAGATCTTTCCTTCAGGGAAGGCTGACAGGAGGATACTTGTGGGAGCAGGACATAGACACAGGCACTTTTGAAACTGCCCACGTAAATCTTACATGGAGATGACTTTGGAAAATATTAGGCTCATACATTAGGCCAGGAGTTCTCAAAGGATGCTCCCCAAACTAGCAGCATCAGGAAAAACACAAGGCAAAACACTCTACACACAAAAGAAAATGTCAAAAATCCTAGACAGACATTCTCCAGTTCCACCCAAGCCTATTGAGTCAGAAATTCAGTAATGGAAGTAGGTTTCAGCTCATTTGTTAAAGCTTCCCAGTCACTGAATGGGAAGAAAGAAAGGCATGCTGGTCCTGAAGATTTTTGAGAGCAAATGTAGCAAGGAGGCTGGCAGGACTCATAACCACTGGCAAGCATCCACAAATGATAACTAACTCTCTTCCGAGCCTCAGAAAGGTCAAGGAAATAAAAGCTGGTTGCTGTGCTAGATGGTTGCCTATAAGTATGTTTAAATATTCTCAGAAATGTGGCAGGATTTTGGAAATGTGGGGGGGACTTACAATGCTGACCATATGTCTAGAGCATCAGTGTTTACAAGAGATTTAAAAAATGGGCCTGGGTGGTAGTGGTGCCCTCCTTTGGTCCTAGAACTTGGGAGGCAGGGGCAGGTGGATCTCAGTGAGTTCAAGGCCAGCCTAGATTATTTGGAACTACAGAGCAAGTTCCAGGACAGCCAGAGCTACATAGAGAAACTCTGTCTTAAAAACCAAAAACGAACAAAATGAGAGCATTCAGCAGAACAAAAGTTAATGGAGGAAATCCTATTTTGTATGTAGTGAAAAGCAGAAGCACACAGCTGTGTATATTCTGCTCTGAATCCTCTAGGATTATGTATGGGAAAGAGAGACCTTCAGCAGGGCAGAAGCAGAGATTCTGTATGTTTGCTAAGGTAAGCTTCATCCAAGAGCAGTGGAAAGACATTGTCAAGAAGAAAACATTGGCTATAGCATGTATAAAACATCGGGTTTTATCACCAGTATTTTAGTCAGTATTCTGCTTGCCATGAAGAGACACCATGACCACGACAACTCTTAGAAAACAAAGCATTTAATTGGGGCTTGCTTACAGTTTCAGAGGTTTAGTCCATTTCCATCACGGCAGGAAGCATGGTGACTTGCAAGCAAATGTAGGTGTAAGAGAAGTAGCTGAGAGTTCTATATCCAGATCCAAAGACAGTAAGAGAGAGACACTGGGCTTAGCTTGGGTTCTTAAAATCTCCAAGCCCACCCCCAGTGACACACTTCCTCCAATAAGGCCACACCTCCTAATGATCTCAAATAGTGCTACTCCCTGGTGACCAAACATTCAAATCCATGAGCCCATGGGACCCATTCTTATTCAATCACTATGGCATAAAACTGAACATAGTGTCACATGCCTGTAATTCCACCACTGGTGGGGGCATGGTGAAGGCAGGAGGATCACAAGTTGAGGTCATTCTTGGATACATAGAAAATTAGAGGCCAGTTTGGGATACATGAGACTCTGTCGGAGGAGAGGAGGAGGAGGAGGAGGAGGAGGTAGAACAAGAAAATACTGAAGCATTTCTGTTGTATGGAATGGAGCTACAAAGGGTAAGGGCTTGCAGAGATGGGTTGAGGGTGGAAAGAGTCAGAAGTTACAGGATAGATGCTTGAGTATAAAAAGCTGGGAGAGACCAAGTACAATTTGTCTTCCGGACAGGGGCATGATTATCAGTATGGGAGGCCCTGGTCCAACTGCTTAGCTTCTTTGACATGAGTTATTTGATACTACTATGGCTGATCTGTGCCCCTGTGGCAGAACCTATGGTTTCCAGCAAGGCTGCTTGTGATGGGCAGGGAAGCTGCAGGGACTGCCCAGCTGTCTTCAGCATGAACCAACAGTGGCAGAGCCTGTCCAGAGAATAATTCTTTTACATAAACCACAAAATCTACTTAGTTGTGGACTTGCTACCCAACAGAGAGCTGTGCCTGCATCAGAGTGCTTCCAGGTCCTAGTTGTTATCATAAAATTCAGCAAGACCAAAAGATTCTTAAAAACTGTCAGCATTGCTTATCTTGGCTTTGGCTGGGAGGGAGTCAGGGGGAGTCAGGGGAATTAGGGGGTGGCAGGGGAGGCAAGGGGAGTTAAGGGGAGTCAGGAGGAGTTAGATGGATCAGGGAAGGCAGAGGGAGGCAGGGGGAGGCAGAAAAGAAGAAATAAATTAAGGAGACAATAACAAAGGCAAGGCACAGGCCCTTGTGCTGGACAAGAATAATTTGATTGATAACTTCTGTGTAACTCATGACCATACTAAAGATTCTAGAATGGATTACAACAGGTATTAACAGGCATTCTAATGGTCACAAAATAAAACTTAATTTAGAGACCAGTAAAATTGCTTGGAGCAGTCCAAGATTGAATTGTGAAGCTGTTGAAGTGTATTCTTGGATGTGCCTCATTTGCAGGCCTTGTTTCCTACTCATTATAAGAGTCCATCACTTTTATTCTCTCTCTCTGTAGGCCTATCCAAATCCTCTTACAGTTCATGTCAAAGTAGGGATCTCAGCACTTTTTCTCTTCCTCCTGCCTCGGGTTAAGACAGGCAGGCTTTGCAGATCCTTCTTCCCCAAGAATTTTAGTTCTTAGCCTCTCTGTCATTCTCCAAACACTATCATCCCCTTCTTGGAGATGCCAAGGTTCGAAATGGTTAAGCTTCTCATTCTTTGGTATCTGAGCATAATGTTCACAATATATAAGAATTGGTGGAGTGCATACACTGCTCAGTAGAACAGACAGCCGTTGAAAACAGGAAATTAAAACTGTAAGCTATGTGACAACCAAGTGGCTGAACCTCCCACCCACCAAATGACTTTGTTTTTCTCTGTCACAGCCAGTCACTTCCATAAGTATATCCAAGACTCATTGTTATCAACAGTAATAGTCCTTTTCCATCACTCTTCCAACTTCTCTTTCCAATTCCCTGTGTTCTTTAGATTTAATGGCTCTTTGATATATACAAGCTGTCAGTCCTGCTCCTTTCACTTCCTCCAGCCTCATTATCCCTTTTTGCCTTCCCACAGATCTCTGAATTTATTAATATTTCCTCATCTGCCTTCTTCCATAGACCCACCTGGCAGGCCTCATCTTAACTAACCTCAACTCAACACATGCTGTAGACTTACATTTGCAGCCATCTTAAGAGCAACTCTATCCTGATCCCACATCCCATTCCAGAAAGAGACAGACTATTGCCCTGCTCTCTTTCATAGAAATACTCCTTGAGAGAAGTATTGGTCTTTACCATCCCTAATTCTTCTCAACCCATTCTCTGTTAAAGTCATTCTCCTCAAGTTCTTCCCTCCACCACTCTAACTGTTCATAAGGCCCATCTGAGACGACACAGGGAGTGCAGCTCAGGAGCCATGGCACCTGACCTCTTCTCCTGATTCTGTCCTTGGTTAGGTTCTACTTCTGAAACACTTCTCTCTTCATTTTTATGTGAAAAAGAAGCATTCTTCTATGTGATCAGACATTTTTGCTCAGAGTTCTTTATTGATTCTTTTTCATCATATTGACTTTGGATCAAGGAGTTCTTCGGGGCTCAGCCCTTGGGCCTTTCCAGTATTGATACTTGCCTTTTTACTACACTACCCTCCTGATGGGATCAGCATCTCTGCCTTGACAACTCTCAAATTTACATATCTATTGAAGAATTCTCATATCAACTACCTCTCGGATTCTTGATGGGGAAGAGGAGTTCATCTTTAGTGTGTCTGGAATGAGGGTATCTTCAAGCTTGCCCTTACATCTCCCAGCTCAGCCAATAGAAACTCTATTTTTCCAGTTAATCAAGTCAAAAGTCAGAGTCATCTTAGCATCATATTGCCTTCAGACTCCATGTTCAGGCATCAGCAGGTTTGTAAGCTGAACCTGAGTTTGTGTCTAGTAGTCAACCATGTCTTAGTATTCCAAGTATCTTTACCATGGCCCAAGCTACCAACTTCTCTGACCTGGATTATCAAAATAATGTCCTAACTGGTACATTGGTTTGACCCTATCTCTCTCTAATCAAATTTCCTTACTGCAGCTGAGGAGATGCATTTCAAACATTGAGCAATAACATAGTTGGTCTGTCAAAAGTTCTCCACTTCATTTATAATTTCATTCCAGAAACTAATATCCTTAAGATTTGGATACAGTTTGATGGGATCTACAGCAAGCTGTATTTCTTTGGCTGTGGTCTTCTCTACCCTCATCTTTCCACTCTGACAAGTGTGCTACACCCTTCCCAGCCTTTGTGCCATGCCTCCCCCACCTTCACCCCTCAGCCTCTGTGTGTTTTCACTTGCTAGTCCTTTGGCCTGGAGGCTGTTCCTCCAGGTCTTTGCTTTGTCAGTTTCCTAACTCCAAAAGTACTTAATGTAAATAACTTTAATTTCACATTCCAAGATATCCCTGCATTAAACATTTCAACTTACCTCCTCAACTCCTTTTTATACTTTTTAAAACAACATCTTTTTCTTTTTAATTATTTCCAATACCTAATCATATCTGACATGTTGTTTTGAATTAGTCATGTGTTTATTGTATGTGCTTCCTAATTTAATACAATCAGAAGAAGGATAGATAGAATTTAATGCTAATATGGACTGCTGTGCAGTCCTTGTGGCACAGAACTGTGTCAGGACTGTATTATCACTTGATAAGCATTTTTAAAAATAAATAGATGATTAAGATGAAGTGGACATGCAAGAGCAATCTTGAGTGGTAAAATCTAGGTAATCTGTATTAGAAACTAGGACTTAGGTATTGTAGTTCAGTGGTTGGATGACTGCTTAGCACGTGCAAGCCTTTGGGTCACTCTTTAGAACCAAAAAGAAAAATGAGAAGGAGGAAGAGAAAAAGGAGAAAGAAGAGGAGGAGAAAGAAGAGGATGAGAAGAAGAGGAGGAGGAGAAGAGGAGGAAGAGAAGAGGAGGAGAGGAGGAAGGAGGAGGAAGGAAGAGGAGGAGGAAGAAAAGAAGAAGAAGAGGAAGAGGAAGAAGAAAGTTATTTAGAAAACTGCAAGAAAGTGGTCCACAACCAAGCTGTATATTGTTTTAATATCAAATCTGAGGGAAGTAAGGGGACATCATTTCCTTTTAAGCGGTTACAATTACTTGGCAGTTTCCTCCCCTCCTTTCATGACCTCAAAAATAAATTCAAATATCACACACACTGGAGAAGTCCAAAAATAATTAAGTGACCTCATGGGCAAAGCCAACACACATTATCTTCAAAAGAAATCTCAGCCCAAGGCCAAAAAGCATTTAGATCCTTAGTGGTCGCACATGAAAATATAAAAGTGGAATACAGAATACAGTATATAACATACAGCATAAATTTAGATTCTCTGCTCTGTTCAAAGTATCATTTTAAAATTAAAAAAAAAAAAACGTAATTCTGGTACAAATCCATAGTGAGTATGTGTCAATTATTTTATTTCAGCTCATTACAATTATGACGATAGTTCAAGCAATAAGACAGTGCATACAGAATCATTGAAAGGAAATTGCAGAAATAAGATTGTTAATTACATGCAATATGCATTAATTCATTGCAGGGCAAGAAGTCATTAGCTTTGGGGTTATCTTTTTGTACTTTTAGAAATAATTTTCATCTCTCCCTGGAAAGAACTCTCTCAGTCAGTGTTAGTTGGCTAGGGCTGCTGTAATTAAATTTCAGAGAATGACTGGCCAGAGCAGTGGAAATGTATTCTCTCACAGTTTAGAAGACTGGCAAGTCCTAGATCAGGTCTTGGGCTTGACTGGTTTCTGATAAGGACTCTCTTCCTAACTTTCAGATGACTGCTTTCTCTCTGGATCCTCATGTAGCACACAGAGATAGAAAGCAAGCTCTCTAGGGTCTCCCAAGGACACAAATTTGCAGGGGCCTCCACCCTCATGTCCTAATGTAGACCTAGTTACCTCTTACCTAACTGACCTATTTCCAATTATCATCATATTGAAACTAAAGTATTCAACATCAGGGATTTATTTAGTGGGGAAGGAAGTAATTCAATATAATCGATAGCAATAGATAAATACATGTGTATCTTGACTATCTTTTGCAGTTTAAAGAAACAGTTACAGAGATGTAATGATATAATCTGCTTGCATGATGGATGGATTTATCCTTGTATCAGAACCATTGTCATCTGCCCCCTCTTTTTACAATGACCTAGGTAGCCATAGGCATAGCATTGGATATACTGTGTTTATAGCTTACTATAGATGTGGAGATCCACTCAATACTGCCCTCTGACTCTGCCATTATGCAGCATCAGTACCTAGAGAGTTAGTAACCATGGTTTTGTGGACTTTGCCTGTAAGCTGTAATGAATAAATCACACACTAGAACTTTTAGAGAGGGGAGAAGGCCTTTGAGGGACCAGAGAGGGAAAGGCAAGCAGGAACTGCTTAAGACTTCTCTTCTAGCTGTGAACTGGGAGGCAAATCTTGTATTTATACATAAAGTTTGGAAGCATCTTTTCTCTGTGATATCCTGACCCAGAGCTGTAGGAACTGACGCCTGCTCACTGATGGTTTTGTTCCCCGGGCTTGCCTGCCTTCTGTAAGCCTCAGGCTCCCCTGCTGAGGTCAGATCCTCCTGGAAGAGAGGCCACCCCTGGTGACTGAAAACAGAGCTTGTCAACCAGCAGGGAGACAAGAGCCAAGTGCTGGGTGAAGGAGGAAGATAAAAGCCTGCTGAGATGCTAATGTTATTCCTTCCAGAGGGTGGCAAGTCAGTTGCAACAGGTTTTGTGCTCCTATACAGTGTGGAGAGTTACCACTGGGTGGCTAGTAAGGACAAGAGCACCCCAATCCACACAAAGGTTTAAAGGGCATCCTTTTCAGTCATGAAAGAAAAAGATTGTGTTGGGGGTGTTACCCACATGAATTCTGGGAACCCATGGAGGGAAGGCTATACGGCATGCAAAGATGGGGAGAATCAGACTTGCTCATTAATAAAAGACAAGTGTTGTAGATATGCATTTCCCCCTCCCTTTTAGGGTTCCATTTGATCCTGCTCTGTCCTGCTTGGCTTTAGCACATTGTATTTCACAGAGTAGATGCCCTACACGCCTCAGCATTCCCTACTGTATGGTTGAATAAGGACAAAACTCTGTGCTTAAAATAGCTGGGGCCATAAAGGGTCAGAAGAATCTTAACAAAAGAACAGGCTGTAAATTATTAGTACTTTGTAAAACTAAGCCTTAGCTACTGGCTTAGCTTCTTAAAAGCTCCCCAATGAGCGACTAGAGAAAGCCAAGTCGAAAAAGTTCCGAGGCTGCCATTTATTTATGTGCCAGGGTTCAGAAGACGTCAGAGTGAAGCCAAGTCAGAAGTTACCACCAGAAGAAAGAAGCACCAAGCTCCTGTAAGAGATACAAAGCCCAAAAGACAGGAGTGGGGTACAGGAGAGGCTAGACTTTTGATTATCTCTCCATCTAAATCTATTTTACTATTCCATTCCTTTCATCTTGATAAAGGAAAAAAATATTTATATTCAGACCTCTCAGCTCTCTTGACCTGTAATATTTCAGTGGCCCTGAAATATTAAGTATTGTTCTTGGTATTAAAATACTAAGTATTGTCCTACTTAGCATTCTGAAAGTAAATATGGATGGTTTACACAGCAAAACCAATCTAAGTTAAATTGTTTGTTTTTTTCTTTATCCTATTGCTTGGTAAAAATTATTCATATTCACTGTGTACTTAAAACACAGGGGCCAGAGCCCCTGAGCTGGGACCAACCTGAATGCCTCCTCCCTGAGCATTAGCTTTCATGGTCCCAGAAGGCACCATGCAAGTTTACAAAGGAGAGAGGGAATCAACAATCCTACCCAGCTATGATGCCTAGGGACCACAACAACAACCTATGGTACAGTAACCCTAAGTGTGTAGTAGTGGCACACGTGCCTAGGCAGTAACCAACAGCTCCCTAATTGTACTTAATGACCATTTAACAAGACAGAGACCACACCTGGTACTGGAAACCTAGCTAATGACCCAGGAACTAGTGAAGTCATGGATCTCTGAGAAGAACCTATAACCACTGCTTTACTAAACTGGCATAATTCCTAACCACACTCTGAATATTTGTTCTTATACTCCCAGATAAGTGTAGATCTCACTCCTGATCAAATAAATAAGTCTTTGCCAAAGACAAAGACTGTTACAGAAAACCATAACCAGTCAAGATAAAAAGTTGTTGAAAAAAAAAGTTGTAGAGTCCAATGACTAGACTGACAAAATAACTCACACCCCTAAGATTCAGGGAACATGGCAGAGGAGAAGACTGAAAGACAGAGAGAGTCAGAGGATCAAAGAGTTTTCTGTGAGGTTGTATCTCCTAGTAATGTCAGAAGGCTGCCTCCCCATGAGCTGAATAAGGATAACAACAGACACGCCAAAGTGGATGGGGGAAAGACCACAGGCCTCAAACATACACAAAGAACTACAGGCTGGAAACATGTACAAGCAACATGGTACAGACTGAGCAGGTTATATTTATACACTTAGGAGTATATACATGTAACACCAATTAATGAATAAAGAGGTCACAAATTTGACAAGAGAGGAAGGATGGACATATGAGGGTTTGGAGCAGGATGAAATGATATAATTATATTATAATCTCAAAAATAAAAGAAAAAAAGGTTTAACAAAAGACATTACTGTCCAATCCTTTCTTGAGAATTATTTACAAAGAAGCAATGACTAACCTTAGAAATGTCTGAAAAAAAAAAAAAAAGAAATGTCTGGGTAAGAATTGTACAGGAAAGATCTGGTTACATGTAGATTTGGTAGGTGTCCTGGTCAAATTTTGCACACTTTAACAGAATACTATAGGTTTCGTGGTTTCAATGGCAGACATTTTTTTCACAGCTTTAGAGGGTAGGAGGTCCACCATCAAGTCAAGGTACCCTTGACCGGAGGCCACTTCTGGGTCTCAGACAATTGTCTTCTTGTGCACACTTATGTATCAGAGCAGAGAAGGGCCACAGCCACCTCACCTCTGTCTCACAGTACACTAACCCCTGCATGAAGACTCACCATCCTCACCTCATGATCTCCCAAAGGCCCCAGTCTAAAACACACCACGTTTGGGTTTCAGCATTTGAGTTCAGGGAAGACAAGGTCAGTCAGTGATTAGAAGCATGCAATCTGGGTGGTGTGGTGTAGTGCAGCGTGTTTTGGCCTCAGTTCTGGTGTGGAGAGCTTTTGGGGGCCCGCTTGGCAGGAATTTGATATTGGTCCAGGACAAAGAAGGGGCTTCAGGCAGGAATTTGACTTTGGGTCATGACAAGGAAGTAAGCTCTGATAAGAATCTAATTTTAGGCTAGAACAGGGAAGTAGGCTTCAGGCATATTATAACATTGGGCTAGGACAGGGAAGTAGGCTCAGATACCTTAGTCATCCTGATAAGCCCTTAGAAACAGTGATTAGGGGTGTGATCATGGGACTTTTGTTTATTGCCTTGCTTGTTCCTTGACTATTTGCATCTATTGTTTTGCTTATTTCTCAACTAGAACTGACCTTACTATTTGCAGGTAATTAAAATGGTATAAAAGCAGATTGGGAAAAAATAAACCTGCCTCAGCCTCAGAACTGGCTGGGGTCATGCTACAATGCTGTCTAATTGTCTTTTTTCTTTTTAATCCTCGATCCTGTGGTGGAGAACCTGACTGAGTTGGCTTGGTCATGTTGGTCTCTGTTCTATAAAGTACCTGGTCTCCATTCTAAGTACCAGTCACTTAATGACCCTGAATGCTTTCTGCCCCTATTTTCTTTTCCATGAGCTATAAGATCACACTGTATGGTTTTGTTTGCCAGTCAAATGGAATGATGTATAGCCAAATGTTTTAAGAATGATAACAAGCCACACAAATGATGCTCTTACAGTTCCTCACATACCACTCGCTCACAAGTGTCTTCTCCCCCAGAGCTCTAACAGGATCACCAGTAACCTGACTGAGGTCTAGCAATGCTGACCTCCTTCTCCCAACCTTTTCCCATTCTCTGCTCACCCTAACAGATCCATCCGTTAGAAAAATACCAAGAACCCTTGCATCCTTTTCCCAACTCTGCCCTTGACCTTCAGTTTCCCAGGAAAGAAAAAAATTGATGCCAACCCACCATGAAAAGTTATTATTTACAAACTCAGTAAAACATTTTCAATATTATGTTTAGGTGGCCTTATCTTAACACTGACGAACAAAATGATAGTAAAACCAGCTACGAAGAAATATACCAAGTCTCAGACTATTTCCCATACAAAAACATGGGAGGAAAACAAATTTTTTTAAAGATTTTAAAATTTTATTTTATGTATATGCGTGTTTTGCTTGCATCCATGTCTATGTACCATGCATGTGTCTGGTGTCTATAGAGACCAGAAGAGAGCATCAGATATCCTGGAACTGGAGTTACAGACAATTGTGGATGCCATGTGGTACTGGGAATAGACCCAGGTCCTCTTGGAAGAAGAGCCAGTGCTCTTAACTACTGAGCCATCTCTCCAGCCCCATAACATTTTTTTTTTGAATGAGAACAAAAGGTAAAAATTATTGACTATAATTGAAGCCCTGTAATACTGTCAGAGACAAAGGTGAAAGCATCAATCATTCAAAAATGCAGTTAGTTGATGTCAAACTTAAAAAAAAATCCACATACATTTTATTAACAAAGAAACTGACATGGTAATTCAAAAAGAGTTTGAAAGATTAAGTGTTTATAGAGACTGAAAAACAAAGAAAAATACTTCAATAGTATTTATAATTTAGATGCAAATTTACCTCCTACCCACAGGTGGCAGCTGTATAATCGTAGGGTGGTTGTATCAACCAGATTACTATTGCTCACCACTCTTTCACTGCTCTTTGAAGAGAATCACATTGACCCATTACAGTGTTATAGAAATTAACCTTTATACTTTCTTGTTAAATATCCCTTGCAATAGTAAATGGCAAGTCAAACAAAAGTGGCCACTCAGAGAGGCATGTAGTCTTGCATTCAGGCCCATATGTGAGACCTAGCCAATATAAAAAGGATTTGCTACATTTTTAGTTATTTGATCTAAACAGTCCATTATACACCCAACCTTACAGAACTTATCGTTATGATAGTTTTTAATTGCATTATACAAGGAATGAAACAGAGAATTGAGAATCAGATCAAACAACATAATAAAAGGTTAATCAGATCAAATTCACATAATAAGTTACCAAATCTGTGTAAACTTTTGACCTCTCACTGTGTATGAATTAACAATAGGAAAAGAGAACCACAAAAAAGCACAAAGTTTCAAGACTCACAGTAATGTACTGTGATGACATTTTTACATGTGTTTCTATGTCTTTGGATAAACACATGTCACCACAACCAGATGAAGTTACAGACTACATCCACTGCCCCAAGATTCTCTGTGTATTTTCCTATACAAAAGCCATCACCACTACAAATCCTGGTCAATTGTTGTGGATTAGTTTGGCTTGTTTTCCATAGAATGCTATGTATCTACTCGGTGTCTTCCTGTATCTCCTATGTTTTTCTCATAATTGTGCAGCATACATGCACACTCTCTGTTCCCTCTTTCTTTGAAAAGGTATCTCATTAGGTGACTATAAGTCAGTTATCTAGTCTTTTGCTGAAAATGTTGGAGTTATTTCTAATTTGGGCTATAATGAATAAAACTAGGAACATTTTGAAAACATTCCTGTGGATATGAGCTAAGTTTCTTACTGGCTGAGTATTTAGGAAATGAACCATTGGGCAGTGTAGCTGTTTGTATTCTAATGCTAATTGTGTCCCCCCAAACTGTTTGCAACAGAGGGTCTGCATGTAGCTTCTGGGAACCTGCCCCCAGTTAATTCTATTGGTATGTAGAGATGCCAGCAGCCAATAGCTGGGGAGGGAGAGAGAGGCAGGGCTGCTACTCAGTTGGGTCAGGAGCAGCCAAGATGGAACATAGAAATTAGTAAGTAGTAACTTGGAATTATCAGGGTAGATTCTAACAGCATAGAGGGTAGGCAGTTGCCCAGCTATTGTTCTGATTAAGGCATATTAAAATATAAAGGCTGTGTGTGTCTTTCATTTGAGAACATAAACCATTGAGGTGGGTAGTAAATTCTGGACTTTATTAAAAATATTAATACCACAGAGCACTAGGTCATGTGTATACTTGGTGTTCATAGGTACTGTTGTAGTGCTAAATGTTTTCCAAATGATTGCACTAGTTTGCATTCCTACCAGCAAAATTCCAGTACCTTCAGGTCTCCATCAACACTTGATGCCACCATTTTTTTTTTAGCTTTACCTACTCTATAGCATTAATAAGTGCTTCTATATGCACACATGTGATACAACACTAGGACAAGCAAAGGAAATACTTTTGCATACTACAAGATGTTAGAAACAAACTTTCTTAATCAAATGGCTCAGAAAGCAAACACCAATAACTGTCTGGAATTACTGCACAGTGTCATGCTTCCGATCTGAGTTGCTGCTTTTGTAGAAGGTTCTACATGCTGAGGTACAATTGTTCCTACACCCCGCTTCTCACATGAATGCCGCAATCCTTACGGGGTTCTCCATTTCAATCTATTTGGTACAAATATTTGGAATATAGACATCTCTTTTTTTTGTAATTTAACATTAAATACAATGGCTAACTTAGGAACCAATACTACCAAAGCACTACATATACTAAATAAGTTTAACGAGAAATCCAAACACATCAAATTCAGATATCTAGCTTCAGAGTGATCCCTGCTTTAGTGAAGCAGTAAGCACACAGTATTCAAGAATGTTTCTGAATGCATTGAGAGTGTGCCTCTTTTTTTGTTGTCTGATCTGCACCAGTACAACACAAAACCATGTACCTCAGTCACAACAGGTATACTAATGTCTGGAAAATTTGTGGTCTCTGCTCCTGCATGTGCCATGCCTTCATATCCTAAACAGTGTACAACTGTGTTTCTGAATTGGTAGTTATTTTTGTTGCTGCTGCACAGACTGATACAGTCTAGGATTCTAAAGGAATCTACTGACCAGGCTTGAGATCTGCTCTGGCCTCTCTCTCCTTTGGTGGATGAGATTTGATAGATTACGAATTTTTTGGCAAAAAGAGGACAACTAGGCTGCTGGGTTTCAAATATTCTTTCTACCACTCATTCACTCACTGTGTGATCTTAGGCAAATCACCAAACCTTCGTGAATCTAAGTTCTCTCATCTCCAAGACTGGAGAGATGGCTCCTACCCAGAAGGTTGAGAATTCAACATTATTTATAAGGCACTTGGGCTGGTACAGCAAACCAACTACAGATATTTATGAAGTAAAATGAATTCAGAAATCCTTCTTCAAATAGTCTTTATTATTTCTTTAAAGTATCCTCTTTGGGTATCCTCTGAGTCCCTTTTGACTGTTCTATCCTCTGTCCACACAATCTCCCACACCAACGTATACCTGATACCCTCAAACCGGAAGGGAAGATACTCGGAAGCCAGGGACTACTAAGGACAGATGATCTAGATGAGTTTCCAGTGCACCATGCTGAGTCAGAGCCTCACTCAAGAGGCTAGAGATTTCATGACAGCTTAATTGACTCTCTGGGAAAGGCAAAAAACCAATAGGGATGACAACAGGGAGGGATAACTTAAAAAATGGGTGAGAGAATTAGGGAACAGATGCCATCACTCCATATTTTTATAACAACAGTGGGTGACTTAGGGTTTTACAGCTGTAAACAGACACCATGACCAAGACAACTCTTATAAGGACAACATTTAATGGGGCTGGCTTACAGGTTCAGAGGTTAAGTTCATTATTATCAAGGCATGATGCAGAAGGAGCTGAGGGTTCTACATCTTTATCTGAAGGCTGCTAGCAGAATACTCACTTCCAGGCAGCTAGGATGAGGGTCCTACACCCTCACACCCACAGTGCCACACCTCCAAATAGTGCTACTCCCTGGGTTGAGCATATACAAACCATCACATTCCACTCCCTGGCCCCCATGGATTGTTCAAACACATGAGTCTATGTGGGGGGACTATACCTAAACATAGAGTAATTCAAAATACATTTAGTTCAACTTCAAAAGTCCCCATAGTCTATAGCAGTTTCAACAATGTTAAAAGTTCAAAGTCTCTTCTGAGACTCATCCAACCACTTAACTGTAATTCCTAAAGCAAGACAGGAAACCAGCTGGACAAACTCCAAACTCTGCATCTCCATGTCTAATGTCTAAGCAGTCTTTAGATCACCAACTCCTTTTCTCTTTGTTGCAACAAACTTCATTCTTCCTGGGCTGGTTCCACTACCTGTTTGCTGCTTTTCTTAAGATAGCCCACAGCTCTGGCATCTCAAACATCTTGGGGTCTCCAAGGCAACTTCAATGCTATAGCTTCTTGTTTCAATGTCTGGGATCCACACATGATCTTCTGGGCTCCTCCAAAAAGCTGGTGTCACTTCTCCAACTCTGCCCTCTGTAGCACTCTAAGCTCAGGTTGATCCACTCCACTACTGCTGCTGGTGGTGGTGGTCATCCCATGGCACTGGCATCTCCAATACGCTGGGATCTTCCCTTGCAACTAGGCTTCATAGGCTATCATAGACTCTCTTCATGGTGGCAAGCCTCAACTCCTTTGCATGACCCCTTCAGTCCTGGACCATCAACTGCACTTGAGGCTATACCTTCACCAATGACTTTCCATGGCCACTCACAGTGTCAAGTCTCAGCTGTTCTTCATGACCTCTTCATGCCTTCAGAAACAGTGCCACCTGGGTGACTTTTATACATTACCAAGTACAGCTGCAGCAAAAATACAACCTTGGCTATCTCTGGAACACAGCTTCTTTGTGCTCTAGAAAAGACTTCTCAGCAGATTTTACCTCAGTGATGCTTGTCTCTTCTTAATCACCACTAATTTCTTGCCACAAAGTCCCATTCCCTTAATCTGCTATCTCCTAGAACACAGGATTTACCTCTATTTCACTTCCTGGTGCCCCTTTAATATGCAAACCATATATTTTATATTTTTCCTAAGTTTGCTATGATTGTTTAAAATGCTCTTCATGAGATTTAACCAGAGAACAAAGTCTCTGCTGGGCTTTTTGAGACTTCATTTGTCAATGCAATTAATCTGAATCTCTTCACCTTAGTGTCAGGAAGACTCTTCAGACAAGGGCAAAAAGTTGCCACGTTTTTCACCAAAATACCACAAAAATAGTCTCTAGTCCATATATTGAAATTCTCCACTGAAACCCTTGGGTCAAGTCCCCACAATTCAAATCACTCTCAGCAACAAAGTCTTCTATATCCATACTAGGATAGTCCATTAAGCCCCATTAAAGCATTTCACTACTTTTCAAATCCAAAGTCTCCAAATTACATTCTTCCAAACAAAAGCATGGTTAGGCCTTTCACAGCAATACCCCAGTCCGTGGTACCAATTTCGTGTCTTCGGTTTTACTGCTGTGAACAGACACCATGACCAAGGCAACTCTCATAAGGACAACATTTAATTGGGGCTGGTTTATAGGTTCAGAGGTTCAGTTCATTATCATCAAGGCAGGAACATAGCAGCGTCCAGACAGACATGGTAGCAGGAGGAGCTGAGAGTTTCTACATCTTATCTGAAGGCTGCAAGCAGAATACTGACTTCCAGGCAGCTGGATGAGGGTCTTAAAGCCCACACCCACAGTGACACATCTACTCCAATGAGGCCACACCTCCTAATAGTGCTACTCCCTAGGTGAGCATATACAAACCATCACAGTGGGAATTGCATTGTATACACTGGTTAAATCTCACATAACTACTTTTAAAGGGTGAATTTTGTTTTGTTTAAATCTTCTTCAAAACAAATGGTAAAAGACCAAGATGTATCACAAAGATATTTGTTTAAAAAAATAATACCATGGCATCTTTTTAAAAAATTTAAAATATTTTTATTGATTCTTCTGAGTGTCACATTATACACCCCAAGCTCCACTCATCTTCCCGTTCCCTAGGATCTGCTCTTTTACCCTTGCAATCTCCCACCAACCCAATAAAAACTCACACGAGTGCGTGTTCACACACTAACAGTGCATAGAAAACATCTCGTGTCACAGATGTGTCCCACAGTATACCCCTTGGCCCACACATCTTCACTTTCAAATGTTGATTGCAGTGAGTCATTGGTTTAGTTCACTGTCTCATGCTTCTGTGACATCATCAATATTGGATACTCACCTCAACTCCTCCCAGCCATCCCATTGTTGCCATGTGTCGTGGAGATCCTGCAGTTTTGGATTGACAGGACTGGTCCTTTCACATGGCTCAATAGTTCTCAGATGATGTAGATTTTGGGCCAACTCAAAGCCCTTGATCTGGGCCTGGTGCGCTGACTGTCGCTCACCATCTTCCCCTATCTGCACCATCAGGGTGAGCTCTCTAGCACTACTCCAGTTAGTCTACCCAAAACCACCATTGGCAGAAGGTGGAGTCAGCTCTTCTGCTCTCTGGGAGCTGGTCACCTGCTATCACCAGAACCAGATCCACTGGACTGCCTAGTCAAGGTGCAGTGCCCACTCTCCCAAGTGCTGCAGGCTGTGAAGGGCTGGGCCTACTCTCCTGCTCTCACAACCTCAGGGCTGGCTGAGCCCAAGTGAGGTACAGGGCCAGCAATCCCTCCTGACTACTGCGGAAGGGAGGGTGGCAAGGGGCAGCGGGGCAGGGGAGGGCATCACCCTTGCACCTATCCACCTCATGGCAGATGAGTGGCAAGGACAGCTCTCCCTGGTTTTTCCCCTTGGAGCTGCCTCCCTGCATCCTCTCCACCTGGATGAAACATTCTTTTTTTCTTTATTTATATTTAAAACTTTTGTTTTTCAAGACAGGGTTTCTCTGTGTAGCCCTGGCTGTCCTAGAACTCACTTTGTAGACCAGGCTGGCCTCAAACTCCCAAAGACCTACCCACCTCTGCCTACTGATGCTGGGATTAAAGGCATGTACCACCCATACCTGGCTACCCTGGCATTCTTATTGCTCATTTCATAATACGTACGTAGAGTCCACACAATGGCAGATCCACGTCTAACTTCACACTTGGGTCATTTTCTTCAATTCTAGGAGTGGCGCTTTAGCAGACCTGGAATGTTAGTCGGTGGCTGGGTACTCTGACAGAATCATTCTTTGCTTAAATAGTTGCTGTGCAACCATTAGAAACATTAGAATATTGTCATTGGCAAAGGTGAGGTCTTCTTGTCTATTGAAATCAGTATTCTACCGGAGCAGCTTCAGCAATAGCTGTGTATCCATGGGAGCTGGAGACCTGAAAACCTTTACTTCAGTTTAGGCACACACTACATTTTGTTTTCTGCTTTACCTGAAAAACGATTTTTATCTCTGTCTTCTAATTCTTCCATTGCTATGAGAGACACTATGACCAAGGCAACTTACAAAAAAAAAAAAAAAAAAGCATTTAAATTGGGAGCTTGCTTACAATTTCAGAGGATGAGTCCACACCCACCTTGGTGGGGACCATGGTGACAGACAGGCAGGCACTGGAGCTGTAGGTAAGAGCTTATATCTGATCAATAAGCAGGAAGCATGAAGAGGAGGGTAAGGAAGAGAAAGAGAGGGAGGGAGCTAACTGGGAATAACATTGGCGTTTGAAACCTCAAAGACCACCTCCAGTGACACACTTCCTATAAGCCCACACCCTCTAATCCTTACCAAAAAGTAAATTTGATTAAAAAAAAAAAGTTCCACCAACTGGGAACCAATTATTCAAATATATTAGCCTATGAGGGTCATTCTTATTCCAAACAACTATGATCCCTTATTGTGAAGAAACCGTGTTTCTATCTGTGCTCAATGTATCTTTCTGGGGCCTCCCAGGACCTCTATGGACCCTTCTCTACAGAATCCACATTGGCATCCTCTTAGCTGGGTACAGGCTGGCTGGGTGCAGCCTAAGTTTTTCCAGGTCTGAGATTTCTAAGGATGTTCTCTTCTCTGTAGATGTCCCTCCCTCTGGGCCCCACTCTCCAGAAACCCTCTGCTTTAAGTTTAGCTCCTTCCTTTTGCTACCCGGGCTGTCTCTCATCTCATGATCTTAGACATTTAAAGTTGACAGTGGGTAAAGAGAAATGAAAGCTACCTTGATCGATCTGTCCTACAAACAACCAGAACAGTGTCCCAAGCTTTCAGAAGACTGTAAATGACATCTCTTACATTACATGCCACAAGACAGCTTTGTTTCATTCTTCAATACTCTTTAGGTTTTTTTTTTTTTTGGTTTGGTTTTTCGAGACAGGGTTTCTCTGTATAGCCCTGGCTGTCCTGGAACTCACTCTGTAGACCAGGCTGGCCTCGAACTCAGAAATCTGCCTGCCCCTGCCTCCCAAGTGCTGGGATTAAAGGTGTGCGCCACCACTGCCTGGCTATATTTTGTAGACAAATACCTCCTTCTCTTCTACCCAACAGCATCCTAAGCTTTAAAATCAGGTATACCAGGTAGGTAACCACATGTATTAAGTCCCGTGACACCGTCTCTTACCTCGAACCACAGCAAAGAGGGTTCAGCATAAACATCTGCATCTGATCCATTTGCCCGAAGAGAAGATGTCACAGATACATACACTGAGGATCAGGAAAATACTTGCTTCACTACAGGAGCATGCGTGGGTAGCTCTCTATGAAGATCTGCACAAGGTCAGCACCAGAGAAGAAACCCCTCCACATGAATAGTTCATGCAAAGGTTCCCAGATGTCACCCAGAAACCACTGGAGAGAGAGCCTGGAGTCTGTCCTGTGAGATTTCTCTCTAGGGTATTCTGATATTTGGCCAAGGTGGGAAACCCTGTGGTCTAAAGAAGTTCTATCAGAAGGGGAAGACTGATACTGTTCTTCTGCAGTTCATGTGGTCCTCCAAGGGAGGCAGTATTGGTCTGAGCACTTTGCAGGCAAGAATGTGGAGGCTGAGGGGCAGCCACCCCTCCATAGGTGATGGGGTAGACTGTTTTACAGAGTCCACAATGGCGTTTCAATGCAACTATTAAAAGCTCACAACAGTAAGGCATGGGGAAGGAATGAAGTGGGGAGAGAGGAGAGACTGATGAGAAATACCTTGTATAGGAATCAGTAAGTTCTAATGAAAACCAGATATGAGCTCTGGCATGTAAAGGTAGGCACGGAGCCAGCCTGTGGAAAAGTGGACTTCAGAGCTGTGCAATGACAGCTGAAGTTCTGTTCTGTTTTATGTGGAGTCTTGCTACATAGCCCAGGCTAGCCCCAGACTCTCAGTTCTCCTGCCTCAGCTTCTGATTGCTCAAGTGAGATCTTAATGACAGCCTGGAGCAAATGAAAATGCTATCAAGAAGGAATAAATTGTTTACAAAATTAGTATAACCTTTAACATGATTTTAAACTGTTCACAGAGAGTGATGTTGGAAATCCTGCCAATTAAAACAGGAAGGGTTTCTGAACATTCCTTTTAAGGGTGTGTGTAGCCCACTGTGCATTATTTTCCTATTGTCTTAAAAGCCTCCTTCTTGTCTAACCTAGATGACAACTGTGATGTCATGCTTATTTATAAGCCATAATGAAAGCAAGATTTTGGAAAAATCCTTTCAGAGCCGAACACAGAGAGCTTACTCAGATCTGAGATGACTGGGCTGATAATATCTAGTCTAGACATAGGGATCCGTGAAAGAAAGGTACAATTAGAATCTTTTAATTCAAAGTGGGTGTCTTGAAGTACGTTTTCTGAAACCCAATCTTAATGTGTTATTTTTGTAAAAGGAGAGAGCACAAGGCTTTCTTGGGAGACTAGAACATCTCATTGTGTCTGAGTTGTGCCCACCAATGATTGAATCTCTGACTGGCAGGCAGAATTTCATCTGCAGCAGCTGTGGGCTCTGTGTAGCACAAAGGCACAGAAGCTGAGGGGTTGGGCACTTCTGTTCCAAGCTGGGAGTGGCTTCTCTGAGTGCTGCCAGAATCATCACAGACGCAACATTACTTAACACTAAGGTGATTTGGCTTATGCTGCTAAAGGGATGCCCTGTGCTTGACCTGTTCTCACAAAGGACAACCACTTACTAGAATTAAAGGAAAAAGAATGTCTCCCCCTCTGGAAAACTCTACCACTAAGTAAGTAATCTTGTCACAAAGGTCACAGGCTGCAATGTGTCTGCTAAAGACCCACTGGTATCATTATCGAGAGGAAGAGACCAACAATCCAATTAAGTTATTATAAGCTGAACTATTTCAGGTTCTTTTAATCAACATATTCCTTTCTCTAAGTGGTAGGGAAGGTCTTCAGGGCTGAGAGAGGGGAAGGATAATGTTAATGCAAATGAATAATTGCTGAAAGGGTTGAATGAACCCTGGGATCTTTATTCCCTAGGACCTTGTGTCACGCCCCTAAACACCTGACCATAAAATTCTTCAGAAATATCAAGTATCTGGAGTGGGGCATTCCTGTCTCATCTTCATTGTCCTGGAATGGTCTTTTCAAAGATAAACCTAGGAATGTCAGTGCTGTGTTTTGTAAAACGGTGATATGTGGTGGGAGGGAGCACTTCAGCAGGCCCAGCCAACATGTTCCCCTGAGGAATCACCACCATGTGACAGGCCTAATGCAAAAGGGAGTTTATTGGGGAAGGGAAGGGGACCTGGAAAAAGGATAGAGGCAGAGAAAGAGGGAGACAGAGAAGGACAGAAAGAGTAAGAAGAGAGAAGAGAGGAAGCGGCCAGCTAGGGACACATAGGGAAAAGAGAGAGAATATGATATGGAGAGAGAGAGAGAGAGAAGAGGAGGAAAGTGAGAGAGAGAGAGAGAGAGAGAGAGAGAGAGGAGGAGATGCCTGGTTGGCTAGCACCTGGCAATCAGCTTCACAAGCTGTTGCTAGGTAGCTGTTGGAGGAATTGCCAACAGCCAGTGCCTAGATCAATGTCTTCTGTCCACATTGATTAAAGCATCATGAGAAACATTTCTCATCAGCCCCAACGCACCTCTTCCGTCCACAGTGTGATCCAACCGACATACTCCAGCCTTTCACTTCCGTGATGCCAAATCTTTCCTACCACACAGTCAGCCATGTTTTGGCCTGCCTCACACCTCCAACCCACCAGTGTCACTAGCCCACACAGCCTCCTTTCTCTTCCACTACCCTAGTTCTCTCTGTTGCTCAGATTCTCTTGGGAACCCAGATACAGTAAGTTGATCTCCTTGTATGTCCTCCCTTCCTCTGAGCTCTTCCACAAAGCTTATATGGCTGTCCCCAGCTATTCAATTCCTTTGACTGAAGACATTTTACCCATTGAGGTAAACACAGGGACTAATTTTAACTTGCTAATGGCTGCTACTGACTGTGTTTCTCATCTGTTCTTTTGTGTCTCTGGGCAGCAGGCTCCTACAACAACATTTTGTTCTAAGTCATAACTCTTCAGTCACTTGCACTTGTTAAACACTTTGGTCCTGTAAACTATTGCGTATTTGGCTCAAGCTTCCCTCCTCCTCCTCCAGGGAAGGAAGCCTCCCTGCCATGAAGAAACTCAGTGGCAGATCCGCCCGGTGACACTGCCCCCTTCTCTGTCATGGTGTGTGAAGTAGGAGAGGAAGAGAAGGGGTCCCTCGGCTCCTGGTTTTTTCACTGCCTTTAGTGGTGGTAAGGCTGCTGAAATCCTGTCTTTCTCCAAAGCTGGGCTCAGGAAGATTATCCTATAATGAGGAAACAACATGTGGAGGCCTGAAATCGCCACTGAAGACAGCACTGGCCAAGAAAACGTATTCTGTTCAGTCTGGGGAGATGGCTCAAGGAGTGTGAGCACACAGGGTGACTGGGGTTTAGATTTGTACGCAGCACCCACTTGTAGCAAGCAAACATCCAGCACTGGAAAGCAGAGGCAGGAAGATCCTAGAGTCAGGGTCTTCACCTGTGGATTGGACCCCTTTGAGGATTGAATGATCCTTTCACAGGGCTTGCCTAAGACCATTGGAAATATCACATATTTACATTACGACTCATAACAGTAACAAAATTACAGTTATGGAGTAGCAATGAAAATAATGTTATGATTGGGAGTCACCACAAATGAGGAGCTGTATGAAAGGGTCACAGCATTAGGAAGGTTGAGAACCACTGTCCTGGAGGCTTGATGGCTGGCCAGCCAACGAGTGAGTACTGTCTCAAAAAACAAGTTGGAGTGTCATAGAGGAAGACGCCTCACATCAACCTCCAGCCTCCACGGGCAAACACAGGTCAGCACACAGGCATCCATACTCACGCATGTGCTACAAACCTTCCCAAAGTTCCCTAACCACTACTAACTCCTTCCAAGGAAAATCAGCTTCACCTTCCAGCTGACCCCAAACTAGAAGCACCACTCCATGCCCAACGCTACTCACTCCCCATTGGCCCTTCCCATAAGATTTTCATAGACAAAACTGGAACTCTGGTGGATTTTATTGCTAGAGAATCTCACCTATCGGAACTATAGAAAGTATAAGCGAATCTTGAAAACGAAAATATGTGCTCATGTATTTTGTTTTAAAATATCATACCAGATATCTTATTTACTGTAGGTTCTTTCTTTATTGTTTTTTTCCTCCACTCCCACCCCCCCAGGCTCTTTCAGGAATTTGTCTATGGGATAGAAATGTTAAACATTTCACAGCTTTAATCACAAATAAAAATCCATGTATCTTTATATTGGAGTTTTAGAGACAATCTGGCCCCATGTTTCTCAAAATGTGTTCTGAAAACATGAGTGATGTTCTGAGATGACTGTTCAGTGGTCGAATATATTTGAGAGACACTGTGTTCTCTAGATTTCTCTCTTGGAGAGTCATGATAGCTATCAGAATATCAACAAGCCTTGACAGATCCTGCACTAAGTAAATCTGATAGATACTCCACAATTTGACATTTCACAAAATTATTAAAGCTCTTAATTTCCTATCCCAGCTTTGTACCCTATGTATCTTAGCTACTTTAGTATTACTGTAATGAAACACCGTGACCAAGGACACTTATAGAAGAGTTTATTGGGGGCCTACATTTTCAAAGGTTTAGTATCCCTGACCATGGCAGGGAGCATGACAGCAGGCAGGCAGGCAGGCAGGCAGGCATGGGGCTGAGATAGTAAGCTACGAGCTTACATCTTGAGATACAACCAGCAGGCAGAGAGGGAGACACTGGGCTTCTAACATTTCAAAGGCTACTCTCAGCGATACATCTCCTCCAACAGGGCCATACCTACCAATTCTTGCCTGTGGGTCTCCAGGTCGGCCAATTTGGTTCATGAGGGCAGAGGAAGCAGAGATGGCCGACAAGTGGTTCCAAAGTCCTGTGAGTACATAAGGTGAATTACCACATGAGAACCATGTGTCAGGAGGCAGATCAACTTTACTTAGCATGATACAAGGCTGATAAGGTTTTGGGGGACTGAGGGCAGGGACATCAGGATGAGCAAAGTCATTGGCTGAAGGCTTAGGGTACCTACATACCTCATTATCATGATGAAGTATTTCAGGAATCTCAGGTGTTGGCTGAACAGGTTTTGTCAGGAGAAAGGAAATTGATCTTATAAAGTAATTGAGGCTATGTGACATTCCTCAGATAGAGGCAAATGTCTAGGCTTAGAATTCCCCAGATAAGGTCATAGAAGGAGAAACTCTGTTAACAAAGAGGGTCTCTGATTATGAGCGGAGCCCCAGAAGGCTATCTGGTCAATGGTAGACTTTGACCTTAATTAGCAGTTTTCCCATGCTTCCCAAACAGTTCCACCAACTAGGGAGCAACCATTCAAACATATGAATGTATGGGAGATAATTTTATTCAAACCTCCACACTATGTGACATCTAGTAATCCAGTTTGGGACAGGGTAACTTTAGGATGAATACTAGAAAGAAGGCAGAAAATGTTCCTGCAGAGAACTGTTGCGTTTGTATCTCCAGTCACATGGCTATAAGTTCTTCCTGGACATCACGGCTCAGGTGCCAGCATCTAAAAATAGGTAAGCTTGGAACCCAATTGCTTCATCAACTCTGATTAGAAAGAATTCTGTGGTCCCAGCAGTTTCTCTGTTCATTTTAGCAAACCTAGGAAAATTCTACCAAGTTTTAAAAGCATATGTAGCATCTGTCAAAAGGCAGGAGGATATTTTATAAAAAAAAAAAAAAGATTTAAAATCATGTATTTCTGAAATATAATGATGAAAAGTCCAGATGAATTATTAATAATTTTAGGGTTTTACATAATTATATTACAAAATATATTTTACATTTTTCTCTCAAACAAATGCACTATGGATTTACTAAGCACAAGATAAATATTCAGGCTATGATAAGTAGAGAAATCCAGACTGACCATTTTTGGTATATGTTTTTAAGCAGGGAGTTACAAATCAATAAAAGGGAGAAAAGTAGTTACTATTTTATCACTAATTTTACAAAATTGTTGAATAGAAATAAAATTCCACATGACCAAACAGGAAATGAAAACGTTTGGAATCTCAGCTCTGTTTTTTAAAAGTTATATAAGCAAAAGCATTGTGAAAGGATCCACAAGACCTATTCTTTTGTTTGGCTTTGAATCCATGCCGACTAAATCTTTCAGATTTCCTCTGGGTGGGTCTGATTGCTGTGGGCTCCAGCCACCTGAGAAAAGCATCTGTCTCCTGTCGCCATGCCAACTGCTCGGGATTTCCTCCTTTCTTTTCCAGTCTTTCCAGCAATATGGGAGCTACACACTTCCCCACCTCAGGAGGGGCGCTACTTCTAACTACAGTTGGCTCTTTCCCTTGCCTTTTGTGTGAGGCAAGAAAACTAACAATGAAGTTGTCTTTTGGAATATGATTTTTGTTCTGTTTTGTTTCCTCGCTTTTCTTACTGATGTCTTTGTGTGGTAGAACGGCTGGGATCCCACTGCATTTACATGGCAACCAGGAAATCAGTCATCCGGCGTTGCCATGGTAACCAGAGTGGGGGAAGGGAAAAGTCCATTTATCACAGTGGGCTGTGTCCCTTGTTGGAAGCTTACAGAATTTTTAGACAACGGTCATTCTGAAAACAGCAACCAAAAGAAAGTAAAAGAAGGAAGGAAGGAAGGAAGGAAGGAAGGGAGGGAGGGAGGGAAGGAAGGAGGAAGAGAGGAAGGGAGGGAAACGAAAGGAAAGAAAAGAATAGAAAAGAAAGGGAAAGCAAAGAAGCTCCCAAACTCAGGCCTGTGCAGTCGCTAGCATCATGAAGCCGGAAGGTGCTGAGTTTGTGGCAGATGCCACAGAGAGCAGAGGACTTCTCTTTCTCCTCTGCTGCACAGGACACGGGGCTCTGACAGGTCAAGTCAGCTAAAGGAAGTCTTCCAACCCCGGACTGCCTGAAGCGAGCAGTCTGCAGGGAAAGACAGGCATCCTTGTTGCAGAAGACTGCCTTGGTGCGGTACCGCTGGGTGTTTACGGCTGCAGCGGAAACGGAGCTCAGGGTGCTGTCCTGAGAAAAGCAGAAGTGTATGTTGAGTCTTGTTTCCTGCGGCACTTGATAGTAGTTGAAAGTAATCAGCTTTCAGATTCAAAGTGGATTTGGCTAAGTATTGTGATGTGTTTTTTAAGGCCTGGTCATTAGAGTCTTCAATGAGAAAACCGGGACAGAATCCACTTACTGGCAGATATATGTTTGGTGACAAAGAGGAGTGGGGACCCCCATCAGACACAGATTTCCCTTCTGAGTTTACTGGTGTGACTTTTAGAGGAAGACTGTCACACAATAAAGTTGAGGAAACACTATTTGCTTTTAGGTCTTTTATTGGCAACACTGGAACAAGCCAAGAGATAGGAGTAGAGCGTTGGTGTGGCTGAAAAAGCCCTTTTCTTGTAAAATAAAGTCTTCCTTTTAAAAACAAAGTAGGTTGTTCTTTTCCTGTACAAGCTGAGATGAGGAAATTGTTGACGTTTTCCTCCTCTCTGCAAACGGTCCGCTTTACCCTCTGTTCTCATCTTTGTACAGGGCTCTAGCCTCCATCGCTCACTTTGAACCTTTCCTCCTCCTCCTCTCCTTCTCTCATGTCCAACAAATCCTCACAACTTTTATTTGAAAACATACCCTGACCCTCTCCTCTATGCCTTTTAATATCTGTCATCCGGAACCGTGCTCCAACAATCTTTTTAAACTAAAAAAAAAGTAGCCCGGTGGTTGTGGCTCACGCCTTTAATCCCAGCCCTCGGGAGTCAGAGGCAGGCGGATCTCTGAGTTTGAGGGTAACATGTTGGTACAGAGCATTCCAAGACAGCTAGGGCTACATAGAGAAACCCTATCTCAACAAAACAAAACACAAAACCAAAACAACAACAAAAACCCACGGGGCGGGGGAGAGTGGTGCGCAGCGGGGAGCTTCTGATTGTAGTTAGTTTCCCCTTTTAAAACCTGCACTCTCGTCTTATCAGACAGTTCAGACCCTGCCACACCTGTCAGCCTGTTTCCCACTCTACACCACTGCTCTGCACCAGGCTCACTAAATCACCATCAGCCACAAAACCCGTTCAAATGTGGCTCCTGACAACCCCTCCCCATCCCCAAACCCAGATCTCTCCTACTCCTGCATTCCTTCCCCATGTTCTCTCTTCCATATTCCTTGAAAATATCTGCTGATCCCAGGAGCTTTACACTTGTTGAAAACTGTGCCCTAGAAAAGAGAAGGCTTTCTCTCACTTCCTCCCTGTTATCTATGCCGAGAGCCTCTCCTACCATTTGTTATACTAGTCTGGAAACAAAAGGCAGGCGATTTTTGCAAGAGGAAAAGGATTGGTCACGGAGGTGTGTGGAGGGTTAAGGGAACCACAGAAAGATCCAGTGCCACCTCCAGACTTGACGGAGCTAGTGTTGCAGGAGCACAGACAGCTGCAGTCCTGGAAACAGCAGGCATGTCCAGAGGACTTGTGGCTTTTGTGGAAGGAAATCAAAACCAAAGCAGTGTGGTAAGGAACATGCTGACCTCACTTCCAGCCAATTGGCCAAACACAGATGGAAAGCAAAGGCAGAAGGGGCCGGAATGATACAATGTTATTGCATAATGAATTCTCCCCAACACACAGAGGCTGGAAACAATAACCATTAACTATGTCTTGTAGTCTTTGTGAGTCATGAATTTAGGAGCTAGTCTTTGTATTTCCAGGCCCCTTCTCATGGAATATTATAGTCAGGATGTCAGTTATTTGAAAGCTTGCCCTGATTGGAGAGTCTGTAAGCCACCCCCAAGGTGGTTCACAAGGCTTCAGGTCGCTGCTGGCTCTTGACAGGAGATCTAGGAGCCTTTCTCTCTCCATAGAGCTGCTCTTGAGTGCCCTCACAATACGCTACCTGGACTCACTGAATGGCTGATTGGAAAGGCCAAGCTGGGGGCTCTAGTGCATCTTGTGGCTTACCCTTGCAGCTAAGTTCAATGCAAGGAAGGGGTAGCTGAGTATGAGCAGGAAATAAGAATAGTCAGGACTGAAGGCCCATCTTGAAGATCCTGTAGGCAGAGGACAGAGGAAAAAAAAAAACCTAGGAATGAATCAGAAAGTGTGGGGGAAGAGAGAGATCAAAGCAAAAAATCAGCACGGACAGCATCTTTTGAAAAACCATCCTACTTAAAATAGACCATGTATTCCTGCCCTCCAAACCCTTTTATTTTCCTTCACAGGGTTTAATGTGACACAATATACATATATTTATCTGCTAACTCTTTTCTTTGTTGATTCCCTTTGATTGTATACACTTTGTGAAACAGGCGCCATATTCTGTTTCCTAGTAAGATCCTAATAAGTATTTGTACGTTTGAACATGTAATTATACGCAATTTTAAAGAAAAAGTAAGTGGTACTAAATGACTAATTCCAGCAACATTTCCATTCCTTTTACACTGAATTTATTTTCTCCCTCCCCACAGAAAGAGTAAAACAGTGCTGTTCAGTGAACTCATTGTCTCCGAACGCCTTGTCAGTGGCTTCGTTCCCTGTTGCCTATTTTACCTCCTCAGTTTCTTTGACTCTCATTTGAAAATCGGATTGTTTCGTATTGGATGGGAGGAGGTCCTGAATTTTAAAAGCAACTGTTCGCCTTTCTCCCTCTTATAATAGGAACATATTAAACTGTGTTTTGTTTCTATGGCTGGCCTTTTTGAGTTATCTTTTGGAGATCTTATTTTAAAGTGGGTCCTTAACAGACAAATTCTTGTCCTTCTTGAAATAAGCCAGCAGCACCTCCAGGAATGTGTTGTCCTCTGTGGTACAGATAAGATGTGCAGGATTACAGTCACTGAGGGCAGGAGGAGAGCGGCTCATAGCACTTGGGAGGCAGAGACAGGCGGATTTCTGAGTTCGAGGCCAGCCTGGTCTCCAGAGTGAGTTCCAGGACAGCCAGGGCTACACAGAGAAACCCTGTCTCGAAAAACAAACAAACAAAAAAAAAAAAAAAAAAGAAAAGAAAAGAAAAATCCACACGCGTGTGGAGTTATTCCAGTCAATGGATTCTAACCTCAGGATCAACTGCACCGATGTAGACATGCAAGGATGTTTTTCCTCCCTCAGTTCCCAAAGGCACACTGTAGAGGAACTATTTTCCAGACAAGAGTGGGAGAAGCCAGTCCCTCAGGTTACGAAGCAATTTCCTTTGGATGAGGGAGAAAGTCTAGTTATCAGAAGGCATGACTTGAGGCCATGGCCAGAGAGTCATTGCTGCACAGCAGAGGACTCAGACGTCCTCACCAGCCAGCCTTCACCCTCCATACTACATCCAGGAGCTTTGGCACTTTCATCATTATTAATAACAGTAGAGATAGTAGTGTGTGAATGTGGGGGATGTGCCTGCCATGGTGCTTGTGTGAGCATCAGAAGACAACTTTGGGGAGCTGGTTCTCATCTTCTACCTCTAGGTGAGCCCCAGAGATTGAACTCAAGTAGTTAGGCTTTTGTGGCAAGTGCTTTGTCCACCGAGCTATCTTGTCAGCCTGGAAGCCGTGACTCTTATCAATACTGAATGTCGTCATTTACTTAATATAATAGATAGTCTCTTATTTCTGGGGTTCTTCATGCATTCACTTAACAGAGATTTAATGTGTGCTGTGCTTTCTATATACTAGGCACCATGGAGACACTGGCAAGCCAGGATGAACCCGTTATGACTGGTATCTCAAGCGCCTCCTCAAAGTCTGATACGTTAACATCTTGATTCTCAGCTGATGAGAATTTTTGGAAACAGTTGGATCATGAAGATCCACCAAATGTGAACAAACCCCATGGCAAGCTCCTGCCTCCAGGCACCAGCCACTTCAGCAACCTTGTTTTCCCCATCACAGTGGACTATATCCTCTGGCCATAAGGCAAAATAAATCTCTCATCTCCTAAGCTGCTTCTGTCATGTATGTGGTCCCAGGACATAAAGGTAACCAAAACAGTTCCCTAGTTATCCCCAAGGAATAGTGCTGACATATCTATCCTCTGAAGAAAAAGATGGTCCTCACTCTTAATATCCCACTAGACTGAGACACAGGCTGACATGTTCAGTGGTGAATACTGTTGGCTATTGTTTCTCAAGAAAGGTTAGTTCTTGAGCCGGGCGGTGGTGGCGCACACCTTTAATCCCAGCACTTGGGAGGCAGAGGCAGGAGGATTTCTGAGTTCGAGGCCAGCCTGGTCTACAAAGTGAGTTCCAGGACAGCCAGGGCTATATAGAGAAACCCTGTCTGGAAAAAACAAAAACAAACAAAGAGAGAGAGAGAGAGAGAGAGAGAGAGAGAGAGAGAGAGAGAGAGAGAGAGAGAGAGAGAGAAAAGTTAGTTCTGCATGCTCCCCCTGACTCTCTGAGCCAATATGATTCCGTATCCTTGGTGCCTTTAACATCTGGGCTCGATGGCAATGGGAGAGAATGAGCCCACAGTACACAAATCAGGGTGTGATGTTGCCTTTTGAAGAACTCTTTAGTGAGCCTTGTACTCCCTCTAGCTGGTCTTCAAAATGCCTGGTGCTCTGTTTCTTCTGTGAGAACATAATAGCTTGAGAATTACATATTTCTTCTTTACTGCTGCTGCACAGCAGTTCATTGAGTCATTAGTGATCATCTATGCATGCAAGTGGGCAAGAGTTATTAGTGTGTGAATTTGTTCTTCCCATTTCACACTTCTTTCTTCACTACCCTACCCGTGCATGTCTGCAAGTCGTAGCCTTGTTGGCATAGGTTATGATCACTATCTATAAGACAGAGGGAGATGGGGAAGACGGAGAGCAAGAGAGAACTAAGACATGGAAAGAGAATTAAGTGGGGGCTTAGTCAGAGAAGTCAAGTCAGTTGAAATAGTGTAGAGCTAGCTGGGCATGATGGGAGTGCTGGTGGTGGTAGTGATGGTGGTGGTGGTGATGTTGGTGGTGATGGTGATGGTGGTGGTAGTGGTGATGGTGGTATGGTGGCGGCGGTGGTGGTGGTATGGTGATGGTGGCGGTGGCGGTGGCGGTGATGGTGGCGGTGATGGTGGTAGAAGTGAAGCATGGTGAAAAGATTAGAGAATGAGTTTGTGATTTGGCTTAGGAGAGGCTCAGGGACAGCCTCGAGGGACAGCGGTGAAGACTTTAGGGTGTGCAGAAGGTGGGTAAGAAGTGTTCCTGGTTGTACCTGTTGTACCTGGTTGGCCGCCTGTAAAGTTCTTCCAGAGATTCAAGGACAGAATGGCTTTCCTTCCTGTTTTCCATCTCATTATAATTTTTTAAATTAGTTTTTGTTGCCAGACTATGCTTCTTTATAAACATGTCAGTGCCAAAGTGGAACAAGACATTGCCCCAGACTTCTTTAGGGTTGCCTACCTAACAAATATTCAGAATTTGGTGTACATATAGCATGCTTTCCTGCAGTTTGTAGAAGAGAGAGGGAGAGGGGAGGGTGCAATTGTTTCTTTACAGTCTGGCTAAGTTCTCATCTCAGACCTTTTTCTCCCTTCCAAAGTATCCAAAGAAATACAAAGGCTTGGGGATTTCTGCTACAGTTGTTGCTTTTCAGTATGCAAAGTTCTGTCAACTAACTGCTACATTAGTAGGGAAAATACAGAGGCCCCAAACTGGAGGGGTGAGACAGCTATCCAGCTGGTCAACATTAAAACAACTGTGTTGAAGTGGAGTGGGGACAGGGCAGAGCGACCCTGCAGAGGAGAGACCCTGCTCTGCCTGCCTATGCGGCCAGGGGAGATTTTTTTTTTTTTTATTTTCTCACTGCTGTGACAAAATCCCTAAGAAAAGCCACTTAAGGAAGGAAGGCATCAGAGGTCACCATCTATAGTGATTGGGACAGCATGGCAGAGGAAGTATGCAGCCTGCTTTCTCCCTCTTCCCTTTTCATTCAGTCTAGGCTTTCATTCCATGGAATGATGCTCCCCACATCCCTGGACCCCAGTTAAGCACCTCTGGAAACATCTTCACAGGCACTTCCAGAGATATCTCTTTTTAAATTCAAATGGACAACGCAAGTTAACCATCGCAGAGGGCTTCTAAGAAAGGCTGTGTTGAATGACAAACGGGATCTCCAGAGTACATCCTCGAGAGAAGGATGAAGGTGTGTCTGGAGATGGGAATAGTAGTACATTGTCAGGGTACAGAGGTAGGGGCTGGACAGCAGGCTCTACCCAACTGGCAGGCATGAGACTGACAGAGGCAGTAAAGCTGGACTGTGAACAGATGACATCATGCAGGGTCTGGTGTGCTGTGCAACGAGTTTAGGCCTGCATATCATAAGCCATGGGGAAGGCAGGAAGGTAGCCATGAGAGTAGGGCAGTGTATGGTCAGCCCTTCATTTTGGAACTGAAATTCTGGTGAGGAGGACTTTCTAGAAGAATGGCTGGAGGTAGAAGCCCACAGTAGGGAGCCTTGCAGTCACACAGGGAAACCCAAAGCAGTGGGAACAGAAGGTGGTGGCAGGGGAGGAGAGAGGGATATCTTGGGTAAAGAGGTAATTTGGAGGTAGCAATCAAAGGCTGATTTACTTTGAAATAGCAAAGGAAATGGGGTCTGTGGTAATCCTGACACTGTGTACAGTTGGTTGATGTGCCTCCTTAAAGAAAATGGAGACTGTAGACAGTGGTATAGGCTTCAGATGAAAGTAATATTTAGAACTCTTAAAAACTGCTAGCCAGAAAGCTCAAAAATACAGGAAAGACATCAGGCTAAAATAATGCCCTTTGTGTCCCCATCAGCCCTCACTATCAGATAAATGTAAGAAATACAGCAAGGCATTCATTTCTGCAAACAAGAGCAGTAGTGAATGTTTTCAGATTTGTATCTCCGCATCGATCAAATGTATGTAAAATAGCTTACATCTGACAATTGACTGCACAAGCACTTCACATCAGTAAAAGGCTTACTTTATTTTTTTTCTATGAAATGGATACATTGTAGATCTGGTGTCAGGGCTTCCTATGCCTGTGTTCCAGCTCTAAGTTGGATTAATCTCTTCCCCTGGCGGAGCTACACACCCACACTTGATTCTTGCCTCCTGAAAGAAGAAGCTGCTGGAACGGAAATCAATGCGGCCAATGACAGGAAGGGGACATCTTAAAATCTGTTTTTTTAGTTTGAGGAGTTTAGTCAGTTTCTCCTGGAGTGGGGCAGATGAACCTCCTGGAAGATTTATGACCAGAATTGAAAGAATAGATTAGGAGGCGGGGACAAATTCCTAGTGATTTGTTGTTTAAAAGAGATTTTCTTATAAAAACTTTGAATAGAAGTACCAACCCTTTCTCATGGAGAGGGGGGAGGGAAGGAGGGAGGGTAGGAGAGAGAGAGAGATGAAAAGTAAAGATCTATTTGAATCCACAGCTAATGCTAGATTCAGCTGGTTTTAAAATGACCGAAGTCTTGTTTTTACAATTTTCCCAAACTTTAGAGACCTTTTAAAAATTTTTTTCTTAGGCTTTGCATCAACACACAAACACACACACACACACACACACACACACTCACGCACGCACGCACGTGTGCGCGCTCCACTGGACCTCAGCTGACCCCTCTTCTGGCACAGCACTTCTATTTGCTGTTACTTCAGAGGTGGCTCCTCAGCTTTAATTCGAACAAACAAACAAACAAAAGAACGAACAACAAACAAAACAACTTTCTTTTACAATTTCCAGATGTTATCAGGGTTCAGGTTAACATCAAGGTCCCTTACAATAAAAAGATTTCTGAGAAACTTCATGGAACTTGAAATCAAACCAAAAGGGATCTTGGGATTGTCTGAGAATATTTCACCGAGATTGAATTCTGTGCCTGCTAGGATGACACGCTGCGGTAGTCCCCAGGGTGTGTGAGGAAGGCACAGCTGATGAGCCTGCATCAATTCTAGATTTTCCTGTCAGATTCCCTCCTGGTGAATGAAGATAGGATAGGGCCTTAAAAATACAGTTGCAGATTACTTCTGACGCTTGAGGTTAGCTTTCCAGGCCTGGCTTCTGAGAGAGGATGGATTTATTTATTATTTACATTTGAGACAGGGCCTCACCATGTAACCCAGGGGAACCTTGAGCTCAAAGTGATTCTGTTGTCTCAGGCTACAGTACTGAAACTGCAGATGTGAGCTGCCACACATCACCTCCCTTCAGGAACAAGAACTCCTACCTCACCGCCCTGCTGGTGTTTAAACTGTAGCTTCCCCCAAAGTGCTTCCTTAATCCAGAGAAAGAATAACTCAAGCCTGGGGTAAATTGTTACCACAAGAGTCAGGGCTCAGCTGTGAACATAGCTGTGGGAGAAGTCAGGGGGAGCAAAACACTGCTCTCCCACAGCTATTGCCACTTGTCACCTGAGTTTCAATCTCTTGTAAATAAGATCTGCTAGTATGTAACTAAGTATTTTCTCTGTTCCCAGAACTATTTGAAGCACCATTTGTCTGTCCCGTCTTACTTAGTTCTCAGATTTTTCACTGTGAAATATGGTATGATTTTTGCAAGTGAGGAAACTGATGCACATAGAAATTAAGTCATTTGTCTAAGTTCACAGGCAGGAAAGACAGCTCAGATTCTAACTGTGGTGGACAGCCAGCCAGTGGGTTCTCTTTATCCATGACAGCATCCTGTATCTTCTGAAACAAAGGGCAAAGGAGGCCCCTCAGTCCTACCAATATTACGTGGGTTGTTGAGGAGGGGATCTATGTCTGGGCTGGGAATCCGGGCCATTCAGACCCCCCTCCCAGCCCCCACTCCCTTCATTCACACTCTTCTCAGACGGTTCTCACTGCTAGGACTACCTAGGCATTGCAGGACTTGGCTTAGCTCCCACGTCCCAGAAGTCCTGTAGGGCCATTATTTTCTAAGCATATGGGTTAAATAAAATCTCAGTGGTAGGGAGACCTTGGGGAAATGAAGCTCCAGGAAGGTTGGTCACAAAGGAAAAACTCGGCAGCAAGAAGCTGCAAACTGCCTGGGAATGCAGATAGACCATAAATCAGAAGGAGCTGTGGGCTGGCCCGGGATCTCAGGACCAGAGCCTACCGCCAGCACAATAAAAACAGTAGCTTCAGTTCAGAATGAGAAAGCAGTTTAGGTATTGAGGAGACCCACTGAGGCACTGTGTAGACACTGTTGGGAGATGAGAAAGGGACAGAGAAGACAGTGCAGTAGGGAGGTGGGGATGGAGAGGCGCTGGAACAAAGGGGTCCAGGGGATTAGAGCCAAATTACCACCAGCAGCAGACAAAGCCACTTAGAGGAAGCCCTGAAGTGGAGGGAGAAGCAAACAAGAAAGCTGGCTTGCTACCCGATACTAAGAGAGGAGGAAGTGGGAGATGCGCTGCTTCCTGTAGAAATGATGATTGAAGACAAAGCTGGGTGGGGACTCCGGCTTGGGCTTCAGAGGCTGCTATACAGACAGACACTCGACGCCTCTCGGTGGGCACCTCCTACAGGGCTGGGCTGGGCTGGGCTGGGCTGGGCTGGCGCTGGGCTGGGCTGCGCTGGGCTGGGCTAGGCTGGGCTGGGCTAGGCTGGGCGGGCCGAGCTCACCACCCATCTGCTCCGCCAGGGGAAGCTGCTCTCTAACCAAGCCTCCGGAGCCAAGCAAGGTAAAGGACACGTTTTCCGTGTAGCTCCTTTTGAATTGAGACGAAAAAACCGTGCCTGTGGGTTTTAGGGTGGATTTCTTAGGGAAGCGAGGGACATTGCTTTGGGCTTGGGGGAAAATAATTAAGATGAGATTTTAATTTTTTTTTTTCGAGAATGATGGTCAGATTTGTGACACATTTTGTTCAGGGTGTGGGGAACCACCCTCGGTGTTTAGGAAAACAAGCTGAATGTAAGAAGTGGTTTGCTTAGCTGGCTCCGCAGTCCGGCAGGGCTGAGTTGCAGTCAGCTGGGCTGCGAAGCTGCAGTCTGGGCACCCGAGCATGGCAGACCCTTGTTTTGGGGTGTAAGTCGTGAAAGATGTTAAGCACATTCATATACGTATATATTTCGGTGGGCCGTCTCTTTGCAACATTATGTCTGTGGTTTGGCTGTGAGGATGTTGGTTTCTTTTCTACATAGATTTTTACCAACAAAGGCTCGCATTTCGCTAGTGAGGGGCTAGTATTTACCTTTAAGGAACTAGTGTCTTCCTCTCTTTGCTGCTACCATTTGTTAGTAGGTCTTACCCTAAAGTTGCATCCTCATTTAAAGGACCAAGGCCCGCCTGTAACTTGCTGAAAATCGGATACCGGTGTGTAAATGGATTTTATGCCTGTATGGATTTTATCCATCTCTAGAGCAAAGTGATGGTTAATTCCAGACAGAGATAATATCAAAGTGAGCTAGTTTGTTTCCTTGTCTGTGTATGCTGTACATTGAAGTAATGCAATCAGAACACAGTTTTTATTCTGTAAATTTCCTTAAGCTTTGGATACTGATAATGAGTCTAAACTCGCGCGTTTATGAATGATATATGTAAAAGTGCAATAAAGGGGTCTAATGGGCTTGAACTGAGATTATGGGCTTTCTTTGGCAGAACATGTAGGATGAACAGTTTAATAACAGTGGCATGAATTTTTAAAAAATCTTCAACAGAAGTGTGGTTAAGCATAAGAAAACATCGGTTAAATGATTTTTACTGCTTATATATAATAAAAGAAGGTAATTTTTCAAAGCAAAGAAAAAGCCTCGTGTGGTAGAATGAAAACAATAAAATGGCATGTTAGAATACCCATGAATTATTAAAATACAAGTTTTTATTTAAACAACCCAATATACCAATTGAGAAAGCATGTACTTTTGTGATAAAAACCATTGTCAGTTGAAGAAGCCACACAATTGAGATTCTGTTTTGTTTTGTCACCTTTATGAAATTAATTTAGCTTCTCAGAATTTGTGGAGTAGCGGTGCATTTTCTGAGACAGGAAGCTTTCACAGACACTGAAGAAATAAATTTCTATTTTCCTGAGTGTGTGTAGGAGTTGCTGTAACCATAGGGCTCTTGGGAAGGATTTCTTGAATTTAATCAAAGCAAGTCGTTTCAGGATTCCAAAGTCCCCATTGCATCCTAAAGTGAAATCGTAGCACCATTCTTCTGGATGGAGACCTAGGCTTCATCTAGAGTCTGGTGATCAAGCTGTGTGTCCCTAAGTAAAATAGGAAGCTGGGCCTCTGGGCTATAGGGAGGGCAGGACTTTCCTTTCCTACGGATCCGTCTCCAGCCTGTGTTCCGCAGATGATACTGACACCCTGCTTTGTTTGGGGATGTCTAGAAAATGTGTGTTACCCCTCCCATGTGTCTCATGGGAGAGTGAGGTGATGAAACCTTGGCCAGTAGGCATAGTAAAGTCAAGGGGGCCCCTGCTATCAGTCTGAAAACAACTAAGAGGTGCCTGTTTTGAGCACAGCAGAAAACACTTCCTTAATTGTTGAATTTCAGCTTGAGGCGGAATGTGAGTGAGCAACCGCAGATCTGTGAGGATGAGGGCAGGATTCTTTCTTAAGCAAGAAACAGATGGGTGGGTGTGCTTCTACGACAAAGAAGGAGACTATTCCCACTGCTCTGGCCGAACGGAACACTAACAGGCATTCTTTTGCTCAGGGTATTTGGTAGCTGGAGAGGGCATCAACAAACACTGAAATTTTAATGGTGTGTGTGTGTTTTCCTGACATATGGTCAATGACTGAATGGAAACATGACTCTTATTATTTTATGGCCAGCCCTGGGCCTCGTGTGATGGGTATGTAGTGATGCCTTTAGCTGAATAACTTTTTGAGTCCGATTCTACAACTTTTAAGTCTAAAAGTAGAAAAACTATTCACAAAAGATCAGTGTGAGGAAAAGAAAGGAACGCAGAAGAGTGCCGAGAGCACACGGTGGAAGCAAAATGCTCTGCCTTTGAATCCTGACGCTGCTTCTTACTATGGGACTCAGTACATGAATTTGTGAACCTTAGTTGCTTCCTAGTGAAGAAAGCACAACAGCACATAGTCAGGGTTTTATGTGACATGGCCTTTGCTTATGTGTGTGAATAAGCAAGTGCTGGGTACAGAAAGATGCTGAAGCATCACTTTGTCCCTCTGTAGTGGCATCTGGAAAAGTTAGCTTAATCTTAGTCTCTGAGAATGGAGATTTCTTTATTGTAAAAGAATATTCATATCACAAGATGTCCTACTTTAGTAACTGTTAAGCAAGCAGTTCCATAGCATTAAGTATAATCACATTAATGTGCTATGTTGCCACTGTTCACCCCCTGAATTCTTTTTAATCTTATAAAACAGAAAGCTGGTAAATATTAAACAATAATTCTCCTTTTCTCTGTAGTTCAGTCCCTATTAAACACCATCATGATGGAGATGGAATCACACAATGTTTCGTGATGAACTAAATTTATCTTCTCTATTGTCTCCATGTTGTAGCACATGTGAGAATCTCCTACCTTTTTAAGTTGAATAACATATATCCATCCCTATGTTGTTTGTCCATTCGTCCTTTGATGAATACTTGGACCAGTTTTTGGCTATTACAAACAATGCTGCTATGAATATAGCTGTGTAGAGTCCCTGGATTCTGTGTTTAGTTTTTGAGGAGCCACCATATTGTTTCATCTAGAAGCTACATAACTTGACACTCTGCCAGTAAGGCACAGTGGTTCTAGTTCACCTTCATCCTTACCAGGGCCTGCGGTTGATTCTTTTTGTTTATTTGTTTTGATAATTGCCACCCTAAGGTGAGGTGGCATTGCTTTGTGATTGGATTTGCATTTTCCTGGCTGTGGTCACAGAGTCTTGAATACTCCCTAGTCCATCTTGCAAGAGCAGATCTCATGTGATTCACATTTCCCCAATGATTTTCATTTTTCATTTGCCTTGACCACTGGTGTATCTTCTTTGAAGAAATGGCCATTCAAATACTTTCCAATTTTGAATTTGATTCTTCTTCTTAAAAAAAAAAGATTTTTTTTTTTTTTAAGTTGTGTGTGTGTGTGTGTGTGTGTGTGTGTGTGTGACAATGTGAGTACAGGTGAACACAGAGGCCAGTAGGTATCAGATCTTCTGGAACTGGAGTTACTGGAAATTGTGAGATTCCTGTCATGGGTGTGAAAGACTATCTCGAAAGCCAAGGTGATAATGGTTCCCGAGGAACAAACCTGGGGCTGCCTTCTGGCAAACACACACACACACACACACACACACTCACACACACACCCCTTCCTATATGAACATGCATACACTTGTGCACAAACAACACAATCAACAGCAGACGGTGCTCAGTTGTCTTTGAGTGATTGCCTGTTTCTATAAAGTAGCTTTCCTGCAGAGGCTTGAATAAAGCAGATGGAGCCTTTTAGCTCTAGGCAAGTATGTGCAATAGGACTTGTGTTTAGTGGGAAGACAGAAGGACCAGTCAGTGTCTTAACTGCTTCATTGGCCTAGTTCGAATCATTCTCGAGTTCTCCTGATCATCTCTCATGTGCCAAGTCTCTGAGGCAGGCAGAGAACCTGGAAACTAGGTTGCTGGCTTCTCCTTGAAATTTACCACCCTGTCAGCAGGTGGTTGTTTCTTGAAAGCTCTTTCCACCCATCCCCTTCTCTCTCTTTTCTTCTTCTCCTCCTCCTCTTCCTCTTCTTCCTCCTCTTCCTCTTCCTCCTCCCCCCTCTTCTTCCGCATTCATTTCACTCTCTCATGCATTCACAGGAAAGTCTGCACAGCCCCAACCCCTACTCACTTCTTTCCTTCCAGTTAGGCCAACCCTCTTTTTTTTCTAACATACATTATAGGACTGCTCAATTTTTACCACTTCAGTTTTTCTGTTTGTCTTCGTTTGTCTTAGGTCATTCAGACCACAATAACAAATGGCCATAGAGGAGGCCATTTATAAACAACAGAAATTAATTTCTCCCAGTTTCTGAGCCTGGAGACGGGAGATCATGGTGCCAGCAGATTATAGGTGTTTGGTGCTATCCTCTTGTGGCCTTACATTCCTGAAGGCCCTCTTCTACAAGGGCTGCAAAGACCCCTTCTCCTCTAACCCACTGCAACTATGTGAGGGGTTAGGCTCCAACATACGAATGAGGGTAAGGGCTCAAGCACCCCACCACACCCACATTCATTCTGAGTCCTTTCCTTCAAAGTGAGGGTATATCCTCCACCCAGACTCTATTCTGTCCTCTCTTATTTAAGCGATGACAATAATTTTCCTTCCTACATAATGGGTTTCTTCACTTTTAATGATTGTTTTTACTATATTATTTATGTGTGTGCACAAATGCCACAGTGTACTCGCGGAGGACTGAGGACAATTTGCGAGAGTCAGTTCTCTTCCTATCACGAGTATTCTAAGGACTGAATTCAAGTTGCCAGACTTGGTGGCAAACATTTCTACCTGCCGAGTCACCTCATCAGCCCAGGATTTCATTCCTTAATTTACTGTATTTTACCTTACCTATTACCTTATTTTAGTTTTTCTTTACATGCATCACTTAATATACAAAATCTACTGCCAACAAAGCCCGACCTGGACTTTGTTTCTTTCTTTGTTTGAGATAGGTTCTCGCAGTGTAGCCCAGGCTAGCCTTGGGCTCAGGCTTCTCCTGCCTCAGTGTCCTGACTACTGGGAGGAGAGGTGCGTGCCGTCATGGCTCCGCCTGACCTTTGTAACCGCTACTGGCTCCCTTGCTTTCCCCTGCCTGTTGGAGATTCCCGGCTCCACTAACTCCGACAAAGAATGTCGGGCTCTTCCGTTCCCTCTTCCCAGCTCTTCGGTTCTAATTGCTGTTGTGTGTGGTTCAGTTCTCTTATCTGATCGCTCTCTGCTTTCTTTCTTTTTCTTTTTCTTTTTTCTTTTTTTGGTTTTTTTTGGTTTTTTTTGGTTTTTCGAGACAGGGTTTCTCTGTGTAGCTCTGGCTGTCCTGGAACTCACTCTGTAGACCAGGCTGGCCTTGAACTCAGAAATCCGCCTGCCTCTGCCTCCCAAGTGCTGGGATTAAAGGCGTGCGCCACCACCGCCCGGCGCTCCCTGCTTTCTAAGCATAGCAGACTCACTAGAGTATCTAACCTAGCTCAGGTTCTAAACAGTGTTCACAGCTGCCCTTTCACACCTCGAATCCACTCTCTCCCCATGCCAGATGCCATGACCAATGATTAGCGCTCTCCTCTTTCAACTTTGACGTTTAAAAACTCTGTCTCAGTCTCACCATTTTCCATTTTCCTCACCAAGCAACCTGAGCGGCAGTAAGCCGAATAGCTCTTGCATTTGGGGATGGAAGTGACTACCTCCCTCCCACCCCCATACTGTCTACTCATTTCTATGGTGATAACAGTCTCTCGGTCAGGGCCTCTTGGTCTCTAGCAGGACTGGTTTGTCCTTCCTCTAGATTAGCTCTCTTACTTCCCATTTCTGCATTTCACCTCACAGCCCAGCATTTGCAAAGAGCTGGATCCTACTTGTTCCGTAAGGCTCAGTTCAGGGGGTAACATCTTCCGTGAAGCCTTCTCTGGTTGCTTCTGCTATTTCCCAAATAAACAACAGTATTTGTAATTCCCTGATTATCTATTCTTACATCATAGCATTTAGCTTATTCTGGCGTGTATATTAATTTTGTACATGCATTCTCCTTTTAACAACAGCAAGCACTTTGAGGATAGCAACTACATTTGTTTCTGTCTCCATCTTAGCACACAATGCAATTTGTTTATCATCCAGTTATCTAATGAACTTGCTTGAGTGACTCATATTTTTGATGCAGAGTGAACTAGACATAAAACTTGTTCTCTGGGCAATCACAGACCACTGTGAAAAATAGATACAGAAAAGAATTACAATTCAGTTAGACAGTCTGGCCACAAGTCTGAAATGAGTGTCTGCCCCATGCCACCTACCCTTTGAGATGCCAGGGAACAAAACAAGTCAGTTCTTTTTTTCTTGGAACTTAAATTCTAGTTTTGAGAGAGACTCAATAAACATGTAAACCAGAGGCTTGTAGATCTGCTGTGCACATTAGAAATCACAAGGGGATTTGAAGGAAAAAAAAAAGCTCTATCCCAGTTTTAACCCAGACTATAAAATCAAAGTCACCCAGGATTGGAAACCACAGGCAAAGACAAATCACAATATAAGAAAATACACAAATACAAGCTGCCACTGTGTGTTGTGTTAGATAAAAGGGGTGGTGGTTGTATCATTTGTATATGTGATGGGTGATGATGGGGATTTAGTGTTTTCTTCCCTCCCCTCCTTCCCCCTCCCTTCCCTTCTCTCTTCTCTTTTTCTTTTCTTTCTTTTTTAATAATCCCAGAAGGCTTCTAGGAGGTCTCACTGGGGGTGAGATCTTCGATGCTAAGCTTCAATGTCAGGTATGTGAAGGCTCTACAGAGTGTTTCCATGCCGAAAGCACCTTTCTGAAGTAAGGCTGAGGTGAAACCCCAGAGGCACTGTGCCCTTCCTCCACATAGGCAGGATGGCTTACAGACTCTCTCCTACTGGAAGCAGCCTTTCAGTCAACCCAGACAGGCTCCAAGGCTTGGCTACTCCACTGAATATTTGGCCTGGGCTAGATTTTATTTAGATCAAATTGATTTGCACAGTCAGGAAGACTTCTCCATTTAATTATAGATTTTTTTTTTCCCTACGCTGCAATCAACTCAACAGGGCTTGTTGTCTGAAGTAAACACCATCCTTACTGTTTAAAATAACCTTAGATACATGATAGTAATCTCCTAGATGAATAAAGAAGAGAAAGCAATGATTTCTGCTCTTAATTGTGTTTGGGGGAAGAAGCAAAAACCCTTACAGAGGAGTCTTTCAAGCCACTCCGAGTAAAACCACTCCCTCCTGTTAGAAGGGATAAACGGCACCACCCTCAACAAGCCAGCTGAGAACCAGCGTTTCACAAGCATTTGTCTGTGCCCTAAACTTTATATGTTACTGTTTTCAACTCATCTTTAAATTAACCACGTGAAATGAAATTTTTTTCTGCCAGAATATTTTGAGCTGCTGGTGAGAGGGAAAAAACAGTTGCCTAAATGGAAACAATAGGAAATTTATCCCAAGATGCAGAGTCTGTTATTGAGCAGCTGGACAGTGTTCTTAAGGAGCCGAACTCTGACATCCTCAGCTGATTTGCTCTCGGCCAGCTCCCCTCAGTATGTGGAGATGCCTGCTAAAAATCCAAATAAGGGGCAGCTCAGAGTCCACAGGCACAGCTGAGGGCCTAAGTTCCTCTCACAAAGCTCGTTTGCTCATTTGTGATAGTGTCTCACTCAGCATACTAGAGCTCATCATGTAGTCCAGGCTGGCCACAACCTGACAACCCTCTTGTCCCAGGCTAGGATTATAGGTTTGAGCCACAACACCTGTCACTCATGCATCCCTTTCTAAAGCTGAAAAGCAGCCTGTGTGGTCATCTGTTCACTGGGAGGAATGGGCAGGAGTTTCTTAAGTATGAGGATAGCCTGGGCTCCATAGGGGAGTCAAGTACATCAGAAGCTACATGGATAGACAGCTCCTGGCTTAAGAAGTAAAGGCTAGAGATGTGTCTCAATCACAGAGCAGTTGCCTGTATGTACAAGACCTCAGATGTGCTCTATAGCACTGTGAAAGAAAGAAAGAAAGAAAGAAAGAAAGAAAGAAAGAAAGAAGAAGGAAGGAAGGAAGGAAGGAAGGAAGGAAGGAAAGGAAAAGAAAGAGGCCTCTCTAGCTGACTTCCCCCTCTGACTCACACATGACCAAGCAGAAGGAACCACTGTGATTTTCTGATTTGGGAGTTTCCTTCCAGAGACCTTGTTGCAGCCCAACCTCTGTGAAAAATATGGTCACTAGAACCCCAGAGAGAAGTCCACTGCTATTAACAAAACCGAAGAGAGGCCTCCAGGGCAGCTGTCAATATATTCTGCTGTTATCAGTTCCATTTTGCAAGTGAGGGTACCAAGACTTGGGAAGATTAAATAGCCTCCCCAAATCGCACAACTTGATCTTAGTAGTTTCCTTGCATTTCTCTTTGAGAACAACATACACATGCACACATATCTTTTCACAAACACACACACGTACCATTTATGCATATGCACATGCCCAAACTAGTTTTTGCTGGTGATCTACATAGAATGGAGAAAGAGCCCCAAGTGTAAAGAATAACCTTCTCAAGAGAATATTCCTGAAAGAAATTCAAGTCCTGTAAAGACAATAGGAAAAATAATCAACCCTGCATGTCTGCATTTTGCATATATATATATAATATATGTGTGTGTGTGTGTGTGTGTGTGTGTGTATATAAAGTGATAGAGACATCATATACATATATGTATATATACATATATGTACAGTATATATATATATTTAAACACGACACACCACACACACCACATATAACTTGGTCCTCTGTGACTGGTCATGCAAATCGATTTGATCTAAATAAATTCAGCCTGGCCTGAGTATTGAGCTCAAAGGCCAAGGACTCCGTGACTGGTGTCTGTCTAACTTAAATGAGAAGCCTGTTTTCTTCTGCAGCATATACTTTGTTGATTACTGTGCCTATAAGTGAGGCTTGAATGGTCTCTGGCATTTCTGATTACAAGTTACTTAGACAACAGGTTTCCACTCTCCACCTCTGGAGGGAAGTGGGTGCATGGTTCCGTAGCAGGCGAGGTTCCGGTAGTGGATAGCATGTTCTCCTCCCTCCTCCCTTCCACTCAGGTGTTGCATTTCCCAGGCGACGCGTGCGCTGCAGCAGTAGGGGACAGGGGAGATTTCAGTGTTGTGACAGGTTTCTGTGTGTTCTCATCCTAACAGACAGGTGATGGTGGGGGTGTGCTTTCTCTACAGTCAGAGATGGAGTGCCTCCTACTCTTACATTTGCATTTTCAAACAAAAATGTAAAGTTAATTTCTAGGCTTTGCCAACAGAGCCCTGTTTAAGAAGGGTGTTCATCTGATCTGTGTCGAGTCATATTTTAAAAATTACATAGGAACAAAAACCTCACTGCCATTTTAAGAGCTTCCCTGGAATGAACTGATCTCTTGCCTTTTTTTTTTCTTTTAAAAGACTTTATGAATGTATTTAGGGAACGCTGATACCCATGAGTATTATTTAATCAAATTACTACCTGTCTTTTATAATGTCTTAAAATCCAAAATACAGCAGTGTAGAAAAATAAAGAGCGTGAATAGGAGTTGAGTAGTTACGAGAGATTACTGTGGAGTCAGAAATCACTTGGGGAAGATGCTGAAAACTTTCTATGCCTGTCTCCTCATATGATGGGTATAAAGTGTTTATCTGTCATATGCCTAAACTATAGTGATTATTCCAGAAGTAGAGATATTGCTATAGTTGTCATATTGCTACCAACATGAAGAGCAGCATCTTTTAATTTAACCAAGGACTTCTTACCAATGTCTAGCAGAAGGAATTGTCTCATCCAGTCAGTGTTCATCATTAGAGTCTAGATCAGCTGAAGAAGCCCATTTCCCTGGCACAGTCAGCTGTCAACGCTCTGATTTAGTGAAGTGTTAATCTCAGATTCAAACTGTTTATCTAAGAGTCCACGGGCTTATCCATAATCACCTCCAGTTTTCCTTCCAACTCAAAATATACTTACACAGCCCAAGCCTGTTTTGTTAGGTATGGCCAGGTGCCTGGCATCGGCTCGAGATAGGCAAGCAGCCTGGAACACATCATTTTTAGAAAGAAGCTATAAGAATCATATGTAGACATATCCCCTGGCCATTGAAAGTGGGGGCAGGGGAGGGCAGCAATGGCAGCCGTACTCCAAAGCTTGGATTTGAAAGTGAAGACAAGAGAGCTCTCTGCACTGACCAGTAATGACTTTGGAGTGTGAATGATAGACAGATTTTGCTGGGAACAGAAGGGCTGTTATCCTAGTCCAGTTTTGCCCATTCTGATTGATAGTCCTTTGGTTTTTCCTTTAAACCATCCGAGTGGTTATTGGCATTAATGCATAAAACATGTACATAATTCTGAAGATAGTGATTTTAAATGCCCATTTTGTGGAATTTGTGTGTACATAATGTTACTGAGTGGGGAAGATAATTAGGTTTACATAAGTAATTTGTGTTTATTTATTTTTTTATTTTTTGTAATAAGGCTTAGTTCTATTCCTCACAGAGGAAAGTTGCTAAATGGTTAGCAGATCTTTCTTTGAGGGAGTCAGGAGCAGTACCAAAGTCAGACCTGTGGTGCTCAGCAGGTAAGGAGAGATCTATCTACAGGAATGCCTGGTTCAAAGTGCAGTGTTCAAAGAGAAGCCAAGAGTCAGAACAGGCCTGGGTCTCTGTCTGGAACGGGTCTCCCTAAGTCCCATTGTCATGTTCCAGCTACAGACCATGATGCATAGTTTGTACAGGCCTTAAATGATGTTTACTAAATAGATCGAAGTCATTTTCACTTCTTTAAATGTCTGGATTCTTTCATGTTTGAATTTTAAAAATAAAATATTTAACTTGGACATCCTGTAGCAGGTCTTTGCTACTTTGTGGGTTCCTCTTTCTCCCACCCTTCTTCACCTCTTTCCTTCCACCCTTTCAACTCCCTAACACTAGATAGAAGAGAAGAAATGATAGAGAGGAAGAGAAAGAGATCCCTGAACAGAGTCAGGGGTTGGAAAGGGGTGACGTTATTGTTAGCCTGCTGGTTAGGGGCGTTGAGATCCTTTGCCATCAGGATATCTGATTTCTTCCTCTTGTTTTTTCTTCTTTGCACATGACTATTTAACAAACTGTGACCAATAACCAACAAGCAGCCAGCAGCTCACCACCCCTCCCAGGGCCCTAGCATTTACATTCCCTCTGAAAAGTCCCCAGAATTCCAAATGTCACACAAAATCACAAAAAGTGTCTGCAGCTGGTAAAATTCGACCCCTGCTAGAGCAGGAGGCAAATCATGGTCAGCTGCTGTGGACACTCTGAGGCAGTCCCGTCTTCCACATCTGGGATTAAAATGAAAATATATAATATTTCTGTGTTTATTAATGAAAACCAAAATTGTTACTACAACATCCATTTTAAAATACCTTGATACTAAGATTTCTAATTATTCTTCTGTAACAGTTTGTGCTCCCAGATTTATTTTGTTTGTTATTTCCTAATAAATATTTTATTTTACCTACTTATTTCACTTGACTCCCTAAAACTACTTTATGTAATACTTAAATTATTTAGATGAGAAAGAGATTAATTATCTCACATAGATAAATTCAGATTAATTTCATTGTAAACCTGAGGTATAAATAGATTAATCTTGGAACAGAAGGAACTGGTTCATTTTCTTTTCACTTCTGTTTTCTTCTCTCTCTCTGTCTCTCTGTCTCTCTGTCTCTCTGTCTCTCTGTCTTTGTCTGTCTGTCTGTCTGTCTCTGTCTGTCTGTCTCTCTCTCTCTCTCTCTGTGTGTGTGTGTGTGTGTGTTGTGTGTGTGTGTATTTATTTATTTTTTAAGGAGAAAGGCCTGTTGACTTTATTGATCCCTCCTCATAGCAACAGATATGCCAATAAAAGCTGAAAAAACAAAACCCCAAACAAACAAAAACAAAACAATAAAAGCTTTAAGTGGATTTTATAAACCAGCCAGAAACCTGTGTGTCTGGGGCTTTTGGGAGAACAACCTGTGAGTCATTTTAACAAATACACTCATAATCTCGTAGTGCATGTGGTTTCCATGGTAATTAGGCCTGTTGAGCTGCCTTGCTTATGTTCCTGCAGAGGGAAGAAGGGGAGAAAAACTGAACTGTGTGCTTTGACTATCGGCTTCAGCCTGCCTACTGTAGGAGAGAGTTTAGGGGTTTCCCTTGAAGATACTGGCACAGTCATCCTGGAGGGAAGTAGAGAGATTCTGGGACTAATGCCCTATTAGTGTTGGGGATTGCAGTTCACAGGGGAGAAGAGGACTGATTGGCACTCTCTGGGGGAAGGAAAGGACAAATGGTTTCTTTAGCTAATATATAATTACAGGTAAGTCTCTAAGGTCAACCTGATGAAATGCTTTGAGTGTCTGTGCACAGGGCTCTAATGATCTCCTAAAAGGCATTGAATACCTCTGGCATATCATTATTGCAGATTTAGATGATTCTCCCTGTACCACTCAGTTAGAGGTTGGTTTTATGTCTCTGATCTGATTCATACATAGACCTGCTATCTTTTCATTATTTATGGACTGGATTTGACTCCTTTACACTGGGCAGCCATCTTAAAATGCAGGTCCATGGGTCTCCAAGTTGACCAACAAAGTTACAGGAGTTCTGCTAAATCTGCCATTGCTCCTAAGGAAACCAAAATCAAAGCACACACTTGGATGCACATCCAAGATGTCCCCCCTCATCCAGTTAGTGGAATTTTATAGAGGTCACTTGTTTCAATTCTGTTGACAGGGAAAGCAGAGCCATGAGCCAAAGGTATGAGGCCACACATAGAACTTTCCAAATTCACCTTCACAAGGCTGGGCATCCGCTCACGTGTATGATTATTATGTATTGGCTGAAACTTTATTCTTTAGACCATGCCTCTTTAAGGCAGATTTTATTTGGAGTTCTACTAAAATGGAAATAAAGTGAAGTTGCTTGATTTGTGCCCCCTACAACGTTTTTGGTTCTAAACTACTTTCTATCTTATTCTCAAAAGTAGAAATAATTATTACCCAAACATTGTTCTGGATTTGACCGTTTTAGCATTAGTAGATAAAGCTTGACCTGGGCCAGTAAGATGGCTCAAGGGGTAAAAGCATTTGCTGCTAAAAATGGCGACCTGAATTGGACCCCTAGTGGGAAAGCAAACCGACTCACAAGATACCCTCTGACTTCCCCACGTGTGCTGTGGTGTGCATGTCCATATTCACACACGTACATACACACGCTGGAAAACCTGCAAAATAAATACAGTCTTAAAACATAATAATAAACTTTGACTTAATATTTTACTGATCATCAAAGTAATTCATGGGGAGCATTAAAAATTTGGAAATAGTAATGTAAATTATGAATAACAAAAGTAAGATTAGCCCTCATTTATTAAGTTTGTTATTGGTTCAAGTAGTTGTTGTATCAGGGACCTGATTTAACAGTGACTGAAAAAAATTAGAAAGTATTTATTTCTTTTGAATACAACAGCCCAGAGGAGAATGACCAAGGAAGGACTGAGTTGCTATGATCATTCAGGGACCCGACTCTTAAGATCCAGCAGGAGGGGAGAGGGAGAAAGATGGAGCCACAGCTTACACATACTACCTTTGCAGTTCTCCTCTCAAACTCCGTTATATGCCTGCACACCCAGCCTCGAGGGAGGCTGAGAAAACGAGCTTTTCTTTACATGTACGGGCATGCAGTCTTTCTCAAAATACTTAGTCTTGTGTACGCACCCGATGTGCTTGCAGGATAAAACAGAATACATTAACTAATAAAGATATCTTAACATAAAGCTAGGCTACTATGTAAAGAATACTTGTCTGCAATACTTTGTCACAAGATGTGTAATAAATGGTTCTAGTAAGTGACGAAGAGGCAGGCAGCATATACAGTGTGGATACTTTGGGCAAAGGGATGACTAGTGTCCTGGGCAGGACTGAGGGCATCAGAGTGGCATAACTTAAAACTTATGAATTATTCATCCCTGGAATTTTCCATTTTCCATGTATTAACATTTTCAGACTGCAAAGTAACCAAAGCCTAGAAGAACAAACTTTCAAATGGGACTGCAGGATGCGCAAAGTTCTGCTTTAGGAAGCTAGCTGACATTACACGGCGGGTAACATTTTACATTGGTGTCTCTTAACTGTGCCAGGTGCATTTTCCTCATTTAAATTTCTTACATCCGGACTAGGGCTGAAGCTCACGGACAGAGGGCTTGCCTTGAATGTGTAATAACCATCCTCCCCAACAACAACAAAAAAGGCTCATACTCGTTGTCGCTTCACCATGCAGGATTTCCTTTGCGTAGGAAGTTGTATTGTTGGTAATTGGGCTATTTCTTATGCCTTAGTAATAATTTTCGTCTACAGCTGTTGTTAGAATCAAGAAGTGGAATCACTAAAATGATGACTGAGAACAACATGTAAGTCCCTTGATAAATGGTACCAAGCTGCTTTCCAGAGGCTTGTGCCAATTTATGCTATCGGCAATAATATATGAGCCCGCACCCCAGAGCACCCTTGCCTGGGCTTATTTTCTGAGTCCCATTTAGTCATTACTATCCCCAGGGCTTGTTCTCTGAAAATAGGTTGTTTGGTTTTTTTTTTTTTTCGCCCTTGGCTTGTTTTCTTTTCCTCTGCTGACATTAATCACAAGATAATGATTTTCTTTTTTAATAACTTTGGCTCATTTAAAAACACGTGACCCTTCTAGCACTCTGAGAATACAGTTGATTGGGCAGAGATTAAAACATGTGTGTCGGTCTCACACGTTGTGAGATCTCTGGAGACACCGATGTTCATTTAGTCCTACGACCCAATGTGAATTTGACTTCCACCCTCAGTCATGGTCCTCTTGGTGTGAGATACCTTTCTCTTCTGAGTCCAAAAAGAAGTAGGAATGGGAAGGTGCTCCCCCAAGCCGTTGGGGTGGGTGCTCTGAAGTCCTCCAAGAGAAAGGAAGCTCCTTCTGGTGGGAAGCACACTTAGGCTGACTCAGTTTGAATCCACAGGGGCATTAGTAGCAAAGCGTACAGGTGCTTGTAGACATCAAAACAATCAGTGAAAGACTACAGGCTGAGGAGACCATTACAACCACAGCTTACTTCCATCTGCCCACTTAAAGGGCCAGATACCCACAGATTGTACACCCTAGCTCTTCCTCTAACAACTAGGGCAAGAGGACGTACAGTTTTTGTTTTGGACTTGGTGGGAACCAATTGACTTAGGCCAGGAGGAGAGTTTAGGTACTTAGCTTCTGTCACCAAGTATAAGGTACTAAGTACTCCCAGGGTACTTAGCTTCTGTCACCAAGAACTCTTGCTAGAGATCTTTGGTCCATTGTGTTCTCTTAGTGTTTGGTTGCTGTTTGTATGTGTGTATATAGAGAGAATTTCACAAAGCAGAGGATTCCTATTTACTATGTACATTTCTTTCTTTCTTTCTTTCTTTCTTTCTTTCTTTCTTTCTTTCTTTCTTTCTTTCTTTCTTTCTTTCTTTCTTCTTTCTTCCTTTCTTCCTTTCTTCCTTTCTTCTTCTTCTTTTTTTTTTTTTTTTTTTTTTTTTTTTTTTTTGGTTTTTTGATTTTTTTGAGACAGGGTTTCTCTGTGTAGCCCTGGCTGTCCTGGAATTCACTCTGTAAATCAGGCTGTCCTGGAACTCAGAAATCCACCTGCCTCTGCCTCCCAAGTGCTGGGACTAAAGGCGTGCGCCACCACTGCCTGGCACTATGTACATTTCTTAAAAAGAGAAGGTTCACAAAATGTAGGTTCTGACATGTGCTGCCATTACGCTAGCCCTGGCCACAGAACTGGTCATTTACTCACTTAGCTCATATTGCTTTTGCTATTTATCATTTTCTTTCTGTTTTTTTAAAAAGATGTATTTATTTTTTTGTATGTGAATACACTGTCTCTATCTTCAGACACACAAGAAAAGGGCACCGGATCCCATGACAGATGGTTGTGAGCCACCATGTGGTTTCTGGGAATTGAACTCAGGTCCTTTGGAAAAGAAGTCAGTGCTCTTAACCGATGAGCTATCTCTCCAGTCCCCTATTTATCATTTTTTAAAAGTATGTTTTCTTCTTCTTTTCAAACAGTCACATCTACCAGGGAGCCTCCAGCCTTGAACATTGACCAGGTAAGAATTCTGAAATCTTTCCATCTAGGATCAGCATGACCCTAAATAGGACTTCAGAAGGATCCATGAAAGTATCAGTAGTCTATAGACTAGGACATTTACGTTTGTGATGTTGTTACAGAAAACAACCACCTATAGTCTTTAACAATGTTGGTCTGGCTCTGGTATTTGAAGAAAACATGATTCTCTTTTTTTTTTTTTTTTTTTGGTTTTTCGAGACAGGGTTTCTCTGTGTAGCCCGGGCTGTCCTGGAACTCACTCTGTAGACCAGGCTGGCCTCGAACTCAGAAATCCACCTGCCTCTGCCTCCCAAGTGCTGGGCATGATTCTCTTTAGTGATAGTTAAAATCAGATTTTCACCTGCATTTGCCCTTATCTTCTTTAAAAAAAAAAAAAAATCTGAATAGAAAGAAAAATCTGAGCTGGAGAACATTTGAAGTTGTTACCTTAATAACGTGTCCCTGTGGTGCCAAAAGTGATTAAGGGATTTCAGACATTATCATAACCTGTGCAGGACACCCGCAGAGCAATTAGTTTGGAGAAGTAAGCCCTGGTCTTAATGGATTGGTTATAGACAGTGCAAGAGCTTTCCCTTAGCAGTAACCAGAACGAAAGGTCAGCTTAGGACTGGTGGGCTTCTTCTGGAAGACACTTAATTAACTTTGGAGATGAGTTAAAGCCAGTCAAAACTGGCTGCAGACTTGAAAGGCCCCACTATCCTGAGACAATCAATATTGTAGTTTGTATATTCCTACCCAGATGTGGGGTTTCCATTAGCCACTGAGTCGGGATTTTCACCTCACTTTAAAGTTTAACTTCATTATGAAAAATTTTAAGCGTATGTCAAAGAAATCCCCATGTCCTTATCATCCAGTGTCAATGACTATCAACTCTGAGCTCGGGGGTTGGGCTTTCCTCTTTCAGTTCCTTCTCACCTTTCTCCGTTGGGCTGAACTGCATGGCCACTTGAAGTTGGTGGCTGGACTTTCCATTACTTATTTATTTACGCATCTAATGGCTAGAGCAAAATGCTCATTAAAACAGAAAGCCTAATAGCCTAGCTTAATCGGTTTCTAGAACTCGTCATCCACTTGTTTCTTCACACCACAAATGTATACTTAGCAGTTACCAGGCCCTAGACCTTCCTTTGGATAAGAGGGTCGATTTTTTTTTTCAACTCACAATAATGAGGCCCTTAAGATCACTAAATGAAGTTATCTATCGGAGACACACTGAGAGAATGAAAAGATGACACTCATCATACAACCTTAACAGTCAAATGTAGGCATTTGTCACACATCTCAACATTCATCATGCAACCTTAACAGCCAAATGTAAGCATTTGACATATATCACAATTTTAGAAATGGTTTATTCCTTCACTTATTAATGTAGTGGGATTATAAAGACCACGAATAAAACAAAACTCCCAACTTTTTATCAGTCTGTTTTATTGTGAATGTTCTTCCAGTGATCTGCCCCCTTTCAAGAAAAACTCAAAAGAGAGAGAGAGAGAGAGAGAGAGAGAGAGAGAGAGAGAGCGAGCGCAGTTGTGGATTCCAACTTAACAATTTTGCCTCCAGCATGTAGCCTGCATGCCTGGCGTTTGCTATATGTTTAATAAAAGTGTTGAATTGAACAAAAGAATGAATGCCAGATGAACACCACACGGGCCACAGTGTTGCCAGTTGCATGGGGAGTAATAGGAGTCACCAGCAGATGGAGGAGGGTGCTGGCCTGGTGGCCCTGTGGAGAACAGCTTTGAGTAGTGGTGAGATGTTCTCTGTCTGAAAGGGAGAGAAAATTGAATTCAGGTATAACGAATCACATGTCAGAATACACGCAGACCCCAAAAGGCATGGTGCAGTCTGAAAACCTTCAGAGGCTTAAGAGTGGTCAGAGAGCAGCTGACTGAAGAGGTGAGGCTTCAGTAGCAGGCCAACTAAGCATCGAGAGACTCTATAATCGTCTAGGTGGGAGGGCCAAAGAGAATATGCAATGAGAGCTGTTCCTGGAAAAGATGATTCTACAGGCAGAAGGGAGAATGGAGGCAGGCCAGTGGGAAGACTTGGGTCTAGGAATAGGTGACGGTATTGATGACTAAGTGAGGAGAGAAGAAATATCTAGAATAACTTCAAAACCTCTCTGTGGGCAGAGGAGCTGGAGAGCAATCATCAAGCTTCAAATGTAAGGGGAGAGAATAGAATTCAGATCTCAGGATGGGTCCATCCATGTGGGCATCCCTATAGCAGGCAGAGTCTGGGTTGTCCATTAGGACCTACAGAAAAACATGGAGACACATGGCTACAGGGAAGCCACCCAGATCAGATCAGTTGAAGCAAAAGCCTCAGGGGAGAGGCCTGGATATCTGTGGTTTCTCAGAGCTCTACAGATGATTTTTAAAGTGAAGTCAGGGTTAAGGATTTCTAGTTGAGAGCTTATTTGAAGAGGGGTGTGTGTGTGTGTGTGTGTGTATGTAAGACCATGTGGAATGTCTGCTGGCCTGTAATCATTAGATTTAAGTACCTCTTATCTTTTGGGGGAGCACCAGGCCATCCCAATATTCATTCAAATATAACTAATAGCTAGGAGTGTTTTATACATCTTTAATATTCTTTGTTATGTTATGTGGGTTTCATTCTAAAACATAAACTGAAAAAATTTCAAATGAATTCAAGCAGAGTTGTCCAGTGGAGGTTGTTCACACATTCAGTGGGATAGCTCTTCATTGTTCTCTTGGTACTCATAAAGGGCAGTGGCATCCTCTAGTCCTGGTGGCCTCTGGAACACTTCAGGACACACTGAGAACTACTGTGCTTTTGCACACAACTGTAAAGGAGTTAGTTGGCATTTTCTTCTCTCTCCGAAAAGTATTTTTAGTAGAACAAAAGTATTAGTCTCAGGGCTACTCAGTGGTCCCTTACCTAAATCATGTCTGGGTAAATAAAACAAAGAAAGAAACTAAACGTAGACACGTAAAAGGTGATGGTGTTTTGAACTCTCACAGGGACTTCGAGTAGATTTGGTTTAGTACTAAGTCAGTTTTTGTTTTTTAAGTCTAAACAGAGAAGCAAATTAGACACTAGGTATGAAATGGTCAAATATTAGGCTTTGAAACAAAGTCTTGCTAAGGTACCAGGCAAATGATACAACAGTGCTAAGAGGCTATTAGTTTTCTATTACTGCTGTAACAAATTACTGTTAAGTTTAATAGCTTAAAAACATACAAATGCATATTCTAGTGATGTGGGACAGGATCTGTAGTGATCTCACTTGGGCTAAGAGCCACATATTAAGAGGTCCAGGGTGAGAATCCACCTCCTTATCATTTTAGTATCTAGCTCAATTTTCAAAGCCTGTGACGGCCGGGCGGTGGTGGCGCACGCCTTTAATCCAGCACTTGGGAGGCAGAGGCAGGCGGATTTCTGAGTTCGAGGCCAGCTGGTCTACAGAGTGAGTTCCAGGACAGCCAGGGCTACACAGAGAAACCCTGTCTCGAAAAATCAAAGCCTGTGACGCTGTGTATCTGTGTGACTTTGCATGTCACCTTCTGACTCTCAGCCATAAAAACCGTTCCATCCAAGCCCATTTAGATGAACAGGGATAATCTCATCAGAAGGTCCTTAATTTAACCACATCTTCAGAGTCCCTCTATTCAGGTCAGGTTGCACATTCACAGGCTCCAGGGGATTGAGATTTGGACATATTTGGTGGCTGTTATTCTGCCTACCACCGAGGAAACAGACAATTGTTCAGAACAGTAGAAACGCTTCAGGTAGTAGAGTTGGGGTCATGTCACACTTCATTATACCAGACTGAGAGGTTTTAGTGCTCCCGAGTTAATGAAGCAAGTTCTTGTCTTCGCTGCAGTTTCTATTCTGTGGGCCCAGGCACTGGAGACCTTTGCTTTCCTTAGAGATTAGCAACGAAGCAGACAGGTTGAGATCTAGTGCTTCCCTGTTCTTGGCTAGACTTTTCAGTCCTGTAGGTACAGCCTGGTTGCTGCTTTTGGTGTTTCTCCAGCTCCCTGTCTACTGCTCATAGGTTCCCGGGACTTTGAATAGCATCGAAGCGTGTGAGAGTTTTATCGTAGGCAGGTATGTCTGCCTGCCACATCACACATTATTTATTAGGCTCTGAAATGTAGAGACTGGGAAGGGATTGACACACTATTCAGCATCTCTATGTAGTGTGTCTATTACTGCCAGTTTCGAGGTGTGTTTCAGTTGCCTCCACATGTTAGATACATTATCCCTGCAAGTAAGAAACCATTTCTTGGCCTATGGATAAAATGGAATATTGGGGTTTTTGTTTGTTTGTTTGTTTTTATTTTTAAGTTCACTCCTAAAGGAACTTGTGAACTTGAAGATTTGGGTGGATATTTTGGGTTTTCAGCTGTTTTTGTAGCAAGTCTCTCTCCTATCAATGTTAGATACTCCAACCCCACAAGTCTGAAGTCTAAATCTAGGGCTATCGGTAAAGCATCAAAATGTCCTGATTTTCCCAAGAGTTGGGGGATACAGTTTTTCTTTTCTCCCAGGACACAGGACTTTCAGAACTAAAACTTAGAGAATCCTAAGCATATCAGGATAGTGGGTCACCTTCAAAGGTCTAAGAAAATGACTCCAGCGGACATTGCTGTCATACTGATGAATTTTTAGGATATAAGTTTTAGTTGAACTAAATAATTAAAACAGCCCCCAGGGTTTGGATTGAAAATGATGGAGAATCTATCTTATTTGGAAAACCCTGTATTGATTATTCTCTGTATTCATGGGTTCAATATCAGCAGATTCAACCAATCATGGATAGAAAGATATTTTTTTAAAACCTTACTTGTGGTGGTAAGGAATGTCCATTAGTAGGTAGAGTGCTTGCTCGAGATGCATGAAGCCCTGGGTTTGACCCTCAGCACCATGGAAAGCACATGTAGTAGCACAGCCTACAATGGAAGCACTTGAGAGGTGGAAGCAGAAAGATTAGAAGTTCAAGATCATTTTCAACTAAACAGGGCGTTCAAGGTCAGCCTGGGTTATGTGAGATCCTATTTCAAAAACAAGCAACAAACAAACAAACAACCACACCCAATTCTGTAGTGTGCATCTACATGTTTTTTTTCCCAGTTGTTCAATAAGCAATGCAGCCTAACAGCATTTTCATAGCATTTACAATGTATGAAGCATTACAAGTAACTTAGAAAATGTATAAGAGGTTATATGTATATATTATGCCATCTGGCAGAAGGGATTTGAACAGCTACAGAGTTTGGTATCCATGGAGGTCTTGGAAACAGTCCTTCATAGATGATGTACAAATCAGGATGGCTCGACACACGCAGACTTGATACAGTAACAATACACACCCAGGATGCAGAGAACCAGCAATGTTTGTGAAATCACAAGGTTGATTAAAAGTGGTTGCTGGCCCCATTAGCTTCCCAGTGGCAGTTGCCGCTTCCTGCGTACTGGCTCTGGTAATGGAGGCTTTAAGAACTGTGTTACTGAGGTAGCTGTGGGACTTCACTGAATCTTCTTCAGTATGTCAGCATGTGTAGAGGTTATAATACCCAAGTCTGCCACAGAGTTCTCTTAGATTTAATCTTGTCTTTTGTATAATAAAATTGAACATTTCCTCTCTAATAGACAGCATGGAGTGTTTATGAAGAAATAGGGCTTTGGAAGAGCAGTCAATGACTTGGATGTTGCTGCATCTGCTAATGATACCTGCTCAGCCATCCATAGCAAAATCTAATAGCGGGAGACACTGAGTGTCCCAGGGTGGTACCCCTTGCTCTTCTGTGGCTTTTATTTGGAGCTTTGATCTCTCTAACCTATTAGGACTAAACAAAGAGAATTGCAGTTATACTGGAAAGAGCAATACGTTGGCTTCCTCAGGTAGGAATTTGACTTTTAAGTGTTGGCAGAGTTTTGAGTTGTTGTTGTTGAATTTTGATTGATATTTTAAAATGTGTTTTATCATTTTATATCTTCCAAATCCTGCTGCTTGATAGATCCAAGGAATTCCCTTCATCTCATTCTAAAAAAATGATTTGATATTATCAGTCATAAAAGTAACTATATTTTTGAACAAGGATTCTGGTCAGCTTTGTGAATTTATTTGTTTAGTTATTTATTGTGTAGGGGTAGGAGGGTGAGTACATGCTACGTTTGTGTGTGTGCACATGAACCATGGCTTATGCACATGTGTACCACCATGCCTGTGTGTAGGTAAGAGGACAATTAGCAGCAATTGGCTCTCTCCTTCTACCATGTATGTTTTAGGGATTGAATGCAGGTCTTTGTTACAAGCCTCATAACATACACGCCGAGCCATCTGCCTGTCCCCAGACTGGTGAATTACTTTGACTTTCTCATCAACCATATTTTGAATTTCTTCTTTCTAAGGCTTCTGACTCCCACTCTGTCTGATTGTCTATCATCTATCTACCTGTCTATCACATCTATCTATCTATCTATCTATCTATCTATCTATCTATCTATCTATCTATCTATCTAACCATTTATTTATTTATTCATGATTTGAGGCATGGTTTCATTGTGTAGTCTCCCAAATGCTGTGATTTCTGATGCACATAACACGATTGGCAACTCTGTGGTCATTTTACCAAGCCTATTTTAGGGCTAAGAATGTAGCTTAGTGCTAGAGTCCTCCAGTGAGGTGTGAATTTGAGTCCTACTCTAGGAACAAGTAAAGTGACACAACAAACTGCCAAAACAACAGCCAAAGCCTCAGTTCAACATCTGCTGGTATTTTTGTAAATAAACAAGTTCTATAAGAAACTGTACAATAAGTTAAGCCAAGATTCTCTTACTCTTCAAAAGAAAGATTAAGGAACACTTGTAAATAAGGGATCCAAAAGACTTGTTGCCTGGAAGGACATTAAGCTGACATTTGCATAATTACTAAATGCTGTCCAATTGTTCACTTTAATGAAAGGCAAAACATTTTACCTTGATTTTAAAAACTGACTAAAGTTCTGGAAGGGAAAAAAGCTGCTTCCTCCTACTTTCAAACTCTGGAAAAGGTCTGTACCCATTGTAGTTTACCCATGGCTAACGCCCAGTCTTCAATTATTGTCTGTTCTGTTTATTACCGGGAGAAGATGTTAGCCTCAGAGCCATGGTGGCATTGAATGTGGAGCTGATGAAGGGGAAAGTGGGATATCTTGCTATTAGACACTAATTGTTCATTGTTAAAATGTGACAGTTTTGACACTAGGGTATTGACTGATCTATCCTTGGCAAAGCTTATCGAGACAGGACATTTTTAAAGTTTAACAATTTAAAGCAACTTGGGTTCCTTCCACTGGTCCTGGTATAGATTGTTCCTTTCAGCAGTGTTGGAAGCTCTCAGTCTCCTTCAGTACAGACTGTAATTGGAAAAATGGAAGAAGTCCAGATGTGACAATGTTAATGAAATGTGAGCAGGATAGCATATTTCATATATAGAAATACCTTTTATTAAACTATCTCCTTAGACACCCCAAGGACCATTAATTGATGGGGACTTCTTTCAAGGGATCATGAGCAAATTGGGCTTAATTATGAAATCTTGGGGCTTGAAATTTCTGCCAGATTTAGAGATAACCATTTTAACCTTTCTACAGAGATGTAACTAGGCAACCATATAGCATCTGGTCTCTGCACAGCATTCAAAGTGTATAGCTATTGCATCACATTTTTTTTTAAAGAAATACTATTTAAATCTCTTCTTTAGCTTTGGCATATGCTGCCATATAACCTTTATTTTCTTTGAAAATATCACACATATCCCCAGGCTGGAACGTGGTCTGGTTCCTTGAGGGCCCATATCCCTGCTAATAAGGAAGCATGTGCACAGAAGAAATGATGCAGTTGTCAGTGGGCACGTGCTCTGTGCTTTATCATTGAGGTTAAGATGGTAGGTGTCACTTTAAAAAAGCTGTATTTTTTTTAAAAATTATATTAATCCTTGATAATTTCATAAGATGAATCTTGATTGCTGTCACCGTCCCATTCTTCCCCTTAACTTCTTCCTGATCCTCCTTCCCTCCCTGTCCCCTCAGCCTTTCTCTCTTCTTCTTTTTCTTCTTTTTAAATTAACCCATCAAGTCCAATTAGTGCTGTCAAATAGTTCTCAGTATCAATACATTCACTGGAGTGTGGTGAGTGAGCCTACCAGGAGCTGTGCCCTAAAGAAAACCAATCCTCTCCTAGAAGCAATGTGGCTCAGTTAGAGATGGACTCTCAGTCCTTCCCCTTTGCATGACTGGCTTGATCTGTGCACGCCAAATGCAGGCAGTCATGGCTGCTGGGATTTCATGAGTGCAGTTGCTCCGCCATGCTGAGAAGACAGTTTTGCTTCAGTGTTCTCCTACCTCTGACTCTTAGAATCTTTCTTCCTCCTCTCCCACTTTGGTCTCTGAGCATTGGGCTGTGATACAGATGTCAGTTGTGGTGGACCACTTCAGTGACACTTGTTCTCAAAGCTTGGTCTGGTATGTGTTAACCAGTGTCCACTACACAGACTTCTGTGATGAGGTGTGAGAGCTGTACCAACCTATAACTAGAGGGATACAAACCTAGAGAGTCATCTGATACTCTATTTAGCAGAACAATAGTAGATTCACCTCTGAGGCCCGTGAGCCCCATAGGCTATTGACTAGACTTATAGTACCAGGCATGTGTTTCTTCCTGTTCAAGAAGACTTACAACCAAACAGAAAGTGGTTGGTTATTCTTGTAACCCTTGTGCCACGATTGCACCCATGGGCAATTACCACATTGGTTGGTCATTATTGCAGTTCACAAGGTTCACAGTGGGTAAGACTATTGATGAATCCCTCCTCCAAGCAACCTTCAGAGCACCTTCCAGAACTATGAAAGTTAGTCATTAGGAAGAAGGATCCTGGGCAGTACCAACTTGATTTCTCCATGCCCTGTGACTTATGTGGATGGTGTCTTCAACAATAGGGAGTAGGTATCATTTTTCATGAGGGAATGTGTAACAGTTTAGACATCTATCTTCAGTAGGTAGAAAGGAGCATTTTTTCTCCAGCGTGATTAATGAAAAGAATATATTGTAGAGAAGCAAACTGGGTTTTATTCTAATGAACTTGCTTTTACTGTACTATATATGTGGTAACTAGAAATACCAAGTTTGATCCATAAGCAAGACTTTATTGGAAGCATTTTATATCTCAAACACTCTCTAGGTAGGTGTTGTGTTCCTTTTTGGTTATAATCATGATTTAAACTTTTCATTAGCATTTTATTATTAAAAATTAAAGTATTAGAGATGGATGTCAATGAAAAGAAATGGACTCTTCCTCCACCAGCTTCTAGCTTCACTGCACAGAGGCAACTGAAGTGAACAGTTTCTGGTACGCGTTTGAGACTTTTCCTGTCCTAGTTACTCTGTAGAGAGGAGGTGGGTGTGCTGAGTAGTACACGGCCATCTGTCCCTCAGCTCCTCTTCTAAGCTCAATTTTAAAAATGTGAAATGCCGTTTGAGCTCCCTTTTTCAAATGTGCCTTTAAAGTATTGCCAGGGCTGATATCGTGTGGGTGACGGAGAGAGGGCTGAGGACATGGAAGGCAGCAGAAGTCAGTGTACGTAGCAACCAAGGAACGGTCTTAAATGTTGTCCTCTGTAATCTTCGTATCACCTGGAGTACACGATGTCCCTGCATCCCTTGGGTGACTTGTGACGGAGGGAGCAACTGTTTACAGAAGAGGAAGCAATGATTCCCAGGGTTCCACAGTTTGTTCGTGATCTTGAGGTCACATAGCTGATGAGGATCAGGACAGAAACTGAGTTTCATCCTGTCCTGGTCAGTGCTCTATTGCTGTGAAGAGATGCCAGAACCAAGGCAACTCTTACAAAGGAAAGCATTGAATTGTGTCTGGCTTACAGTTCAGAGGTTTAGTTCATTACAGTCATGGCTGGGGGTGCAGGGGGAAGCATGGTGGCATGTTGGCACCTATGGTGCTTGAGAAAGAGCAGAGAGTCCTACATCTGGATTCATAAGCAGCAGGAACAGAGAGAGCCTCTGGGCCTGACTCAAACTTCTGAAATATCAAAGCTCACCCGCAGTGACAGACTCCCTCCAACAGGACCACACCTAATGGCACTCCCTAAGCATTCAAACATATGACTCTGTGGGAGCCATTCCTATTCACAGCACCACCAACCTTAAACCAGAACACACTGAGGCCTGAGAGGATGAGGTTAACAACACCGCAGTGGTTCTGAAAGGGACAATGAGTCCTCAAGGAAGACCTGGTTACACAGTCATTCTGATTCTGCACCAACAAGTTATGTAAGGCAGTGCAAACTGGGGAGCCAGCTCTCTTCCCTTCAATTTTCCCAGTTCTGTCCCTATTTTATTTCTTTAGAGAATTCTGAGTGCAAGGTGAGACTTTAAGCCAAATGGATAAAGCCATATTATTCCATCCCTAGACCACCAGGGTTAGCTCAGAGCTTTGGCATGTGAACAGCAGGGGCCAGAGAGTTCTTCTTTGGGTCATCCAAATGTCAAGTGGGGGTAGGGGGAGGCCCCATCTTTTCAGGTGTCGAGGCAGTGGGAATTGTGCCTGGCTATGTTTCAGTCTATTCAGAAGATGAAGTCTGGTGCACAGAGGGGGGCAGGGAGAGAGTCAGGAAGCAAAGGGAGGGGGGGAGTGAGGAGAGAAAATGGAAACAATCGAAGAATGGAGAGACCATGCAGGGAACAGAATGAGCTCCAGCATGCCTAGTAGCAACCACGCTCCAAGAATCCAGTCAGTGTGAGCCAACACATTTCCACTTTTTGTCTAATCTAATTCAAGTTTTTACTAGAGGAGTCCTGACCGACACCTCCAGGCTTCAGTTTTCTCACCCATAAGCTGGGGTTATAATTGCCCTGACTGTATCTGAGCTATTGTAAACAACCCTTGAGATAAGGAACAGGAAAGCACTTTGTAAATTGTAAAGCGTGCCACACATGCAGGATGGCACTATTCCTTGATGTTACACTGAACTAGGCAGAGTTGAAAAAAATGAAATCACCACTCATTTGGAAAGTAAGACATGAGAGCTGGTGAGCCATCTGGGTAAGGAGGCTGCCAGAGGTTCCTAGTTTTTCTTCTCAGATCTGCTTTCAGAATCCTTCAAGTTCTACTCAGTGCCCACAATGAATGTCAAGGATAGACCTGAGTTAGTCCAGGATAGGAGTGAATTAGCCCAATGGGTGTCTCCTCTCTCCCTCCTTCTGTCCTTTATCATCCTCACCTCATACACACATCGTTGTAGTAATACGTTAACATTTTAGCTTGTCATTCATAGAGCTTTACCAATTCAAACTAAATAACATTTTGGCTTTATCAAAGAAAAATCACGGAAGAAAATAAAGCTTAAGGAACCTATTCTTATTATATCTCTTTTAGAATGACATTATGTAGGTAATTCTGGGAGTTAGAAGTTGGTTGTTTTGGGATTTAGATAGGAGCAGAATTCACCTTCAAAGAGAATATCTTGCTAGAAGCTCAGTCTTGAAATTACAATTTTTTCATGATGTAAAGAATCATTTCAGTTTTATAGTATTTTTCACTATATATGATAATGCATTCTAATGAGAGAAAACAGATGGAGCCTCCACAAAGCCTTAGCTTTGCTGTTTCAGAAGTGTTCATTGTGGCGAACATCCATTTTTTTATGTTTGATAATTAGAACCTCCCCCAAAGTCATTTAAGGTCTCAGTCTGATATGAGATTGTTTACAAAAAGGTTGAAGCCAGTGTGGAAATATGATTTATAAATGTGAAGAAGAGTGACCTATCAACCTCAACAGGCTTTGCATTTGTCACATTTGACAATCCAGGAAACATATCTGTCTCCTTCACTGGAATTCCAAGTCCATGAGGATGTGTCACCTGACAGCCACCAATGTCTGTGGGCATGAGGTTGACACTGTGATGCAGGACTCCTCACACACATCCCTGCCTTCATCTATGTGCTTGTATTGACATGATGAATACCAATACATTCATGTAAGCTGTGGACTTAGAATAAGTTCATATCATGAATAACGTTCTGGAACCTCAAGCTGCGTAAAAGGCCAGCTGTATTGGAAACAGTTGGCACCTTCAAATTGGTTCATTTTAGCGGAGCTTAATACAAGGAGTGATTTTTAAGGATATGGTCAGAGTCTAGAAAAATGAAAAGGAAAGTGTGCTTGCCATTGTCACCTTTTGCCTGAAACAATGACAGAAACAAGGAAGGGAACTTTGACATGGAGTTGAAGCCATCAGGAAAGGATCATATGATAATTCTGTAGATAGAAGTCCTAGGAAACAGCCTGAATTGATACTCCTTTTCCCTCTAATCTGCTCATTCTCCCCATGGCCAAGCCCAGTGGCAGGCATAGAACCATTCTGCCTGCTCTGGAGTCCATGGAGCTTAGTGTCCTGGGCATAGAGCCAGGAGAACAGCTAGTGGAAGATATTCAGCCTGGTCTATCTATGAAAGTCTTGCAGGAAACAAATGGCTGCACTTCTCTCTGTTGTAACCCTCCCTCCCAAGAAAATACTGTTCCAGCGAGTTTCATGTTTGCCTGCATTTTACTTAATCAAGCTGAAGCCCATGTTCCGATGGCCCCAAATACAGTGGTAGCATTTGAACAGAGCTCAGTTGTTTGTCGTACAGTGACTTGGAGGTGATTACAGGATCACGAGACTAACCTTCTTCTTGTCTTATTCAGAGCTAGGATGGCAGCTTCAGTAAACAGTGTGAGTTTACTGTGTAAAGTAGCTGGGCACCATTGACAAATTTGTGTAGCTCACAGTCAGGGACTTCCCACAGTTAAAGGAATGGCTGTCATTTTAAAGACTGCCCAGTCCAGATAGAGGGCTGAGGTGCTAGGCTTTTGTTTGCTCCTATTTTTTTTTTTTTTTTAAATATCAGTTCAATTATTTTCCTTCCTTCGTCTAAGAATGTGTAAGAAATTTCCTCATTTCCTCATTTCTTACTTTGCTCAATCTCGATGAACTACATTGCACCACAAAGAATGAGTAAATCCACTGAGTCGGGTACACGTTCATAGTTAGCAAAGGCAGTCAAAAGAAAACAAACATGCATTACTGCCCTGCCCTCTAAACCTCTTCTGTGGACCAGAAAATTCCTGGCCTGGGAAATCCAGATGGGCAGAGTTGAGAATGTAACAGGAATAATGAAAGATGCTGGGTGGGGAAACAGAACTTGGATCCCAGGTATGAAGTAAGAAATCTCAACATGATGATATCCATTAGCCTTGGTGATTGCTGACCTCTACCTCAGGTCTTCACGTGAGCACCATAAAGAAGAATCTGACTTCCTTCAAAATTAACCTACATTATGTATGCCAAATGAAGACATTGCTTTCCATCCAGTAGTGATGGGAGATGTGTATCTGTATTTAAACACCTTGGTTCAAGAATAACTGATCACTGAGATGATGCAGGTAACGTTTGTACTGTGATGGGTGAATCAGGGTGCCGCAGCACATCCCGATAATCCGAGCACATGGGAGACTAAAAGCAGAGAACCACAGATTAGAGGGGAGCAGGAGCCTGTCTCAAAAACAAAGTTAAACCAAGAAAACTTACAGTTAGATTTGTATCTAGACTCACTTTATAAAATCGTCAGTTCTCACTTTTGTTGATATATAACTGATATACAGTAAATGATACGTTTAAAGAATATGATTCCATGAATCTAAGCAGTTTGAAACCATAGCCGTAATCAAGAAAATGATGGCGTCCACTCACAAGTTGCTTTATCACAGTAATAAGCCAGATACCCCTCCCCAGTCCAGCATAATCACACTGAGAAGCAGATGTCCACATTATCTGTTTATTCCTTTTAAGATTGAACATTGATGACGTTGCTTGCCTCTTGGTAATATTATTCATTTTTAAATCCTTTTCTGTGTTTTTCTCACCAGTAGTATAACATTTTTTTTCCCCCAAATCCCATGTTATTACAGCTGACAGCTCCATTATTGTCTTTTTGGAACAACACGATAAACAAAGACTGGGCACAATGCAGACAGAGCAATAATTGCATTTACTAATCTCTGGTTTTGTTTGAGTTCAAAGCTGAAGCCCACTTCCTTCAGCTTCCTGAGCTTTCTAAAACCAAGCAAGGTGGAGGAAAGAACTTAGCGGTCCCCAGCTGATGAGTGGCTAATGAAACTGTGATATGGATTATCTACCTGCAAGAAGGAATGATGTGGTGCATGTTCCAACATGGGTAAACCAGAGAGCATTATGCTAAGCGACAGAAACCACAGACTGTGTAGTTTTATTCATTGATATATCTAAAAAGAGGACAACCATAGAGGCACAGAGTGGACGGGAGGTGTCGAGATCTGGTGGGAGGCAGGAGAAAATGAATATGATTCTGCTTTTGCCGTGATGAAAATATCCAGGAACATAATACTGATGATGGATACGTGACTTTGGGTTGTATCCCAATAAAGCTACTTGGGGGAGTGTGGAGGTGTGTTCGTGTGTGTGTGTGTGTGTGTGTGTGTGTGTGTGTGTGTGTGCCCGTGCGTGTGTGGCACTTGTAGAAGCTAGAGATCAATGTTGGGTGTCTTCTTCTATTGCTATCTGCTTTATTGTCTGGGACAGGCTCGCTACCAATCCTGGAGCTTACCGATTAGGCAAGGGTATCTTGCCAGTGACCCCTGTCACTGAGTGCTCAGCACTAGGGTTACAGGGAAGAGCCATCGCCTTGCATTTTACACAGATGCTAGGGATCCAAATTCAGGTCCTTTGTTTTTGTGGCAAACACTTTACTGAGTCATTTCCCTAGCCTGAAGCTATTATTCAACATCAACAACAACAACAACAAAAAAAAAACCCATATATTATAAAAAAAAAAACTTTGCTTGGGGAAAAAGCATTCAGGAACAGCAATTGATTTAATTCTTCCTTCACATTCCTTGTGCTGCATCTATTTCCAGGTCTGGAGCACAATGCAGACCAGTCTAGCGGTAGGTGATAGAAATGTGTGCCTGCAGATAAGTGCCGGTCACCGGTCACCGACAGAAGTGGGGCTCGGTGTCAGGCTGCTTTGGTTTACTTAGATCATAAAGGACTTGTTACCATTTGACTTTTTTTTTTTGTCTTTTTCTTTCCTTTTAAAAAATACCACAGAGCTGATTATCTAAGCATCCTTTCCTCTCGCTTCACCATGTTAACTAGATACAGCATAGCCTGTGTGCAAAGCATCTGAACTCTGCCGCTGGTATATTGAATACCTGACGGTGGCAGAACAGGGTGCACTAGGTGGAAGTCCAGACACTCAGCTCAGCCCTCAGAAAGGAAGAGGAGCCAAGGCAGAAAAACAGAATGGTTCCATCAGAGAGCAGCTTGGGTTGCAGCAGCAGTGCAGGGTGGACTGAGAACAGGCTTCCTGCCTTTTCTATTTTCGTCCTTCAGCTGGGAATCACCTCCTTTAAAACCCTTTCAACTCCCCCTGTGCTGTGCGGCAGGATGACTGCTCACCACTGTAGTAACTGCTAGTACAGCTCACCCGTCTAACTCAGTAAGCTTGTGTTTCTGTGTAAACTGTGCTCACAGTTTACAGGGGAGAAAAATCTCCTCCCCCACCTCCCTTGAGAAGATCTTACTAGCCAAGGTTTGAACTTTGTTGCCATTTACTCTAATCCTGAAGGTGAATCCAGATGCTGCCAACCTAAGATGAATGCAAACCCAGCATGCCTCTGCCCAGAAACGTTGCCTTTGCCTTTTGCTGTAATTTGGCAAGTTTTGTTTTCCAAGGTGACACGAAACCTTTATAGTGGTGTGTGCCTTTTGTTACTGTTTTCTGTTTCTTCTCCAACTTCTGGCACACTGCTAAACAATATTGCACAGCCTTGCATTTTATCTTGGCACTGGAGGGCAAGGCGCCACAGTATGTGTCTCTGGGTCTTATTCTAGTCATCTGTGGAGTAAACGTTACAGAGAGTGTGCCTGGAAGGTGGGAAGGTGGGCTGTGTGGCTCGAGCAGAGACGTGAAAATGGATGTTCTTGGAATCTGGGGTGACTGGGAATATTTTCATATGTTTTAATCAATCATTTGCATTTCTTCTTTTGTGGGCTGTCATTTCTCATCCTTTGCCTGTGTTTCTACAAGGTTGTTTGACGTTTTAGTTGAGCGATGATCATACTTTTCCCGTTTTATACGGTTATCTACTTCCCTGACCACCACTGCTCTTTAGTTTAGTTATAATGATTTTTTTCTGTTTTCATCTTCAGTCACGTGTCTATTTTGTGTAGCTTCGTTTCTTGCTTCGCACAGGGACTTTCCCCTTATCTAGAGTAATTAAATATAGAAAGATTTTTTTATCTTTCTTCTGATACTTTAAAATAATGCTTTCATATGCATATATTATAAATAATATGTTGCTATGGTTTGCTTAAAGTTATGCCCCTATGAACTTGGGCCAGTGTCACAGTGCTTGTCAGGGGTGCTTGGAGCTGCCTGTGAACAGGAGTGGTATTTCTTTCAGTTCTCAAACAGGCACAGTTTTGCTTTTAGCAAATAGAGAAGATGAGTTATTATACATACGTGTAAATGCTCCTTGAAGCAGAACCTTAGCTGCTGCTTAGAGGCTCATTTTCTGACAAAACCCGCAGGATGCTGTTAGATAAGGACTATCATTTATTTTAGGAATTTTGTTATCTGTGCAAATCGATCTATAGTTGTTTTATAGGCCCTCATTTCTTTTTTTTTTTTTTCCCTTTCTTTTTTTTTTTTTTTCCGAGACAGGGTTTCTCTGTGTAGCCCTGGCTGTCCTGGAACTCACTTGGTAGACCAGGCTGGCCTAAATAAGGGAGGAACTCAGAAATCCACCTGCCTCTGCCTCCCAAGTGCTGGGATTAAAGGCGTGCGCCACCACCGCCCAGCTAGGCCCTCATTTCTAAAGACCAGAATTTGTAAGTAGATCATGGTTACTTCTGAAACACTAATAGCCTAGGGGTATAGATGGCCTTCCCCAGGCTATTAGAACCAACAGAAACCAGCAAATACCCTAAAATAAGTTCAGCCTTCAGAGTGTAAATCCGAGAGGAATTTTCCAAAATATCCACTTCGTTTTTAAAAGTCACGACTCCAGAGAACATAAGAATAGGGAAAGGAGACCAGTGAACTTTAGAGCCATCTGATTTGAAACCACCAAAAAGTCTCACTGAGAATTAATAGCTACAAAACCCAGCAGCCTGAATAACAGTCTACATGAGAGGAAGGAAGAGGAGGAGGAGGAGGAGGAGGAGGAGGAGGAGGAGGAGGAGGAGGAGGAGGAGGAGGAGGAGGGAGGAGGGAGGAGGAGCAGGAGGGGAGAGAGGAAGAGGGAGGAGGGAGGAGGAGGAGGGAGGAGGAAGGAGGAGGAGGGAGGAGGGAGGAGGAGGAGGGAGGAGGGAGGAGGAGGGAGGAGGAGGGAGGAGAGAGCACAAAAGGAAAGCCATGTTGTGAAAAATCACAATGTAACAACTGAGGGTGTTTTTAGAAATAAATAAGGGAGGAAGACAAAGGGATTGCATGGTTATATGGAGAACTAATTAGACTAGCTAGTTAATTAGGTAAGCATGTTTATTAATTATAGGGTCAGATAAGAAGTTAGATGGCTTAAATAAGCTCTAAAAAAATAATCCCAGGTCAGGCTGATTCATCTCTAGAATGAGACATGGTTTTTTTGTTCTTTTACTTTTTTTCAAATATAGATTCTTAACTTTAAAGGTGGTGCATGTTAATACTTGAGCCAATAAAATAGATAATTTTTAAAAAACAATAATTTAATATATAATCTTCCTATGATTCATTAAAGACATGGCATGAAAATTAGCATCCAGGGAAAGATGTTGAAGCTGGACTGGTAACATTTCAGACTCCAGTGTGGAAGAAACCTGGAAACTTCTCCAAAGTAAGGCCAGATGACATTCCAAATACTGCTTTTTCCAGTGCAGCCACTGTTAGGACCATGAACTCCCCAAGGCACTGAAATAACATCTGCAATTGCATTTATAGGAAAAAAATACAAGCAAGATGGTTATTCATTTGGAAAAACTCAAGAAAAATTTCAACATATCCCACCAACTCTAACTAGTCATTGACTTGCACCAGGTTCCATACAACCAATGCTGCTCCACATCAGGCTCTGGCTGGGTCCTCCTCTCAGGGACCTTAGCCAGGGTCTGATGGGGTCATTCCGACAGAATAGCCCTGACCTGCCAGAGGGAAAGATGGGCTTCTTCATCCTTATTTAACAAAAGTGAAAGGTACAAGTCATGTGGAACAAAGCTAAAAGGATTTCTGAGAGAGAGAAAGCGAGAAAGAGAGAGAGAGAGAGAGAGAGAGAGAGAGAGAGAGAGAGAGAGAGAGAGAATTGTTAAAGTAACAGCTCCCACAGAAGCCCGAGAAAGAAACAAAACAGCCACAAAAGACCAGGCAAAGTTCTTTGTCTGAATTAAAAATAACTAAAAACGGCATGATGTGAGCTGACTGCAAATGCTTCATTCACTGCAGAGGGCCCCAGCGCTGTAAGTCCACAGCCTTCCTAATGAGGCCTGTCTCTGCTGCCCATAGCTAGGTCCCTGTCACCAGCTCTGCCATCTCTGTAGTCAGCAACAGTACTTGGCCAAAGTCAACTCTCCCCCTATGTGCTCCTGCTGCAAAACGCTAGGAACTGGCAGAGATAAAATAGGTTGAGCAAAGCAACCACTACCTCCTAAGGACACATTCTGAAGGAAATGAGAGATGGGGGCAGAGGGAAGGGCGTGTAGCTGTGACCAGACTTTCCTGGTTAGAAGATCTTTGTTGAGTTGTCTTTAAACTTATGTCTAATATGGAAGAGACCTTCAAGAACGCTCTGATTGCCAAAGAATGAGACTTGCCCTTTGAACTCTGTTCTTTTCTGTGCCACACAAGTCTGGTCCAGACCCATCTGGCAAAAGCAAGTTTTCAACAGGGAAGTTTGGAGGAGATAGCCCACCCAATCCATTCCTGCCCTTCAGCTCCTTACTGGAACGTCACAGACTCTGAACAACCTCCTCCCCCTTCTTGAGGCTTGGATTAATTATCTTGCTTTAAAATGTTTTTTAGATGTTTTATATGTATGAGGGTTTGGCTTGCATGTATAGCTATGTGCCATGTGCATTTCTGGTGCTCACAGATGTCAGAGTCCTGTGCCAGATTCCCTGGAACTGGAGCTCTGGACAGTGAGCTTCCATGTGCATGCTGGGAATAGAACTTGGGTCCTTTGCAAGAACAAATACTCATACCATGAGCCATCCATCTCTCCAGCCACAATTATCTAGATTTTGTTGCCCAGAAGTAAAAATTCCCCCAAAACATAAAAAATCTGTAGAAATGAATCTTCTTTTTGAACATATTGAAAATTTTAGTAAGCACTGAGAAATCAGAAGCTATATATGCTAAACTATAAAACCCATAGTACATCTCTCCTCAAAATAATGTTGATTTGAAACAACAACAATATTTATCTTTCTGTCATGGCCAAACCGCTATAAAGAGAGAAATGTGTGTTTACAAATGTTTTATTCTTCATTCCCGTCTTAATTTGAATAAAGATAACTTATAGTTGGGCAGAAAAGAGAAAGGGCGGACATGTTGGATAGCTCTTTGGGACAGCTTCAATCCCTCAGGTGATTTGCATGCTATTTTATTAATTTCTCCAGTGGCCCTGAGGGGAGGACATGGTTGCAGCTATTTCCCAGGCGAAGGCTCTTTATCTTTCTTCCGAACTTGCAGCCACAGAACCTATTTTTGTCTTCCTATTCCACCATCAAGTTAATTAATATGAACCGATCTAATAATCTCAATTGAAATACTGATAGGAAGGACACTGTCTAAATGATAACAAAGTCACTTTAAAATTGGTCGATAAGAATTAATTTCTGAAACGGCTCATGGACGTCCAGGAAGATTAAACCTACTCATTGTTAAAGTACTTTGTAATTTGTCACAATTCAAAATGGTGTGTGGTAGATAAAAGTTACAGATAGAAACAGTTCATCATACAAAACAATGGGCTAAAGAACAGACCTTCAGACACGTAGGATTTAATATGCAATGCTACATTTGTAGTTGGAAGGGAAAGGAATTCACTGTCTCGCTAAATTGAAAGATTTTGTCTGCATCTGAAAAAAGTAGTTAATCCTGCTGCATGCTGGCCTGTAGAAGCTGTGTGTAGGATGCATGGGTTTGTGGGGGTATGACGTGTGTGTAAGTGTACACATTTGTGTGTGTATATACATTCGTGAGGGGATTGTGTGTGTGTGCTTCAATTGGGATATCTTTGCTGCAGTTTCCCAAGATATCTGCCATTCTTCTCAGATTTGTGTTTCTATACAGACCTGGACCCTTTGACATCTAATATTGTAAGTCCTGCTTTATAGTCCTCCTCCGTCAGTGAATCTTAAAGTTTAGCATGTAGCAAACCACTCAGGTCCTGTTGGCTGGGTCAGAGACTGTGCTTCTGAGGGTCTGGGAAGGGGCCAGAAGTTCCTCCTTTCCAGCAAGTACAGGATGCACCATCCTTCGTAAGTGAGTACATCAGAGGAGACTGAGCACTTAGGAGCTTTTATATTAGTTGAAAGCTTGTGTTTTATAAAGTAATTTGGACTCTTTAGATCTAATAATTTTTTAAAAGAGTCTGTTTTTGATGAATGTTTTCTTTTTCTAGTTATGTATTGTAATTATTGAATTTTATGATAGCACCAGACTACATAGTGCTGGAAATTAAAAACAGACAGATAGGGGCTGGAGAGATGACTCAGCGTTAAGAGTGCTTCCTGTTCTTACAGAAGATCTGCATTCAGTTCCCAGCACCTGCAACAGATAGCCCACAGGAGATCTGATGCCCCTGCTGGTTTTCATTTTTTACACACACACACACACACACACACACACACACACACACACACACACAGAGACATATCTTTGTAAAAAATGGATGAATAAATAAAACTATATCTTCTCTGTGGATTATTCACTGTGGTTTCTCTTGGAAGAGGCATATGGTTTGGGGTAGAGCACAGCATACAAGCTCTAATATATGACCTAATAGAAGAAGTAGAGAAGATTTCATTACAGCACAGACACATCAGGTCCCACATAAGACCACATGGCGCTGCTAATTTACATGTTTATCATGAAAAACTAAACTCCCATCTGGAAGGGTTACTTATATCAAGTTCCTGATGGCAAAACTCACTGGTACCAAGATAATGTTTAATGAGATTGGAAATGGAAGGGAAGAGAAGGACTTTATGGCTTATGTGTTGTGACAGCAGGTGGTGATATATATTACCTGGTATCTACCTACTACATGGGCCCCATAGCACCCTGGTCACTGTCTACATAGATGGGCATCTTTTCTTTTGAAATTTTGGTGTGTGTGTGTCTGTGTATACATATATACCATGAGACACATGTGAGGAATGAGGTCACTTTTGGGAGTCCTTTCTGTCATTCCATGAATCAAAATCAAGTCATTGGTTTTTATGGCAAGTGGTTCTACCCACTAAACTGTCTTGATGGCATCCAATATTTGACATTGCTCGAAGGTTCCAAATTCCTCTTTCTCATCAACATGTAATGGAATTAATTCAGCCAACTCATTGCCCTGTCTGGGGGTCATTGTCTGCATTTGATGGTAACTTTATAAATCTAGATCAGGGCCCATTAAGTTATAATGTCCAAGCACAGATGTCACACAGATACATAATAGGAACAAGGGAAATATTTAGTTAACACATTAGAGGGCAAATCTATACAAAACCTGGTTTGAAGAAGCCTAAAGCTCAAATGTTCTGAAAAACAAGAAAGAATGCTGAAGTATGGTTGCTTTGTTATATAAAAACCATTTTGTGTCCTACAGAGCAAGACAGCTACGACCTTTCAGATAATTTCCTCATTCAGATAATTTGTACCTCTATTAGGCCAAACTAACTGACAATTTATCAATCTATACATAGACTTCTAACTTTCTGGAGGCATGGCTCTAATATACATTAAATCAAAAGATGTTCTTCATAGCAGTGAACAGTGTCAGATGAGCTTGGGCCTGACGGTGACATTGGAGAGGCATCCAGCTGTCTTTTCATGTCTGAGCTATTTCACAAACATAAAAGTTTTACTTAGAGACACAAATCCTTTCCTTTGTTTTCTGCAAGAAGATATTGATAAGTCTGGGAGCAGAACAAAGAGAATTTTCATCTTTCTAATGTCCAGGATTTTGAAATGACAGGCATGGCCTTAAAGCAGATTTGGAGCCTGCAAATGGCTCAGTGGGTAAAGGTACTGGCTTCCAAGCCTGATGACCTGAGTTAAGTCCCCAAGACCCACATGCTGGAAGGAGAGGGTCAACCTTCAATTGTCTGCTGACCTCCGCCCATGTACTGTGGCTTATGTGCGTGCACGCGCGTGCACGCGCACACACACACACACATACACACACACAATTAATGTAATATTTTTATAACCGTTTTTAAAAGCCTTGGGATCTACTGTCTATTTGCCAGTAGGAGTAGCACCATTTTCATGATGATCAAGAATGGCGGTATAATTGTGCCCACTGGCATTGAAATGCTCTCCTAGCCGACTCTGGCATTTATTTATGTAGGTTAGCTAGTCAGTGGATATAAAGCTCAAATGTAGAACATGATACCTTAACATTCTCACATCCTGCCCTGTTAACCATCTCCAATGTCTGAAAAATACTTAGGACCTGCTGTCTAAGCTTGATAAACCTCAGAAATGACTTTTCTGAATTATCGTTTAATTAAAGTATTTGTTTGGTGGTACCCAGGGCCATATAAACCAGGGGAGGTCTAGTGTTGATACACCAAAATGAGTTCTTACATTACCTGGCCATTTGTTAAATATCTTTATTTTGGATATGACTGACTATATAAAAATTGAAATTGTTTTAGTCAAACCATCAAAACTAAAAACAAATAATACTGGCAATATAAAAGTCTAATTGTCTAGGGCTGGCAAGATGGCTCAGTGGGTAAAGCCATTTGTTGTAAAACCCAATTACCTTAGCTCAATCTCAAGAATCCATATGGTAGAAGGGAAAAAACCCAACTGCTACAAGCTGTCCTCAGACCTTCCCATACAGACATGTACTAAGAAGTGTATTTTAAAAATACTCATTGTCTAAATTTACAGGAAGTGTTTATTTAAAGCTAAAAAGGTGGCAGAAACTTCCAATAAGTAGATAAAGTTCATAGGCAGTTTGTAGAGAAATGACGACAGGTTCCCAAGGGAGGGGACAGTGGATGACCCAGGTCTGGTCTTTCCAAGTAGGCCTTGTCTACCTGGAAGTAACTTGATAAAAATTAATTGATCAAATGAGAAAATGAATCAACACATGAGCAAACTCACTGGCCTGACCAGTGACTAAACAAATGCAAATTAAAACAATAATGAAATATAATTTCACACCTGTTAATTCAGCAAAATTAAAGAAGTAAAATCCGTGCTGAAGGACCTTTGGGAGAACACCACCCTTTCCAACAGGACTTGTTTATTTGTGTTGCCTAGGACTCCTCCTTTCTTCAACCCATTTTGAAGAATTATCATCAGGAATCAATGGTAAAAGTGTTTATAATAGAACTCTTTAACAATGAAGCAAGCTATAAGCTGCACATCCAGCTACGTCATGGACTATTACGCAACCCTCTGAAATAACATGCTTGAACTTTGAACATGTCCAAATTAGCATGATGTGGGCTGGGGAGGTGGCTCCATGGGTAAAGTACTTGCGCATGTCTGAGGACTTAAACCCAGTCTCCCAGCACCCGTATAAAAAGCCAGGCCTGATGGCACATATCTGTCATCCCAATACTGGAGAGGCAGAAGCAAGAGGATCCCTGGGCTTGCTGGCCAGCCAGTCTACCCTTATTAATGAACTCCAAGTTCAACATGAGACCTGTCTCAGAAAAATAAGGTGAAGGTGCTGATTAGATCTTTGTCAACTTGGTACAAACTGGAGTCTTCTGGGAAGGGGGAGTCTTAACTGAGCAAATGTCTCCGTTAGTAACTGTGGGATTAATGATTATTTCAGGAAGGCCCAACCTAGTCAGTGTTTTGATAGAACAACAGAAAGCAAACTAGGAGAGTGGAGGATACACAGAGACACTCAATGGGTGAAAGTGCTTGCCCACCTAGGACCGGAATTTGACCCCTGGGTTCCACATGGTCACACTCTATGGAGTGTTGAAGGTTTCCATATTCTGGGAAGATTTTCAGGTTGCTTGTTTAGATTCCTTTTCTCTAACAGATTGTTATTTGAGAATCATGGGTCTGTACAATAAATCCTGAGAAGACGCCATCCTCTCTGGTGGACCTATGCAGCACTTTTTCTCGTGTCCCCTCAAGACTGGACACGTGATAACTACTCCCAAGTCTGAGCTTTGGAAAGAACCCAGGTAGGGACACAGTGGCTTCAGCTCAAATCCTAATCAGACAGCTTATGCTGAGAATAACAGGGAACTGTGGTCTCTCTTAGCTTTAGCCTCTCTGGGTCTGTGTAGGTGGCTTAATATTTGTCACTTAAATGCCTTGCTCTATGAGTGGGATGGGCTGTAGGAGGTTGACTGGGTTGAGCTCTTTGTGGTGTCTGAATTGATGATGGCTCCCTGCTTCTCTGCCTCTTACCTTCTTACCCAGGAACTGGAAGGAGTGCATCCCTGTGGTTTGAATGAGAATGATCCCCATAGGCTCATATATTTGAATACTTAGTCCCTAGTTGGTGGAACAGTTTGGGAAGGATTAAGAGGTGTGGCTTTGCTGAAGGAGTTGTATCACTGGGAGTGGGCATTTAAGTTTCAAAAGCCTCACATCATTCCTAGTCTCTCTCTCTCCTCTCTCTCTCTCTCTCTCTCTCTCTCTCTCTCTCTCTCCTCCCTCCCCTTTTCCTCCCCCTCCTCTTCTCCCTCTCTTCTTTGTGGTTGTATTTCAAGATGTGAGCTCTCAATCACTGTTCTAGTGCCGTGCCTGCCTGCTTGCCATCTTGTTTCCTGCCATGATGGTCATGGATTGCAATCCAGACCCAAATAGATGTTTTCTTCTGTAACTTTCCTTGATTATGGTGTCTTATCACAGCAATAGAAAGGTAACTAATAGCTGGGCAGTGGTGGCACACGCCTTTAATCCCAGCACTTGGGAGGCAGAGGCAGGCGGATTTCTGAGTTTGAGGCCAGCCTGGTCTACAGAGTGAGTTCCAGGACAGCCAGGGCTACACAGAGAAACCCTGTCTCGAAAAAACAAAAAACAAAACCCCAAAAAAGTAACTAACACAGTCCCAAATAACTATATTTTGCTATGACTCCAGTCCTCAGGAAACCCTAGACTTGCTTCTCAGACACTGGGGAGTCAGTAATATTTTATTTGAAATAGTTTTGCTTGTAGAAGATTTACATTTTCTTTGAGAAGGCTGTAGTTTTGGTTTTAGAGAAGGTTTGTGCTTTCTGGTTGTTTACCACATCAATGAAAACTGTTGTCGGCAACTTAAACTGCAGTGCAATTTCCATCCAGGCACTTCTGCCAAAAAAAAGCCAAACTTTTCCTGAATACAACTTTGGATAAAAAGAAAATCATCACATGGTAGCCCATGAATACATACATACATACTACATACATACACATATATATGTATATTTAAGATTATAATATAACATTGCCTCTCTCCTTTTCTTCCTTCCAACTCCTCCCATGTGCCCCATACTGCTATCTTTCAAATTCATGGACTTTTAGCTGTTTTTTCCACATACCTATATATTTCTATAAATATAAATTAAACCTGCTCAGTCCATAATGTTACTTGTATGCATCTTAACTCTTACCTTCTTATGAGTCAGTTAAAAGCAAAGATGCACTTGGAGAAGATGGATGTTTTTGCTTCTTTGGTTTGAATATTAGGTATGTTCATGAAGAACAGAATCAAATATGCCATGGGGTTAGGTCTGCCATGTGACAGGAAAGGTTTTCCTCAGCAGGATACCACCAAGAACAGTCACCTGAGACCAATAGCATCTCTCTTCAATAGCTTGAAGCCAGCAAACTCAGAGATGATTATTGCTGTCACCTGTGTCATGGAAATTGCTAGAACTTAGACTTCTCAGATGAGATAAAGGTCTCTACTCCTTTTCTACTGCCTGACTTTCAGGACTGTAGTAATTTGAATAAGTTTGACCCCTATAGACTCATGTGTTTGAATGCTTGGCTCATAGGGAGTGTGCACTATTAGGAAGTGTGGCCTTATTAGAATAGGTGGGTCCTTGTTGAAGAAAGTGTGTCACTGTGGAGGTGGGCTTTGAGGTCTTATGCTTCAGCTCCATCCAGTGGAAGAGCCAGTCTTCTCCTGACTACCTTTGGATCAGGATGTAGAACTATATTGGCTCCTTCTCCAGTACCATGTCTGCCTGGATGCTGCCATGCTTGCTGCCATGATGACAATGGACTGTACTTATGAAACTGTAAACGAGCCCAGTTAAATGTTTTCCCTTACAAGAGTAGCCTTGGTCATGGTGTCTCTTCTCAGCAATGGAAACCCTAAGTAAAACAAGAACCCTTCTCCCTTGGCCTCCTTGTTTTGATTTTACTCTTTCATGTGATTATTTGACCTACTAGGAGGTAGGACATCACAGACTATTTTCTGCATCATGCTCAACCATGTGTGAGTTTACTTGTCAATTGAAATATGTTCTCTAAATATAAATTCATGGTTAAGTCATTACTTGGTTTAATTTGGATTTTCCTGTTGGAGGGTGGATGCATGGGATAGGACCACCTTTCAGTCTCACCGGAGAAGGAGAAAGCTTCATTTCCCTCTACCATCACTAGGACATCACTAGCTCCCCATGTTTCAAATTTCAAGTCTTCTTTCTCCACACATCTTCTCAAATCTCAGTGTATTAATTGGTGGGAGATGAGCTTGTGGGTGCTCATGTGCAGAGGCCACAAGTAGATAGCTCCCTTATCACTGTCTATCTTACAAGGTAGCATCTCTGTCACTGAGCCTGCGACTGGCCAATTCAGCTAGACTGACTGGTCAGCAAGCCCCAGGGATCCTCCTGTCCCCCATTCCCAGCAACAGGAGTATAGGCTCACATGGTCCCTCCTAGCTTTTTTTTTTAATTTAAATATGAATACTAGGAATAGAACTAAACCCTCATACCTGGGTGACGAGTACTTGAGTGTATGAACATCCCTAACCCCAGGAGATGAACTTTTAATATCTGTTATTTAGAAAACTATTTACTGAAAAGTGTTTCAAGTGAATTTGCAATCCACCTATTACTGCCATCTTCCCACATCCATGAAAACAGAACTCATATGTGTAGAATGTATTTTGCAAACAGCCTGCTGGGCAATCCTTTACAGAGACTCTAAGCCTTCATTCTTAGCCAAGCTGAGGGCACAGGTATGGCAGCTCCTACATTGGATTCAGACTGGCAACTGCTGCCAGGTCATGGACCCATGAAAGAGACTGGCTCTCTGTTTATACTGCAATGCCTCTCTGACCTCTCATTGATTTTAGAGGTGCCAATTTGTACTCACATTTTTCTTGCATATATAAAAACAATGAATGATACATATACAAACTATTTTAAACAGAAAGGAAGATGAATCCTAGCCATATTGGACAGATACTCTTGGCTGGGTTGAAACCACTGCAAATAGAGACTGTGAATGGGAACACACTAGAAAAAATGGCGACAGGGAGTTCTGTAATGTGCAACCTCATTTCCCTCTGTGCTCTCAGCATTAGGGGAAATTAAGCCTCCATACAAAAGGAGTCCATTTCTTCCCTCATAAGAGATCCACTTAGCAGGAGAATAATGGGCAGCTTTCCAGCATGCTGGCCTCTTCGCCTTGTTAGGGTGTGCTCCTGTGACATTTAATTTGAGCCACTGTCTGGCTCAATAATGTAACAGCTAGTTGGGTCAAATAGAAAAAGCAGAAATCTTTTTTTTTTTTTTTTAAGTGCAGGATTTGAATCAGAAGGCTCAGTAATACATCAGTCCCTCACTCCTGTGATACCTGTGACCTTCACTGGACTCACCTCCCACCTCTCATCCTGAGGAAGCAGAACACCCGAGGACAGAACAAAATGTCTTGCACTAACTTGAGTGCATGGTCTTTACCAAAGTGGAGTTGGCACACAGAGTGGTGTGAGATTAGTTTAAAATGTGGAGACAGGATCCTCAACTTGGGGACAGGCTTGAAAACTGAGTTGGCTAGATCCAAGTAGCCTGCTGAAAACCATCAATCACTTGCCATCTAGAATTTCTCCATGTCAGTACATGTGAAGGGCTGTAGTAAAGAAATTGCCAATATGACCACTCCATGATATATATGGTTAAGATATTTATTGTAGATGTGAGGAGAGAGAGAGAGAGAGAGAGAGAGAGAGGAGAGAGAAGGAGAGAGAGAGAGAGAGAGAAGACAGAACATCTGGAAGATTTAGATCAGAGAAAGAAATAGACTGAATATGGCCAATAGACTGGTCATGGCCAGGGATAGAGAGGCAGGAGAGGGAGAGACTGGTGGAGACAGGAAGAGATAGGGAGGGAGAATATGGAATAACAGAGTAAGTGCTAGAATAATAGAGAATAGCAGGGTTATAAGGAGGGTGTGGTGGTTAGAATAGGCATAGCACCCAGAGAATCATGTGTTTGAATGTTTGGCCATAGGGAGTGGTACCATTAGGCGGTGTGGCCTTGCTGAAATAGATGTGGCCTTGTTGGAGGAAGTGTTTCACTGAGGGGATGGGCTTTGAGGTCTCATATACATGCTCAAGCTATGCCCAGTGTGAAACAGTCCCCCTCTGCTGCCTGCCAATTAAGATGTAGCATAGCACTCTTGGCTCCTTCCTTCTCTAACACCATGTCTGCCTGCACGCCACCATGATGATAATGGACTAAACCTCTGAAAGTATAAGCCAGCCCCAATTAAATGTTTTTTTTTTTTTTTTTTAATATGAGTTGCCATGGCCCATGTCTCTTCACAGCAATGAAACCCAAGGACAGAGGGTAAGTAGCTGGAATACATGATATGATGACAAAAGCTTCCATTCATCCATTCATTCACAGATTCATCTACTAGTAATAGTGAGTGCCACTGTGTGCTAGAAGCTAGAAGAGGCCCTAGGTATGAGTAACAAGAGTCGTGGACATGGAGCTTCTGTCCACCATGGGAAATAGACAACGATCAAATAGTCATAAATAGGTATTTACACACTATATCAAGGAAATGATGGTATCTCAGAAATCCCAGGAGGTCAAGTTTAAAGGGTGAGTTTGAGATCAGAAAGAAAGCTGGGAGGATTATGCAAGGCAGGAAGCCAAGTCACAAAGAGCATTCCTGCAGAGGTCCTAAGGTAGGTAGTAACTGGGTTGTGAGAGAAGCCAGTGTGGCCAGAGGGCTAGAGATGAGGTAGCAAAGGAGGCAGGAGGAAGCATACTGTATAAGGCCCATTCAGGCTGCTGGAAGCAGTGTTTTCAGAAATATAGACCCAAGAGATGTGTATGTTAAAGGGGAGCTCAGGAAGGTCTGGAAGTGGCATTTGCCATTGGACTGGTAGGAGGAGATACCTCAACTAGAGTCTCTACTAGTCTCATCCTGCTGGTCTTCCTTATCTACCTGGGCTTTGTGAGTAAAGTTCCATTCATCTGACCCTTACTGCATGTGGCCTTGCCAGGACTTTTCTTTTATATCCACTTTGTTTTTCTGCCAGCTGGGAGCATTGCACCAAAGTCCACGCTATGAATTGAATTACAAGAGGCCCTGGAATATTCATGAAGATTAACTCCATCTCTGAGTGGACCTCAAGTGTTCACAGCTATAATTATTAGTGGTGCCTCAGCAGCATCACTTAATAGTAGTGTAGACAATGTGGGTCACCTGTCTACATGGAGTTCACTTCAATAGCTTCTAGAACAAGCTAGTTTCTATCTCTTTGCCTTTAGCTGTTGAACTCTTGAGATGTATTGCTGTGACTCCAGTCAGTTCCAAACCATGATTTAACAAAGAGCTGATTATCTAACAGGCCTATGCTTCTAGCTTCTGAATTTGCCTCATGGTATTATTGTGGGGTAGAAAGCAATGTGGATGGGGCCTTGGGAACCAGGTCAAGGTTTGTTGGTGATGCTCAACCATCTGGCAGCTCAGCATTAGGAATCAAAGAGGGCAGCGTAAGCAATGGGCATCCGGCTGAATTGGTAGAGTGCTCATGAGACCCTAGGCTTGATCCTCAGGACCGCATAGACTGGGCATGGTGGTGTATGCCTGTATTCCCAGCATTTGGAAAGTGGAAGCAAGAGCCTGGAAGTTAAGTCGTCCTCTACTACATAGCAAATTTGATGCCAGCCTGTCTCAAAATAAAAGCGTCACATGGCACGACATCCTAGAAGGGCTTACTTTATAAAAACTGTGTCTGAGTGTATATGTGTATGCAGTGGGCAAAGGGTGAAGAAGGAACTTCTCATGGGGCACAGCAGGGTGTGCTTACCCCTGCCAGTGGGATAGGAATAGTCCCTAAAATGAGCAGAGTGTTCTCATGTAGATCTTTGGATGCCACAGAAATAATTGGTCAAGAGTGTGGTCTTGGAGACCTATTGCCAGAGTTCAAATGCTGACACTACCATTACTAACTGGGGAGTCTCGAGTATTTAATGAATTTACCTGAGCTTCATTCTCCAACTCCGAATAATGGTCATACCAGCGTGGTTTCTTCATAGGGTTCGGGTTGGGATTAAAGTAGTGGAGGCATAAAACAGTCCATTATATTTAGTGGGTGTTTTTAGGAAATGGAAAAGAAAGCCAACAGCATCAGAGTTTATCTCACCTGCACAAGATCCTAGGAGGTATGTGTTCTTCTCACCCCATACCACCAATTCCCAGATAAGGAAAAGCAGGCACAGAGGCAATGCCATTTCTGTAAGTCACATCTCCAGTACATGGAGGCTTAAGTTCTGGGCGGGAGTAGTTGGAGTCCCAGCTCTTAGCTGCCTTGCCTCCCACCTCTCCCAGCTGTGAAGAAGGTTTAGTTTTTGTTGTCACCAGGACAAGGAAGAAATACTGGTGAAATGGAAGGGGTGAACATGCAGGGTTAGAATAATCCATCTGGAGCCATAGACCAGCTACCTCAAGTGTCAACAGTAGAGTCTACTCTCTGTCCTTCCAGCTCTCCACACCCTTTGATGCCCAGAGGCCCCATCCATGAAAGCCCCAGAACTCATCTTGTTGAACTAAGCATTAGCAGCTGCCAGCAGGAGAAGGGAATCTGAGTCTCTGCATCAGTGTTTAGTTTAGCTGTTCTGCAGCCTTCTCCCACCCCAAGGAGCACATAAAGAACTAAAGCAAGCTGGGTGGCTAAGTTAGGAGGTGTCCAGTGAAGCAGAGAAGAAAGCAGTGTCATGCTTCATTCTGCAGGCAGGACCTGAGGCCCTCACCACCCTCTCTCTGCCCTACCCTACAATCCTTCATTCCAGTGAGCCAGGCAGACACTCTGTCCTGATAATGCTTGGACATTCCACTCATTGTTCACACTTGGGTGGGAGAGGCCGGCACGTCCTTCTCTCACTGCACCTTCCCGGGGTTGTGGAGGATGCATGGGTCTCTCCTTGGGTGCCCAGTGCAGAAGCCCTCCTCCCTTTGTGTCTTGTCGGTTTTCATTACTGTTGGGCTTCTCCAGAAACACCATAAGTTCCCCAGAGGAGAAATTCCCCAAACAGAACTGCATGATTGACCCAACCTGACATTCCAGAGCCAGTCCAACCCTCAGGACTTGCCAGCCTAGATTCTTTCTCCTGAGATTACAGTGAGTCTCATAAGAGGCCAGAGGTGCCACCCACGGGGGCAGAATCCGTGGGCAGTAGTTCTCAGTGTGTGGTGACCTAGGGCTTCCCTGTGGCCCTAGTAAAGTTGAATGGGTTTTGTTTACTTCCCTCATGCTCTTCAGTTCTTTAACACAGGATCCAAAATAACCTGAGAGAACCTCAAATTTGCTATGTGGCCAAGGCCGACTTTACACTTCCTCATTCTCCTGCCTCCACCTCCTGAATGGTGGGATTACAGGTGTGCACCTCCTGAATGGTGGGATTACAGGTGTGAACCACCTGCAAGGGTTTTTTTGTTGTTGTTTGTTGGTTTTTAAATATACTTTTACAAATAGTTGTAGCTGGTCTTGACTACTTTGTGGGTTCTTTCTTCCATCTTTTTCCACTCCTTTGCTTCCACCCTTTCAACTCCCTAACACTAGATAGGAGAGGGAAAAAAGGATAGAGTTGGAGGAAAAAGATCCTTGAATACAGTCAGGCATCAGAAAGAGAACAATGTTATTGTGAGATTACCTCCTGCTGATTAGAGGTGTTGAGTTCCTTGGGGCAAGTTTGATTGTCACTGTCAGGATATCTACTTTCTTCTTTCTTGTGACTACTTAATGAACCACGACCAATCAAAATCCACCACACCTCTCAGGGCCCTAGCATTTATATATCCTCTGAAAAGCCCCCAGAACTCCAAATGTCACACAATCACAGAAACTATCTGCAGTTGGCAAAATCATACCTCTGCTAGAGCATGAGGCAAATCATAGTCAGCCTCTGTGGACAATCTGAAGCAGACCCTTATCCCACAACTGAAATTAAAACAAAAAAATATTCATATAATACTTTTTGTTTTTAAAAGAAACCCAAATTCCAAACTTGTCACTACAGATGGTACTTAGGTTACAGTCGCCCTCTGAGTTTGCAGAATGCAGTAGTCCAGTTTCTGCTCAGGGGTATGTCTCTCCATTTTTGTTTTCTTTTGGTATTGGGAATGGGACCCTGGGTCTGACACATGTTAGGCAAGAGTTCTGTCCACTGACTTACATTTCCATCCCCTTGTCACCAATTTAATACAGCTGGAGGTGACTGGATAAAGATCATTTGGGAACATAAGCTGGACAAGTTAGACCAAGGCTGGGTGAAGAGGACTGCCATCTTAGGCCACCTCCATAGTCTAATGCAGAGGAAGAAGCCCTGCCCATAGGCTCCGATTCCTGCATTCACTGGTCTCCTCTGAGTCTTCCTGAGGGACTCTCTGTTTTGAGGGTGCCAGGGCATATGAAAGATCTGCCATTTCCATGTTTGCTGTTATGTTCCAAATAACAACATCTGATTAGAGAGTGATGTCTGTGGTTTTTGTTGTAGTTGTTTTAAATCTACATAAAGCTTCAAAGAGACCACAGAAGTAAGATACTTCAGGTGAGACTCTCTAATTAATTCGTTCATTTGTAAGTGAAATGCTTAATTAAAGCAGGCTGGGGATCGCCTCAGCAACCATGCTGGTGGATCTGGTCACAAATCATGCTCATGACACGTGTGGGACTGGCTCTGGTGCTTTCTCAGATGTTGGCAGGAGAGTGTGTTAAGTGTCATGTGAGATGAAGTGGCCCTGCTGTCTACCAGCCTCCTATTGGTAGCTCTGAGAGAAACCAAGTAACAGAATGTGAAGAGTCTCTCTCAGTTAACATGGAGGAGACTAGAAGGAGCAAGACACTTCCTGTCCTTGCCTGTGGCCAGCAGTCACCCACAGCGCCATCAGAAAGAACCAAGAGTTGTGGCTTCATTTTGACTCTCTGGTTTACCTTCGAGGAGGCTTTTCTTTCTATTTAGGAGTCTGCTTTAACTTCAGCCATTTGTTAGATAACTGGGGCATCCAAGGTGCTATCCCCTGTGATTTGGCTGTTGTCTTATTCAGTGCTGTGACGAGACACCATGGTAACTCTTATAAAGGAAAGCATTTAATTGGGGCTTTAGTTCAGAAGTTTAGTCTATTATCAGCATAGCATGGATCATGGAGACACGCAGGCAGACAGCGTACTGGAGAAGGAGCTGAGAGTCGTACATCCAGATCCAAAGGCAGGAGAGGGAGGAGGAGAGGGAGAGGGAGAGGGAGAGGGAGAGGGAGAGGGAGAGGGAGAGGGAGAGGGAGAGGGAGACGGGAGAGGGAGAGGGAGGGAGAGGGAGAGGGGAGAGGGAGAGGGAGAGGAGAGGGAGGGGAGAGGGAGAGGGAGGAGGGAGAGGGGAGGGAGGGAGAGGGAGGAGGGAGGAGGGAGAGGGAGAGGAGAGGGAGAGGGAGAGGGAGAGGGAGAGGGAGGGAGGGAGAGAGGAGAGGGAGAGGGAGAGGAAGGGAGAGGGAGAGGAGAGAGGAGAGGGGAGGAGGGGAGAGGGAGGGAGAGGAGAGGGAGGGAGGGGAGGAGGGAGAGGGAGAGGAGAGGAGAGAGAGGGAGAGAGGAGGAGAGGTGGAGGGGAGGGAGAGGGAGAGGAGAGGAGAGGGAGAGGGAGGGGAGAGGGGAGAGGGAGAGGGAGAGGATGAGGGAGAGGGGAGGGAGAGGGAGAGGGAGAGGGGGAGAGGAGAGGGGGAGAGGAGAGGGAGAGGGAGAGGGAGAGGGAGAGGGAGAGGGAGGGAGGGGGAGGGAGAGGAGAGGGAGGGAGAGGGAGAGGGAGGGGAGGAGAGGAGGGGGAGGAGAGGAGAGGGGAGGGGGGAGAGGAGAGGGGGAGAGAGGAGAGAGGAGAGGGGAGGGGGAGGGAGAGAGGAGGAGGGAGAGAGAGAGAGGAAAGGAAGGAAGAGGAGAAGAGAGCAACACCTGGGAAGCGGATTAGGCGAAAAAGGGATAGAAAAGGCCACTGCCATCAGAAGTATGTAATCTCCATCCCTGATTAGACTGAGGATCTCAGAACCACGTAAATAAGCAGGTGGGACATGCACTTATATTACTAGTGCTGGTGATCCGCAGAAATGCCGATCACTGTGGCCTGATTGGAGAATTCCAGACCAATGAGAGACCCTGTCTTAAATAGCAAGGTGCCTGAGCAATTATTGTTGTCTTCCACATATACATAGGTGGTGTGTGTGTGTGTGGTGTGTACCTGCATATACATGTATACCCCTACAAAAGACACACACACACACACACAGAAGAAACAGAGAAGAGAGAGAGAGAGAGAGAGAATTGAGAAAGAGACAGACAGACAGACAGACACACACACACACACACACACACACACACACACAACACACACGCACAGAGCTAGAAAGGAGGGGGAATGTGTATAAGGACACTATTTTCAAGGAAGAACCAACACTTGGTATAGTTGATTAAGATCCTTCTGAATAAGAACATCAGTGTTTGGATATGAAATTCCACTCAACATTTTGCACCGTTATTCAGGAAAGGATGTGTCTGAGTGTGGTAACCAGGGCAGACCTTAACAGTGTGTTTTATCCTTTGTATACGTTCTGCCCCGAGTTAAAGAACAGAAGCATAAGTGAGCTCACAAGCTTGGCTGCCCCAGGTACAGGGGGGACTTAGAGGCAGGAAGATAGCCGGAGACAAAAGGAAAATTGAAGCTGTTGGACAAACAAACTACATAATTACTGTGACTATATGTAGGTTCACCCCTTTGGGCCCATTACCCTTTTCTCCTTAATAGAAAATTGGTGTGTCTCTCAAATGCTTTTTAAATTAATTAATTAATTAAATTTATTCTTTGGCAAATTCATATGTGGTATATAATGAATTCTGAATACGCTCACTCCCTAGTGCCCTCTCACCACCCTCCCCAAAAAATTTCATGAAAAAAAAAATGTCACTCTAAACAAGTGCTCTCAAAGAGCATGTTCTTAGCCTGGGAGGAACACTTTCACCTGCAAGGGGAGTTAAGGGGCGTGGGAATCATGCCGGGGGCAGAAGCACACCACAGATGCTTCAGCCATCGGCAGTTCTCGGGACTGTGACGGTATTGGGATTGTGGCAGTATACGACAGCTCAGGAGACTTCTTGAAAGATAAAACCTATGGAGGGTCATTTTTAGAGGGGGAGGCGATTGAAGGCCAAAGACACCATAGGACTACAATAATTAATCTCAGAGCTCAGCCCTTAAGAGCAAGAGCCTCTTGTGCATCTTCATCTCTCCTGTACAGTGTATGGCAAACGATCCACACTAACTGAGTGAATGAATGAAACCCAGCCCCTCGTCTCTCCACCCCATTTTCTTGTGTGTAAGACGTCTTGGTGTCAGTGACAGCAGATAGTCTCTAAAGAAGGCTAAATTTTTGGGAGAAAGCCATATTTTAGAACTCTTATTATTTTAGCCAGAAGAAAAACACTGAAACCGAGTGGGTGCTAGAACCCAGGCATCCTGTGCCCTCCAAAGATAGATGGAAGAGTTGCCAGAATAACACTCTCCAAAAACACGCCGGGAAAAGCTGCACCGCACGCTGGCCTCCCAGGAGAACCTGTTTGATGCCGAATTAGTTCTATTTCACTATTTCATCTCTACCAGTGTGAGAATATCCTCAAGTGGGAAACTTTCTCCTCAGAAATAATTCTGGAGGAAGGAGAAGAAAATCCAACTGAACTTATTCTCCTGGGAGAACAGGCTTTGAGTTGGTTGAAGATGAGAGAGAGTTGCCCCAGGGAGAGCCAGCCGCAGGACGGTGGGGAGGGGCACCAGGGGCCTTCTTCCAAATTGTCGTGTTCCAGGAAGCAGTATGACCAACAGGGTTTTGTCAGGCAGTAAGTAGATAGTGCGGCCCCACTTCTCCGAAACCCCAGATATTGCCAGAGGAAGAGCGAGGAAGAAACGTTATTTTTCCACGTTGAACGGTTGAACCCTGGGAGGAAAGAAACTACTGAAAAATGCCATTCCATTTTTTTCGGAAGGGCAGTGACAGGATGGGTTGAGTTCATATTGCAGGAGCCTCTGTAATCTTCCTGAGAGATCACCACCCTCTGGAGGATTAGTGTCAGAACCTCAGCCGAGTTGATGAGAATTCTCATTTTTATCCTTAACATCCAGCAAGCAGAATTAAACCCTCAGACACCAAACTTCCTCAAATTAAAAGTATGTAGAATTAATCAAAGGAGATTTGTTGTTCCCTGAAAATGAAAAATCAGGTCTTTTTTTAAAATTTATACCATGAAGCTTGTTAATTATCATTCTGATTACAAAAGAAAATCTGAACTTTTGATCATCTCCATATTAATTATGAGAAACATTTTATTAGAAATGCACAGACAGGGCTGGGGAGATGAGATGGCTCGGTGGGTAACATACTTGCTCCACAACCATGGGGACATGAGTTTGAGCCCCAGAACCCATGTGAAAAACTAGGCGTGGAGGCGAATGCCTGTAATCACAGCACAGGAGAAGCTGACACAGGTGGATCCCTAGGCTTCACTGGCCAACTAGCCTTGCTTACTCAGTAAGCTCCAGGACAATGAGAGGCTCTGTCTCCAAAGACAGGCAAAAGGCTCCTGAGGAACACCTGAGATTGTTTTGTGACCTCCACATGCATATGCATCCACTGACACACAAATACCCATGTACCACTATCCTTTCTCTCTTTCTCTCTCTCTTTCTCTTGGTAGTAGAGTGAGATTTAACAAGCTCCCTTTTACCCCCCCCCAAAAGGAAGACAAAAGTTGCAGAAGAATGTGCTAGAAGTGGCATCAAAATAGGTTGAAACAAGCCTAGATGTATCTTTATTCAACAGAACTTTTCAACAGAGCTCTAGGTACTTACAAGGCCAGGAGCTAAGAGTTTTTGGTATCACCATGGCACCCAGTCTGGTAGTTTGAACAAGAATGGCCTCCATATGCTCATATATTTGAATGCTTAGTCACTAGAGGAGTGGCACCATTTGAAAGGATTAGAAGGATTAGGAAGTGACCTTGTTGGAAGAAATGTGTCACTGGATGGATGTGAGCTTTGAAGTTTCAAAAGCCCATGCTAGGCCTAGACTCTCTCTTTCTGCCTACAGATCAAGATGTAAAGTTCTCAGCCACTGCCCCTGTGCCTACCTGCATGTCACCATGCTGATAATGGACTAAACCTCTGAGATTTTAAGCAAGCTCCTAATTCAATGCTTTCTTTCCTAAGAGTTGCCTTGGCCATCTTGTCTCTTCACATCAATAAAACAGTGACTAAGATACAGACACCCTGTGTAACACCTCACCCCTTCTGCACCCCATCCTTTGTTTTTACATCTCACTGCTTCAGTACCTCAGAGTTATGCAGCTCATTGGCTTTAGTTGTCTTTATGTAGACAAAGTCTACATTGAGAACAGGTTCGCAAAAATATGTTGTTTTACCAATGTTTTCCAGTTTCTTCTTGGTAAAATGAGGCAGAGGGTTAAGCTCAAATTTAAAATTATCTTTCCATTCCAATCTTTCACAAAGGTGTTTTCTTTTTTTGGGGGGCGGCGATTTTCAAGACAAGGTTTCTCTCTGTGTAGCCCTGACTGTCCTGGAACTCATTCTGTAGACCAGCTGGCCTCGAACTCAGAAATCAGCCTGCCTCTGCCTCCCAAGTGCTGGGATTAAAGGCGTACGCCACCACTGCCGCTGACAAAGGTGTTTTCTAAAAGCAATGAGTAGTTGTTCATCTCTGGCCTGTCCCCAGTAGGGTGCTTACTTGTGTGTGCAGTCTGTCCAATGACTTGTGCTTCTTGACAAGTAATAAATAAAATTCCTCACACAGAAAAGACAAATATAAGAGGATTTTGCTTGGAAAACAGCTTTGGAATAAAACCCAGGAGATTGTCACATCCCCACAGAAATTACTGACTGTGTACCTTCATCATGAGGGGTCAGAAAACCAAAGGACATATAAGAAGTGTTTTTAACATCCTCTTCTTCCATCACCAAAGACATAGAATTTCGGAAACTTTTTTGTAGTCAGCTGCAGTAAACATCATGTTCATTTCAGTTCTGTGATGAGCACTTTATTTCAGACGGTGACTGGCAGTTAATTTCACTCAACAAACCCACTGTTTGTAGAGATGCAGTCACCATCAATGTACTAACAGTAACACTCTGTGTGAATGGCAGTTAATACATAAAAGAATAGCTTTTGTTTGCTTTGTTTTAAGCATCTGTAGGAATGGCTCTAGAGCCAGATAGGATGGTGCATTCCTGTAATTCTGGAACGTAGGAAGTGTAGGCAGGGAGATAGAGAACTCACGGACAACGTGAGAGATATAGAGAGGGTGTGGCTTTAAAAGAAAGGGATGAGGGAAGAAAGGAAGGAAGGATGATAAAAAGAAATAGCTTTTTATACATAATTACTGAACATGTCCAAAACAAAACCAAAAACCAAAACCAAACCAAAAACAAAAACCAAAACCAACATCATTTTATTTAGTCTTTCAGTTAGGATCTCGAAGAAGTATCTCCTTGATGGAGCTATATAATTTAGACATTTCAGTCTGGCCATTTGGTCTCTGCTACCTGTTGTGTTGAAACCTTGCAGATGTTATCTGTCTCACCCCCAGGGTACCTAGAGGATTTCTGGACACTCTCTAGGTGATAGGAAGATTTGGAAGTCAAGTGAGCTTCTGCTGTTGATTTGAATATGTTCTGCCCTGGGGACAGATGTGGTACCATGACATGGTGACACGGAAGACTTCATGGGCTCAGAACTCTAGGTGCTTCTTCAGCAACCTATGGGTGGCTAAGACCATCTTTCAAACAGTGCTGTTGAGAGTGTGGCATGAATGTGTTTAAAATGTAGTAGCTGAGGGCCTACCATGTATGAGGTTCTAGGTATTTCTGGGTAAATCCATACAGTCCCTGTCCTCACGGTACATTCAGAACATCTAGTGAAATGGGAAGTAAATGCATATACAATTAGATGTAACTACTGATTACATGGTCTAAAGAGCAGATACAGGAGGCACAAGGCCTTGAAGGATTGCTGGAAGAGCTTGCTGTGGATAGAATTTATAATGGGAAGTCAAAGTGAGCACTGGAGGCCTTGGACTTGTAGGGTACGTGTTTGGAGTGGACCCAAGCTCCCTTCCAACCTGCAGGAATTGGAAGGAAGGAAAATGGCAGGGATGTTCCAGCCATGAGCTTTGCCTGTGCACCCACAAGATGTTGTGAATTTACACAGGCCTGATGAGTGGCAACCACTGTAGTCATGGCAACAAGGGAGCCAGGATGCTCAGGGAGTGTGGCTGCAAGGGGAGCAACACTTGGGCTCACACTTCACTAGGGTTAGAAGGATCCCCGTTCAGCTGAAACCTTACCAAGAGCCAGCTGCCCTCCCCTGGATGGTGCACTCAACTTCTTAGAGGCTCATTTTTTCTCCTTTAGAGTGAAATAATTAAGGCTATCTCTAAGATCCATTTGGATTCAAACTCCTAAGAGGCTGGATGTCATCATGAGATTAAAGCTCATATCCTGCATCCAGTCTGCAAGGATTTTTATCCCAGCTCGGCCACCTGACCACTGTGTGTCTAGGTAGGCTTCTTACTAAGTCTGTGAGTCCATTTCCTAAACAATGAGGTTGGGACACATTAATGCTCACCATATACTAGAGAGAGCCACTGAGTTAACTTAGCATTTAGAATAGTGCCTGCAAAACTATCACATCCCCAAAAAGCATGCCACTTCCTCTAAGGACCAGACTCCCATGGGGCAACACAGCCCTCTGGTTTAGGCATTGAAGGCACTGAAAAATGTATCAGTACTCACTCCAGTGATGCCTGTCTCCTGTGGAGATTGTTTCAGTGAACAAATTCAGCTTCAAGCTGGCCCACATTGAGTTCTCATGGTTTCATGATGTGCCGACCACTAAGGCCCTGTCATGTTTTCTGTGTTATTTTCTTTAGCATTTTCAGGATAAACCTCATAATTTCACCTTTTATATAACACTTGGATATAATGATAAGTTATTGTTAAATGCTAAGTTGATAAAGAATAAACTAACTCTGAGGGTATGGAGTTCAGCTAGTGGAGTGCTTGCTTAGCATACGTGAAGGCCTGGGTTCTGTCCCCAGCATCACATCAACTGGGTGTGATAGTGCATGTCTGTAATCCCAGCCCTGAGAGGTACATGCAGGAGGACCAGGAGTTCAAAGCCAGCTTCATCTACATGCAGAGTCAAGGCCGTCCTGGATGACAGAAGATACTGTTTCAAAGTAAATAAAAAATAACTTTCTATGTCCAAGGTTATCCTTTTCTACCTTCTGCAGAAATGGTTTTGGAATGTCTAATATAGTTTTGGGAGGTTCTGCCTTTGTGTTGATCTCTGACCTCCACACTCATGTGCACACACATACAAACTGGCATGAGTGTACCCAACCACACATACAGGTGGAAACAAACAACCCAAGTACTCTTTTTGTGGTACCAAGCTAAAATAATTTGTTTGTAAATCTTTGGTTGGTTGAGACAGTCTTACTATGTAGCCCAGGTTAGCTATCAGGTCTTTATCCTCCTGCCTCGGCCTCCCATGTGCTGGGATCATAGTTATGAGTCACCATTCCTATTCCGAATCCAGTCTCTGAGCCCTATCCCCACTTCTAGCAGCAACTGGATGCCATCACCCTCACTTTGGGAAAGTGGAGCTCAACTCCCAGGCCATGAACCATCCTGTGAGGACCACTAGCCCTCCCAAGAGGGCCACTAGAGCTCCACATCCCCAGCTTTGCACTGTTCTTCTCCTAGCATCCTTCCTGCATTTGGCATCCCCTCCCTCTCCAAAGACTTGGGAAAGAGCTTAGCTTTTCTAAAAAGTGAAAAACAAAAAGGCCTTTATGTGGGAGTCTGCTGAAGAAATAACGGCCTCCTGTTCACAAAGACCCCTTTCACTCCGCCCAAGCTGACAATTCCTGAGCAGTGGAGAGGGTGGGTTAGTAGTCCAGAGAGAGAGATGGCAGCTGCTTTGCCAGGCTGCAGTGCAAAGCGAGGGCTGGGCTGTCCTGCGGACACTTGGCACAGGATTTTCCCAGAGCAGCTGCTAGAGCTCCTGGTTAAACAGGAAGATATGCATCTGTAAGCTGGGCAGTCTGGCAAACACCTTTCTTTACGGGTTTCCCACATGTGGAGGAGGAATGCGTACAGGGGGTGGGTCGGTGGGGGGGTCAATCAGTGAGTGGGTGGGTCGGGGGGGGGGTCAGTCTATTTTTCATAATACTCTTATTTTAAAATACCACTCTGAGCAGAGGAAATAAGTCAGCGGGTAGGAAATGTGGTCCTCTGTGTGAAGCTTCCTCCCGCTGTGAGTTAGCACAGCATCAGCCAGCTGGGAAGACCTACAGGGACTGCGGTGAGGGACTGTCACCAGCATCGCTGCAAATCTCAGAATGACAATGGCAACCAAGCTTCCAGGAAACAGGAGGATCTGCACTGTGGCGAGACCCTGGTAGAGAGACACTCAGCACTGTTGGAAGCTGAGGGGAGATTCGTTTATTTGACTATGCCACGCATAAGCAAATCTGTATGTACACACATTTGTATTTTCCTTGTCTCTCTGAGTATTTGATTTCAATTTCAATGGAAAGACATTTGCTTGGCAAACTTTAAATGGATTGTATTCCATATCACCACCCTCCTCAGATGAGGGGAATGGTACAAATTTCATTTCACTGTACCTGACTTTTTTTATTCATAAAGTATGAGCTATAAGCAAGATGCCCTTGAATTGAGGGCGGAACAAAGCAGTTGCCTAAGACAGGACAGGCTTACAGACCCACAGTGTGGGTCACCTAAGTTCAGGACAGTTAGTAAGAAAAAAAAATCAGAAAGATTCTCTCTGTTCAGAAAGACCTACATCTAGTCCCTACCCCCATTCCACCTTCATCATGTAATTATAAATCCATTAACCTTTTTAAATGCAAGTATCTCTCTGTAGTGTAACATATTGGCTTTTCACATTTTAGTGTGAATTACTTTAAGCAAGAATTATTCTTTTTTTGATTGGCTTTAAGGACCACATCAGAAACCTTTATTTCCTAACCAAGGGGCTACTTGACAGTTTTGTCTACTGTTAAAATGAATTAGTGAACTTATTTGAACTCCAGTTTCTAATAAGAAAATAAGAGTGATTGTGCCTGCCTGCATATGTTAGCATGGCTCAGATGTCAAAGTGGTGTACCACAATGGAAGGCCTCCATGAAATTATGGTGTACCCTGGTCAAGCATAGCGGTGCACATACACACTCCAGCTCTGAGGAGTGTGAGGCAAGAACTGATGCAGAGACTGTGGGGGGTGCTGCTTACTGGTGTGTGTCTTTCTGGCTTACTCTTCTGCTTTCTTATAGAACCCAGGACACCTACCCAGGAGGTGCACCACCCAGGGTGAAATGGGCCTTCTCCATCAATTACCAAACAAACAGTAGCACAGGCTTGCCCATAGGTGGAGCTCATTATAGACCTGCCTTCCGTTTTAGCAAACCATATCTTCAGGAATTTTCAAAGAATCACTGTATATTTTGTGCTGGATTGTGCGTGTGTGTGTGTGTGTGTGTGTGTGTGTGTGTGTCTGTCTGTCTGTCTCAGGGATGAGGAAGCATCTACAATAGTATTGCTGACTTCAGAGTTTTAGGACCATTCTCCAGGTCTTGAAGTTCAAAACTGACTCCATAGTGTTACAGTGTTCCTTGGGCTGATTTGTTTAATCACAGAGTCGCCTGGATAAAAAGCCCTGGAAGTAACTGGCTGAGCTTCAGGGCTGTCGTAATTGCTCCAGCTATCTTAAAGAGCTACTGGAATGGGGCCTCTGCCCACTCCAGGTTTTGATTTTGTACTCCTGTGGTGGATGACTGGGGTAAGTCATCCTAACATGACTCCTCTGGTGTTCTGTCACTGCATATGTGAAAAGAAAGGCGGTTGCTCAGGGCCTGCTTCACTAAGCAGCCTTCCAGGGCCTCAGCAAACGAGTCTCCATAAATCACATCATCCCCTAGTAGCTCCAGCAGAGGTTGCTCCTTCAAACAAGGCACAGGATGAAGAATAGCAGACTCTAGTCGTAAATACAAGGACTGTGAACCCGCAGTCACTGTGAGTGTGGGTGGATGGGGTCGATGTTCCAGCTAGAAGCCATGCTCACTTTCTACTCAGCTTGGCTTGGATTTTCATGGAAATATTCACTGGGATAAGACTGGTGTCGCTTGCCACAGGAACATAGGGGACATTGGCGTCAGACTGGGAGGAGAGGCTGGCAGGGTCATTTGTGCAGAGAGCCCTCATCCCAGTATGACAGACAGACAGCAGTTTTGATGGCTAGTGCTTTAGAAAGCTTCGCTAGGATGATTTTATCAAAACATGTTTCTGCCCTCATTTTAATTTTCCCAGTAATAAAGTATTTGTCTGTAGAAATTTGGTAAACTTCCTTTCTATGCAGTGAGCTGAGGGAGACCCTGCAAGTGGTCAGGGCAGGCAGTGAACCATGGAGAGGTGAGAATGAGAACTCAGTTCAGACTGACTTTGTCAGCCTGGATCAAAGTTCAGGGAGTCTGACGCCAGGATGCTTATTCCCAACAAATTTAAACACATGATAATTTGGAAAAAAATGTTTCCTAGGGTAACACAATCCCAACGTGTTACATTAAGGAAGCTTAATTATGTCAAAACTCCATTCAGGGTACATGTCATTTCTTCCAAGATGGGTTCTAGAGATATGTTACTTGTACTAGCTTAAGGGCCTTAGAAAAGGTCTGCCCTGGTCTTTATCAAACAGATAGCATAGAGGTTATTTACCCAAATAACACCACTGGTTATTAGCCACCTCTGCTCCTGGTTGTGGGAGCTTGGAGAGCCTCTGGTTATACAGATAATGTAAAGGTCTTCGGTCTTTGTTGTGAGAGCTTGGGGAGCCCCTGGCTTTAAGTGTCATGTGGATTACTAGCTGCCTCTAGTATAGGTTGTAGGAGCTTGATATGGCTTGGCTCAAAAGATAACACAGATAAACAGGCAATTAGTCACTTCAATTCCCAGCTTTCTGGATGGGAGAATAGTTTTACATCTTTCCCATTGGAAAGACAAGCCTACATGCTTAGCATTCCTGGTTCCTCTGAGATCTGAGCTCGCAAGGACCGCTGTGCTGTGCTCCCAAGAGTGAGCATTTGCCTCAGTCAGTATACAACCTGGTGCTCCACTCTCAGTCAAGTGAATGGCAGCGTAGCCAGGCAGGAATTGGTTTCCGTTCTTTTGTATGAGCTTCCTGTGATATATTTGGTGAATGTGCTGTACAAATATGGTCACAAGTACTCTCCTTCCTCCTGGCAAAGCCAGCTCTGCTTACCCAGCCCCATCCTGTCTTGATGATAAAGGGACACCATAACCATGAGGCTTACTAATCCCTATCCACAGGAAGCTAAGTGGCTCAGGATGTGAGCTCTGTCCTTGGCTTTAATTTGTGGAAGAAACAAGTCATGTTTGTAGGCAGAGCCTTGCCTGGGAAAGGATTCTGGCTTTCTGGAGGCTTCTAGTGTCAGTACTAGTGCTCAGGGTGTGAGGGTCACTTCCAGTCAGTCTGTGATCTTAGTCATGTGACCTCCCTATTGTTTCCTCAGCCACAAAGTCTGTTTCTGTTTTACTTTAGAGGTGTTTCCCCTAAATAGAAAAATACAATATGAGTCCTTGGACATGACCTTTCTTTCTGCTGCTTACCTTTCTAAAGATTAAATGAAGTCAACAAGTATCAGAAGTACCACATAAAGCAGACTTCAAATCACCTGCTCTATATAGGTAAGCTTACAGGCCAACAGGATATCATTTTTTTTTCTTTAGAATTTTATACATAAGTTCTTTATTCATATCATTTCTTCTTTCTTCTCCCACCAACTGCTCCTGTGTACCCCCAGCCCATCCCTGCACTCCTTAAATGCATAGCGTCTTTCTTATTTTTTAATAATTATTGTTTTACACACACACACACACAACACACAACACACACACACACAAGTTTATAAATACAACCTGCTGAGTCTGTTTAGTTTTGCTTGGATATATCTGTATTTAGAGCTGACTTCTTGAGATTGGATAATCTATCATGGGGCTTGTCCCTGGAGAGGATGGGTTCCTCTTGCTTAGCAGTCATTAATTGCCCATAGTTCTTTATCTATGGATGGGGTCTGTCCTAGTTTGCTTTTTCTTGGTGTGATAAAGACTGTGACCAAAAGCATCTTGGGGAGGGAAGATTTTCTTTGGCTCGCATGCTGCAATCACAGGGGATGCTGCTTGCTCAACTTGTTCTTATGAAACCCAGGAACCTGCCCAGGAGTGGAACCCCTACAATGGACTGGGACCTTTCAGAGCAATTATTAATAAGAATATGCCACCACAGACTATAGAAAGTCTGATGGAGGTTCAATTGAGGTTCCTTCTTCCCATATGACTGAGCTTGTGTGACAAAAACTAACCAGCACAGGGTCTTATGAGTTTCCCCTCCGTCCATGTTGATTCATCAGTTGGTACTGTCGTTGTTTGGGTCTTGCTCAGGGAACTGTGCTGTTGAGGTTTCATGGGTGCAGCTTCCCTCTTGTGTATAGAGGGCAGTATTTCTCAGCAGACACCCTAGTTCTCTGGCTCTTCCAGTCTTTGCACTCCACCTTCTGCGATGCTTCCTAAATCTCAGGTGTAGGAATTGTGCTGTAGATGTATCGTTTGGGAGTGAGCACCCCACACTCAGTTCTTGTCTTCATTTTTGACTAGTTGTGACTGGCTGTAATGGTCCCTGTGTGCTGCAGGGAAGCTTCTTTGATGAGAAATGAGGACATTGCTGCTAAAGGAAGGTTTGAAGCATAGAGAGTATACTGGTTTAAGAAAGTAGCAATAGAAGATTCTCCTCTGGGACCCATGTCCTTACCAGGCACCAGTAGAGGGCTAAGATGGTGAGGACAGCCATAATTTCCCTTCTATTGAACATCCTCAATTCCAATTAGGTGGCTGTTGACTAACTCCTGGATATAAGTGCCATTACTGCACCTTTCAGGATACCTTGCTGTTCTTCTCATCAACAAGAAGTCTTGGAAGCTAGCTTCCATTAGGCTTCCTTTGTGGTTAATAAAATCCCAAAGCAGTAGACCTTTCAAGGCTCATCATCGAATTACTCTTGGACAAAAACAATATGTGCACCTTTATTCATTCATTCATTAACTCATACTGTGACTAGTTACTAAAAAATGAACCAGTAATTTATTCACTCATTCTATAGGAGTCAGGCTCCATTCTAGACTTAGTGATGCAGCAGCATGTAAAAGATACTGTTGAAAGAGGCATGACTAAAGGGAATAGAAAAATATGCCCAACTAAGGCATGGGGAAGTGCAAAGGTCCCAAGACTGTTCTACAAACAGCAAATTGATGTTGCCATCATATTGGAATAAAAAGTTGGATCCAGTAGAAAGTCAATAAGCTGGATTTCAGGTCCCTAATCATTCAGAGCCTGGAGTCCATTGGAAGGACTTAGACCTGTGGCTGTGAGTGTGACTTGTGAGTAGACTGACATCCTGTTGGTGAGTGTGTGTGTTGTGTGTGTGTGTGTGTGTGTGTGTGAGAGAGAGAGAGAGAGAGAGAGAGAGAGAGAGAGAGAGAGAGATGGAGTGGTAGGAGTTGAATTGAACTTGGGACCTCACATGTGCTAGGTCAGTGGTCTACCATTGAGCTCTATCTCTATCCCTAGCTCTAAATATATTTTTATAATTTTGAGACAAAGTTTCATTAAGTTGCCTAAATTGGTCTTGAACTCAAGCTACAGCTCAAGGAGGCCTTGAACTGAAGATAGCCCTGCCTTGACCTCTCAAGTAGCTGGTTACAGGCCTCACCACCTGATGTAGCTTTTAGAAAAGAACACTATAGATGGTGTATAAGAAGTGAACTGAAGGAGACAAGGGCAAAGTGTAGGACCATAGGCTGCTATTTCTATGTTCAAGAAGGAACGGACTGTGGCTAGACCTGTGAGGTGGTGGTGGCAGTAAGGAGAGGGGCTGGGTTCTGAATGTACTCTGGAGGAAGAGTCCTAGAGTCTGGCAGTCCAGTGGAGATGAGATGTGAGAAGAGATACTTGTGGCAGGGAGGTTCCCTGAGAGAATTCAGTCTGAGCCTTTAGAAACACAGAGCTGTAGGACTGTGGTGGCAAAGGCCACAGGAGCCAGTTAGCTGGAGGAAATCAACAGTTCAGTTTGAGTGACAGCAAGTGGGGGCTGCCCATTTATGCAGCAAGGGCAGGCTGGTGGTTGGATACATGGCTCCAGAAGTCACAGGCAAGACTGGTACTGTAAGCCAAGGAGATAGAAGTTGGGTTTTATAACCATGGCAATGACCGGGATCAGATAGGGTGTTGAATGTGAATGCAGAAAAAAGCAAACAGACTAAGATGTGGGGATCCAGGAGACGGTAGAGACCAAGCAGGTAAGACCAAGCACAACTAAGGAGGTAATAGGACAGTAAGACAGGAATCCAGAAACACCAGCACTAACAAACATTGATGAGGATGTGGTCAGAAGTGCCAAGAAAGCAGAGTAGGGCAATGGGCTAAGAACTGAAGAGTCAGGACAGCTCTTTCAGATGTGAAGACCACAGAGGAGTGGGCCAGCTTTGAGCAATGTTGCTAGTAATGCAACACAATGCCAATGTTATGGAAAACAGTATGTGGGTTGCTAAAAAAAATTAAAAATAAACAAGATTCCATGACACAAGCTTATAGTCTCAGCAGCTCAGGAGGCTGAGGTAGTAAGCTTGCTGTGAAGCCCCTAGTGAGGTCTAATAGTCGAGCAATCCCATTTCGGGATGGACATCTGAAGAGCTGCAAGGTCGACCTTGAGAAGCCATTTATAGACTTGTGTTCCTGCAGTAGCATCTGGAATAGCAGGTGGTGACAGGGACTCACTGGGTAGCTGGATAGCCTGTGGTATATACATAAGAGGTCACTGGGTGTCCTGTTCCATCACTCCCTATCTTTTTCTTCGAGATAGGGTTTCTCATTGAACCCAGAGCATGAGAAATCCTCTTGTCTTCACTGCACAGCACTGGAGTTACAGGTCCAGCCCCTCTCCCCCTTTTTTAAGGAACATGAGTACCAGGGATCTAAACTGAGGCTCCTGCCTAGTCACCAAGCACTGCTACCTACTGCGTCATCTCTCCAGCCCTTTTGTTTATTTCTAAGATGAGAGGTGGTTTGGTATGTTTACGTGTTGATGAGAGTGCTCCTACTGGAGTGCTCTTTAAGAGACTAGAGCAACTATTGATGTCAGAGAAAACCAGGAACACAGGGGGCAGGACCTTCAGACAGCGGAGAAGATGGCATCCAGTGATCCTCTGAGAAGGAGCCACCTTAACCTTAGGGCAGGAGGTACTCACCCTAGAAGCCAAGCGTAGGAAGGATGCTCAGATGGGATGGGGCAGCAGGGGACGGGGAGGAGGTGCACGGGAGAAACATCCCTGGGAGATACGCACATTTTCAGTGAGACAAGAAGCAAAGTGACCGGCTGAGAATGAGCACAGGAAGCAAGGAGGTAAAGAAAGAGCTTTGAGGAAAGAAGAGAAGGGTGGAAAAATCATTCAAAGGGACCGAAGACGTGTGTGTGGAAAGCAGGATCCACTGTAGTGAACTCTGGGTTCTCATGGAGGTGGGCCCTGTGGTCTGTGCTCACTTAACTAACAATCTAACTGCTCCAATCTTACCTAAGCATCCTGTCCAGCCGGGGCTGGGGGTGGGATGGGGGCTCACCAGTTGCTGTGGTAGAAAAAGAACCAGGCAAGACTGCTGGGAGACGGGGAGGCACCTTGACAGATGATGGGATGTGAGCCTGGTTAGGTCTGTCTCCAGAAGCTTTGAAGGGACAGTTAAAAGGCAGTGAATTCAGTAGGTTGCGGTACAGGGTAGGGAGTGGTAGTTGGTGAGGGGTAACGGATTGGGGGTGGTGGATCAAAGAGAATAGAGTCTGGGAATGGTCACCAAGGGTAGCCCGGAAACCCATGAGTTGATGCCTTGGGTGGGAATGTCTGAAAATTTTCACCTGGGATTGCTGTTGGCCTCAGAGATTTTCTGTTCGTTTCCCATGTTTCTAAGGGACTTGCTTTTGGCCTGACAGAGTCCAAATATGTGGGATTCACTGATACAGGAAGAGGAGCAATAAATATCACACCAGGCCTCTTAAAGAACTAAACAGAAAGAACCAGAAAAGAAGTAGCAATCATAAAGGATAGATAGTACTGGAAATCCCGCCATGAGATAGCTCATGCATAGTCACTCAATAAAGCTGAAATCCAGACTCAGAGTTCTAGCTTCTTCTTGCAGCACCGAGTCCCTCTCCACAGGGTCCCTCTCTGCACCAGTGCTCTCTGTGCCCTGCGTGCTGCGGCCGTCTGCTGAGGACGTATCTCAGCTCGAAGCCTCCTTGGCTTTGCTACTTTCCCGGCTTCTCAGTCTTTCCTTTCCAGTTTCCATCACAAGGTACCACACTTAACAAAAGAAAAATGTCCTCTAAAAAGTCCCTGGAGAGCCGCACAATTCTCTCTCCCCTGCTCAACACTATACCTATCCTACTGAAGTGCAGAAATCCTCTCGGCAAACACTCTTCACTCTCTAATCAGCAAGCCTTTGTAGTTCACTTTTCTTTTCCTTTCATTTTAAGTCTTGCAGCACAAAAATAACAATGAGGTGATCAAATCAAGGCTGGTGCCTTTGATCTCATTATATCAGAATAGAACGACCACGGGAGATGGGGAGCACAGGGCCCACAGAGCTGGAGGTCTACTCATGGGCCCCACCTTCATGTTCTCCTCTCGGGGTGGGCTCTAGCTGTGGCTGTTGATTTGAAGGGAGGGAAAGACAAACCTGGACCTCAATAACGCTTCCAGTGTTAGGGAAAAGAGTTGTTAGATGCTTTTCTAAAAAGTCAAGAAACAGTAAAAAAAAAAAAAAAGTAGGTCAAAGATGCTCTTAAGTACTGGGTTCTGACATTTTTTTTTTTTAGTCATATTTTCTAAGGCAATTCAGATAAACTTCCTGCCTCTTGTATTTAATTTACCCAGAACATAAGGGTCATGGTTCTACAGGCTTCAATACCTCATAGTTCACCTGTTTAAAGTGAATGAAAGAAATGGATAGTAGAGCCTTTTTAAAATTTGCTTATTTCTAGAAAAATCCTCAGCCAGTTCCTGGAGAAGGCCTTCTTTCATGACCTACAAACAAACAAAAACAAAAGGAACAAAGAAAATCAGAAAAGAAACCACATTTATTAAATAAAACAGTATCACTTTGACTACCACAAACCTGTATGATATTCGCTTAAAGTATTTAATTGGTGGTTATAAAAAAAGATCCTGCTTTGGATAGATGGTTCTGTCTACAGGACAACTTTTAGGTTCTATTTAACTTTGTGACTTAAGGATCTTTAGTGTGTTACCTAAGGTCAGTTAAGGTTACAACCTTGGCCTTTTCAGAACTGCTCTTGGGGCCTGGGGGCCTCGTTCCTTTCAGGGTAGGATGGAATGGAAGAAGATGAGCATCAAACATGGCCTAACAGCTCCCTAAGGTGGAGCGTGCAGTGATGGTGGTTTGGGAATCTACACAAGTATTGGCTACTCCAAAGAGATAAGGGACATGTACATCACGTCCATATTAGTATTATCTATGAAACTTGGGACCCAGAAGTGTGGTGTTTTTGTTCTGAACTTTGCAATACTCTCAATATAGTGAGATATCCCAGAGAACCTCAAGGTGATTCTATGTAGTGTTTTTAGTATTCCTGTGTTTTGTCCACAACTCAACACAAAGGTCAGTTCTTGTGCTATCTTAGCAATTTGCAGCATTTCAGAGTTCAGATTTTGGGATGAGCAATGCTCAGCCTCTTTGTGAAAGATGGACTCCTAGCCCCCAAGTCAGCATTCAAGTAAATTCTTCCATCCTTTGGAGAAGATGAACTGCTGTCTTGAGAAGGAGCCTTTGCTTGGCTCACCACCAACCTGGGCCTTTATGAATCAGCAAAGGCACACTGCCTACTTTCTAGCTTAGTGACATTGTGGGTGGAAAGGTTCCATGCCCTACTCACTTTTGCCTCTTACATTTTGCCTCTAATCACTCCTTATAAGTAAAAGGAGTTTAGCATGGCCATTTATTTTATGTACGTAGAGAGGGAATTTAAAACAGTATCGATTGCAGGAATAAAAAGAGGCTCTGTGCTGTGCAGCGTTGCTGATGGAATGACTTGTTAGGAGATATGATATAAACGTTAACACATGAGTGACAGGGAAAGTTAAAATCACTTCATTTTCTAGAGGAGGTGTGCGTATAGTGGTAACTCTTGCAGTGTAAACAACAACTCACCTCAGAGAGTCATCCATTGCATGGGGACCAGCAAATGAGCACTTATTAGTTAACATTACCTTCTCAGCAGGTACACACACACTCAGAGGTGGGGGGGAGGGAGGGAGAGAGAGAGAGAGAGACTCTAAGTTGGGGAAAACATTGAAAAGTTACTACAAAAATTAATTGTCTATAGTTGAAAGGATTATAGGGCATTCTTATTTTCTGACTATGCTTTTTTGGTTTCCTAAAAATAGGTATGTATCTCTTTTATGAGAAGAAAGGGGGGCAGTTTGACTAAGTAGCTCAGCAGGTCAAGGCACTTGCCACCAAGCCTGACAACCTGAGTTCAATTCTCTAGTGGAAGACGAGAACCAACTCCTGAAAGTTAACCTCTGACCCCACGTATAAGCACTGTGGCATGTGCATATGCATGCATGCACACACACACACCACACACACACACACACCACACACACACACAATATTTATTTTAAAAAAGAAAAGCAGGGAGGTGGTGGGATTGGAGAGATATCTTAGTGGTGGAGCACATGGGTAGCAAGCATGAAGCCTGGGGTCCTGAGTTCAATTTCTAAAACACCACAAATGAAAGAAAAAGAAAGAAAGAAAAAGAAGGAAGGAAGGAAGGAAGGAAAGAAGGAAGGAAGGAAGGAAGGGGAGATAATGTGGGAGAGGGAGAGGGAGAGGGAGAGACGATGAGAACTGAGTGGCAATGTACTATGTATTCTTCCTAACCCTGAACTTACAAGCGGAAACTGAACCATGTATATTGCATCGTCAGTGGTGTGGGCCTTCTGACTCCGTGATTCTCTTGGAGACCAGTGATCATAGACTGACAAAGGAGCTCCTAGTTGGGCCAAAATCTGCGCTTTCTAACAGAGTATGTGTGTCACTGGCTACTGGAAAAGGCAAAACCCAACCTAGATTGCATCTGGTCACCTGCAAATTAGTCCCTTTTTGAGTGGTTTCCAGAACATGAGAAGAGAGAAGTTGGCACACTAGTGTCAGGCTTATTGTTTGCCTCAAGAATGTGTGCCTGTTCCAAGGTAAGAAGGGCCAGACCTGGGTGGTTCCCTCTTGGGATGTTGTCCTGTGGCCCTCCTACCAAAGGGCTACTGAGTCAGATGTATCAGGAGCATGTGTGGTAGGATAGAGCAAGAGTCTATGCTGATGCTCTGCTCGTCCTCAAGGCTGGGCACTTAGTGTATAGAGGAAGGCGGAGTGCACAGTGCCACGGAGGACAAGCATTAAACAGTAGTTAGCAGGAGCGTACTAGGAGCATTTTCAAGTCGCTGTTCTTAGTTTGCATTAACGAAGGAAAGACATTGTTGATAACTAAATTAATTCAGTACTGTACTACATTAAGGGATTATAGTACACTGAAAGAAAGAACTAGAGTGGAATGCCAGGGAGTGGCAGGAGCTGGGTGGAAGCCTTCCGGAGGCACGGTCAGGGAACTTGATATTTGAACCTGGGCTTGCGTAAGAAAAGTTCATGGGCAGTACCCCTGATGGCATTGCAGATGGGGGTGGGGGGATCTTAAGTAATAAGTGTTCATTGCAATGGATGGCTCTCTGGGGTGAGTTGTTGTTTACACTGCAAGAGTTACCACCACACACACACCTTCTATAGAAAGGTCACTCAGGTGTCAACATTTATATATTATACATCTAACGAGTGGTTCCATTAGCATAGAAACTCTTTTTATTCCTGCAATCAATACTGTTTTAAATTCCCTTTCTACGTACATAAAATAAACAGCCATGCCAAAATCCTTTGATTTATTTATTTATTTATTTATTTATTTATTTATTTATTATTTATGGTTTTTGTAGACAGGGTTTCTCTGTATAGCCCTGGCCGTCCTGGAACTCACTCTGTAGACCAGGCTGGCCTTGAACTCAGAAATCTGCCTGCCTCTGCCTCCCAAGTGCTGGGATTAAAGGCTTGCGCCACCACCGCCCAGCTAATCCTTTGATTTATAAAGAATGATTAGAGGCAAAATGTTAACAGGCAAAAGTGGGCGGGGCACGGAACCTTTCCACCCATAATGCCACCGCGCATGTGCTAAGACCCTTGGGGAAACCTGGAGCAGACTGTTTAGTGAAGATAGATACACAGCTATTTTAGTGGTTCAGTAGCAAGTCTAATGAATATTGTATAAATGTCTGAGCAAAATAATGATCTTTAATAATACCAGTCAGCAAGCAAAAGCAACAACAACAAAAGTCAGAGAAAAGGTTTGGATTATCCTGGTACAGGTTTCTAGATTGTTGTGGACGCAAATCACCACAGCTGCTATAGGCACGAGCTATGTTGTTTGGGGGAACAGAGAACTTGGCTGAAGACCAGAGCTGGTGATTTGGGCCTGGGGCAGGCAGCGTTTCTCTTGCCAGAAACACTGGCTGTGGGCTCTGCTGGCCCTTTGCATACAGGAAACAGGCCTGAGGAGAGATGCAGCAGCCAATTCCGCAAGCCTGCCTGCTATGCCTGCCAGTTTATTCTGTGGTACAAAGAAACCTTTACACATGCCGTTTGTGGACATGAGTCTGCCCTGCAGAAGGGAACAGTGAGAGGAGCTGTTTTTCTAGCATCACTGAGAAAGCTCACAGCGTGTTCCAGAATCTGCCTAGCAGCTGGTTCCCATAGAAACGTAATAGACTACGCGATTGTTGCTTCTGGATGCCACCCATTAAGCACTCAATAAATCCTTGATAATTTAAAATCATGATTGACTTTAAAATTACTATCATCTCTTTGACAGATTGCTCATGAAAATTAGAAATTTCAAAGGCAGACGTGAGGATTTCCTGACTCTCTCCTCCAAAGCAGATCCCTCCCCTGAAGTATTTAAATTCTCATTTATTATTTAAGTTCATTATTACTAGAGTTCATAGATTTTTCTCCCTTGCCTTTCCTATTCCATGATTTCTTTTCCATGCTCTTTGCTGTATGGAATGTAGATGTTTATATAGTATTTTTAGGTCATCATGCTCAGGGGTAAACAGTAGCAGTCACTCTTTTCTGTCCATAATTTACAATGGACTGCCGCAAGGTTAGGCACACCTGTGAAATGCTCACTTTAAGGCTAAGCAAGAGAGGACCTAGGAAGGCTGGCATTGACACCGTGTCATAACCAGAAGCTCCTGTGCCAACTAGAATCCAGCATTCCTGTCTCCTGATGGATGCTCTTTCAGTCTTGTGTTGTTTATCACTTTCATCAAGGGAACTCCCAGACAATACAGAGATGAAAGCAAACCTGAGTGGGAGGCCCAGGTCACATTTAGAGAGCTCAGCATCTCTGTTGACCAGCTGACTTGTTTCGTTTAGTAAGCCAGCGTGAACATTGGAGCCTTCACAAGAAAGCTCAGCCAGGGAAGTCTACCGAACCCTGGGAAGCGTTTTTTTTTGGTTTGGGATCTACTAAGGATTTTAGAATGAAGCACTGGTTTCTTATAAAGAAATTAATTAGCCAATAGATAATCTTTTCAAGTAAGCAGAAGGCTGCTGCCTGTCAGATCCCCATTGCCTGCTGCTACAGAGGATTAGACATCAGTAGGCTAACAGCCATTGCCATAGAAACTAGCTTGTATTTCTCTGTCCTCAGAATCCTGTGGTTTGTAATCAAGGCTTCCTTCCATACATATAATGATTAAAAAAAAAAAAACCCAGCATATATAATACCAAATACTTTCTTGGTGAGAACAAAGCTAACCTAGTATCCAGAATACCAGCTCCCATTTACTGAGATGGAGCTTTTTCATCCAAAGCTCAGATGAAAACTGAAAGCTGACATGCCATCTTAGCGTGGCAATACAACCTCTTCTGTTTCATTTTACAAAATTGGTGATTTTGAAAGTACCACTTTTATCGAGGTCTGTGTTTTTCATGAAGGCCATGAAAATCAGCTAGCCTGTGTCCACGAGGAAGGCTCCATCTTGTACAAGATAATTCTTTCAAAATCAGCAGCTTGCTGGGAATCTCGGAGAGCTATCAGTCCTGGCACAGGCCACCTGTAAGGAAGCTGTGCAGAGTCTTCCTCACTACCCACCAGGGAGTCAGCCCCTCTGCAGAGGGGAAGGAAGCACTGGCCTGTTGCTTTCTCTCCTTCCCTAAGTGGCACTTGCTTTCCAGGGAAACACAAGTGTGAGTTTAAAGTCATTCCCTGGGCCTCTTTTCTTCCCAGTTAGCCCAGTGGCAGGTCTGGTTGTTAGTTTCATTCACATTAGCTCCCCCAGAAGTTAGAGACCTACAGAGTGTAAGAAATGGCTTTTATGTGTGTGCAGGCGACTAAACATGTGCCGCAAACCCCAGATTAGGACCAGACTGATGCTTTGAAGAAGTGAATTGAGAAGCATCTAAAGAAAGTCTTTCCCAGGAAGGCAGGGCATTTTTCTTACTAGTGTGCCCTTTTAAGCTAAGCCTCCATTTCCTCTGAGGAGGGAGCTAGTGCTTGCATTTCCCTGTGTCCTACTGAGGATTAAGTAGGGTGATGCTTGAATGAACCTGGCCCAACTGTGACACATGCCAAACTTTTGCTGTAGAAGTGAAATTTACTCATATGAATTCCTTGTCCCTTAGTGAAAGAATAGGACCAGGAGACAGAATGGGACTGGGGACCACTCTTGGGAGATTTCTGTTTTCCTTACAATCCAGTCTACCCTTTAGCCAGTGCCATGGTTCCATCCCATGGCATGATGGCAGACCTGTGAACTCCCTGAACTCCTGAGGCTACCTAGGATGGTACCTTGTCTTGCTGTGTCGCCCCACCATTTCTCTTGTCCCCCTCCCCCCGTTCTTCCCATCCCTTGTCTTCCTGTCTTCTACACACAAGTCATTGACTCGCGGAACCCATGATTGTTCAGCACCTTCTGTGTCCAAGCTCCTGCATACTGTTGGTGTGGACACATATACACTGCATATATACACACACTGTGTATGTGCCCTGCCCATCTGTTTTCTTCTATGTTTTCATTCTGTGCCTCAAACCTTCTCAGTGCAGCTCAAAAGTGAGGAAAGGTAAGGAAACTAAGACACCATGACTCCAAAAAGATTTTTGTGATACCCGATTGTTGAAGTGTTTGGCTGGGGCTGAATGAGTAAAGGTGCATGGTGCATTCTAATTCAGATGCCCTGGGACTTGACAGTGTTAAGGGAGAAGGAGTAACTCCTGATACATCAACACACGATACGGTGTGTGTGTTGATTGGCAGAGATCCATTCACTTTTGCTATTTCCAAAGTCCAAGTGGCCAACTGGTAGCAGAAAGAGATGCAAGACTAAAAGCTACCAAGAGACTGGGAAGATTCATATGTTATCATTATTTGATTTAGAGTGCAGCCATCATTTGTCCAGATGTTCACTAAATTGTAAGTGCATATAATCTGATATTAGTACATATGCTAATATCATCAGTATATACAATACTACCAATCTGATGATATATGTGATACATAATGTATAATGTCACTTATGATATATGTTATATATACAACATATATGTCAGTGTATTTGCAATAAATTTGAGTAAAGATCAAAATGTGCATGGCGAAGTGCCCAAGCTCAACTTGCATGATTATAGTGTAACCATTTAGCACAGCTATATATGCAGAAAAATCATTGTAAAATCTCTGAAAAAATTTTAATTGGGACATTTTAAAATTGGTCTTCCAATTTAAAATGGACTAACTACCATGTACTAGTGATATGGTTAGCTGACCAATGAAAATAACAAAGACTGGCTGGGAGACTATAACCTCTAATTTGTCTTACAGATCTATAAATTGCTCATTATCAGTTTAATACAAAACAAAATAATCAAACCCCGCCCCGACAGACACCACACACACACACACACACACACACACACACACACCCTATGGAGAATATCAAAACATGGTGCAGAGAAAAGCACAGTTGTAATTAAAAGTTTTCAGTGAAATTTGTCAGAATGCTTTTAAAAAAAAAACCAACCAAACAAAAAACCCTCCACCTAAAATATATATAATAAAATATACAATATATACATATATATATCGAAGCCTGAATGACAGGAAAGTGTATGGTTCTTTAACCAAAAAGTTCCTCCCAAAGAAAATGAAAGAGCTGAATGTGTTTTTGAAGGAAAGGAAATTGTTATCGCCCCCGTAGAATTCTCCTAGTCCTTGGATTGGGTGGGGACTCGTAAATTGAATAGAATAATGTCTTATGTGTTCTTCTTGGGTTTGGAATTCAGGTGGGATGTGACATTCCTACCGACTTCTACAGTCCTTCACATATAATCTCTGTGACTGTTCTGAAGATATTTGTTATTTGTGGGGGTGTTTAGGTTTTGTTGTTGTTTTGGTTTGGTTTGCCTATGAGCAAATCCAGCTCAACATAATCTCAGTCTACCAGGACAAGGCACAAAGAGACTACATTCTACTTTAAATGATCAGGAATCCCAGATCCTTTAAGCACAGAGATGCTAATGAGAATCATGAGCTCTTAGCCTTCATTCATCACTGGGAGGGTCATGAGAATCATAAAATATCAGTCTCTAAAAAGTAGGTGGAGGATGCTTTCTGCGTGGTGTGTTCTGTGAGCAGCTGGGTTGTGCGTGGCTTGATGGCTGTCTTTTGAGTGGTTTTCTACTGAGGGCATTGGGGGCATTTAGAACAGCACACTTCATTGTTAAGTGGCATGCTGCACAGCATTGGGTGTCTGCCTCAGCACATTACATACCACTTATGTCTCCATTTATTGTCACAACCGGAAGTACACTCACTTCCAAATGCCTTCTGGTATCACTGCCAGTGGGTCAAGTGGAGGGTGTGGGACAGAGATTAGATCCACTTGAAATTACCATAAAGTAGATTATGCGAATGGGAAGGAAGGCAAGGGGGGGAGAGAGAGAGAGAGAGAGAGAGAGAGAGAAGAGAGAGAGAGAGAGAGAATGTTAGTTCAAAAATGTAACCACACACGTCCCATGCTACATGATGGCTGGCAAATGATACAGGCTTGGTGACTATCACAATTGCTAGGCCAGGGACAGCCTGCTAGTCCAAAGAAAGTCACTCTAGCAGTTGTCTGACTTTTAACCATCTCCCAGTTGACTCCCAGAAATGTTCTGAGGTCTTCTAGACTTTCCCCCAAACAACTAAAATCAGACTCAGTTTTCTCTGCCCCACGGACCCCTGGAAGAGATGACTACCACTGCCAGCACATCTCTGTTGGAGTCTTGAGGGCTCAGGGCTGGACTCTGAAGAACTCAAATGCGTCACCAAGGACTAGGCTGGTGAGAGAGCAGGGAGGCAGTGTGTAGAAATTATCACTTTAAGTTTGGGTTTGGCTTTGGTTGGGTTGAACTAGGGCTTTGTTTGGTTTGGTTTGTTATACTGGAGATTGAATTGAATTGAGTTGAGCTGAATTGAATTCAGGGCCTTGGCATGCTAGGAAAATGCTGTACCACTGAACATATCCCAACCTGTATTTTAACATGAAGACACTTTTTTTTTGTTTTGTTTTGTTTTGTTTGTTTTTTTGTTTTGTTTTTTTGTTTGTTTTTGTTTTTGGCCACTGGTCCTTAAGAGGTATGTAAGATCAGAAGCTTTGTGTGATCCCAGAATTTTCCTTACTTTTTACAGTCATTTCGGCAATTAGCTAGCTTGAATTTGTTTCTTCTCTCTTAGAATAAATACTGTCCAATTAGAATTACCTACGAAACGAAAGAGAACATCAGTAGTGTTGACTATGTGTTGGCGATTCGCTGTTGATGTGCCTAAGCATCCGATGGAATGTACCTCTCTCTTAAATCCGTTGTACTCACACAGTACAGTACATGCCTCAACCACGCTTCACCATGTGTGTATGCAGCCGCTTCCAACTCAGGCTGGGAATTAGTGAAGCGACATCTCTATACATGAACAAGAAATGATCTGAAGGGAAAGTTTAAGAAAATGGTTGCTCTTATAATTACATTAAAAAAAGAATATTTAGTAATTAGCCAGAGATAACACTACAGTGAAAACTGGCAAACATTGCTGAAAAAAATTGAAGAATGTATAAATAGATGAAAGGATATTCCAGAGCCATGGATTGAAGAATGACCATTGACATGTCAATACCACCCCCAAGAATTTTATGTTAATAACACCTATCGAAATTCCAACCATGGTTTTAGCCAAAATAGAAAAATCTCTTAGCATTTATATAAAGTCCCAAATATCTGAAACAATCATCAGAAAGGACAAATTAAAGTAGTCCTCACACTTGGTGTTCTCAAAATCTACTACAGCTGTGTGGTCAAAACAGTTTGGCAGAGAGGCCAGCTATCTATAGACCAGTGGGACAAAAGCGAGAACTCAGAATAATGTCTTACATATTCAGACAGTTTGTGACAAGGGTACCAAGACCGGATGTCTTAATCAATTTGGTCTGCAACAACAAAAGCACAGGCCAGGGGTCCTCTTCCTACTATGCTGGTGTCAAGCTTCTCCTCACTTTTCTTGGGGATTGGGGGGCAAGGCCCTCTCTTCTGTCCTCCTAATCACATTTACAGGACCTCCCTGTGCATGATGTAACTCCTCCCAAAGGCCCCAGTTTTAAATTAGAGGAAGGCAGTAAGCTTTAACAAAACAAACATCTAGTTTATAATTAGTGAGGGAAAAGATATTCTCAACAAATGAGGTTGGAAAAATCAGATAGCCATAGGCAAAATAGCAATATACACCTGACATGACAAAGAAAACTGAACTCAGAATGGATCAAAGAAGACTGGTCCATAGTTCAGAGTTGGGATGACTGATTGCAGTGAACATTTGCAAGTAAAGATATGTGGATAAAAGGGGGACACTGTAGGGCACACTACAGCTTCCACAATGAGATGGTTTTGGTTTTGTTATAATTTATTTTGTATTTTCTTTTGGGAGGGAGAATGGAGGGTGGAAAGGAAGTGACATAGAGTTGAGTGGAATTGGGTTGTATCCTGTGAAATTCACCAAAAAATCAATAATAAGTTTTTTTTAAAAAGAGCAATAAACTTGATATGCCATATTTGGTTGATATTTATGGGAGACTTTCCCTTTTCTGAAGAAAAATGGAAGAGGAGTGGGTGGGAGTAGGAGTGGAGGTGGGAAGGAGTACAGGGAGGAAAGGAAAGAGGGCAAACTGTGGACAGGATATAATATATGAAAGAAGAATACATTTTAACTTTTTTAAAAAAAAATATGGGCAATAGATTCCAAAAGAAGGCAAGAAGACCACCATTTCCAAGTGAAAAGATGGCCAACCACACTGATAACAGAAATGCAAATCTAAGAAAACAACAAAATAATACTAATATAACTAGCTACTATTGAAAAAGCAATATCAGAAAATAACAGATTTGGGTAGCATGTACAGAAACGCTTATGCACTTTGGTGAAATATAAAATGGCATAGTCATGCTGGAAACCAGTATGATAGTTACAAACAGACTATATACTGTATGTCACATATATTTATATATTATATATTACTTTGTATATTTATGCATTCTTGTTATATATTTGTATATCCTTTATTCTGTTTTTTATATATTTTATAATTTTACTTCTATTTATATATTTATATCTTTACATATATACATAATCTTAAATTCCCCTTTGAATTCTACCCTAAGGAGTTGAAAGCATAGTATGGAACAGATATGTAAATGCCTACCTTCATAGCAGCGTTCAAAACAGCTAAAATATGGAAGTAACTAAAATGTCCCTCAAGAAATGAATGGATTTCTAAGCTGTGATACTACACACACACACACACACACACACACACACACACACACTAAGTTGTAAGAGAAAGAATATTTGATGCACATTGCATCCTTCATGAATCTTTAAGTCATCATGCTATGTTATTCCTTCCTTCCTTCCTTCCTTCCTTCCTTCCTTCCTTCCTTCCTTCCTTCCTTCTTAATTGAAATAAATTTAATGCAATATACTCCCCCAGTACCTCCCGGATCCTTCCCACCTACATACCCAACTTTATGTTCTTTTCCTCTTCCTTAAACAAAACAAAACAAGAAACGTAACACATAAACACACAAAAGACCACAGGGCAAAAAAAAAAAAAAAATGCCCAAACAAAGTAAAACGAGACAAAAAATTTACAATAGTACCATATAGTTTGTTTTGTGTTAGCCAACTACTCCTGTGCGTGGGGAAGGGGCCTGCCATGAAGTGTGGTTAATATTCTCAGTCACACTCCACTGGAGAAAGCTGATTTTTTTTCCTTTGCCGGTGCATATCTACTGGGGATAGCTTCTTGGATAGGGTTTTCAGCCTGTATCTACTTACATCTCCATCTACAGTGCTCAGAACCCTTCTGAACTGAACCTGTGCAGGCCTTGTGCAAGCTGCCACAGTCTCTGATAGTTCGTGTGTCCATCAGTCCTGTTGTGTCTGGAAGACACTGTTTCCTTGGAGTCAACCATCACCTATGACTCTAACAATCTTTCCATCTCCTCTTCCACAGAGATCCTTGAAGGGAGGACTTTGATGAAAACACCCCATTTAGGACTAAGTGTTCATAAGTCTCTTACTCTCTGCACCATGTCCATTTGTGAGTGAGACATTGATCTATGGTTATAGCAGAATGACATTACGAGCCATTTTATTGTTATGTTCCTTTAGAGGAATAGTAGTATTAAGTTATCCCTTAGGTTCATGGCCTATCTATTCGCAAGTTCTGGGCCACTTTAATAGTGTTAGCTATGGGTTTTATCTCATGGAGTTGGCCTTAAATCCAATTAGAAAGTAGTTGGTTCTTCTCAACTTCTCTGAAGTTGGTCAGATTCCAGTTCCTATAACCTGTGAGTACACAGCAAAGGCGACTTCAGGTCACAGATGAATTAAGGCTCTTGATCATCTGACCTAATGAGAAGAAGAATATCTGGGGTGTGCTGGGAAGATACAAGGATCCTTGCAGAGGTAGACAGAATAGGAATTAGAGTCAAGGGAAGATATGACTTCTCCGATAGTCAAGGCAGTGATCTGAGAAGGATTCAGCTCACCTTCTTCAGCATGAAGAATTCCCTGTAAGACATTAAAAATTAGAAATGAGTTCTTCCTTAGACCACAACCCTCCAGAAGGAGCCATGTCTCCTCTCTTTACACCTAGACTTTAGCCTAGTGAGACCCATTTCATACTTCTAATGTCCAGAAGTGCAAGATAATTTCCTGCTGTTTTAGTAACTGAATGAATGTGCATGGTATATTACTGCAGCAAAACTACACACTCTAAATCTATCCCCTCCACAGCAAGAAAACCCACCAGGATACAGACTTCTATAGAATCCAAAAAACAAGACTGGAGCATTTAATCAGTTGCTGGTTTGGTGGCCAGCAACAGGGAAGCTCTTAATAGCAGTGTTTGTAATCAAGACAGCCCTCGCATCTCTATCACATAAAAGGTAGCCAGTCCACAGCTAGCATGGTATCTTTACACTGACCCAGAGAGATGGCTCAGAAGTTAAGAGCACTTGCTGCTCTTTCAGGGGACTTGAGTTCAGTTCCCAGACCCAACTCAGGTGATGCCTGTAACTTCAGTTCTAGGGTGTCTATCATTCTCTTTCAGTCTCCACACGTACATAGATACATGTGAAAATACACATACAAACAGACATGAATTTTTTAAATGGATCTATTTTTAAAAAAAAGAAAGAAAGAAAGAAAGAAAGAAAGAAAGAAAGAAAGAAAGAAAGAAAGGGTACAGCTCTAAAACTTAAAAAAAAAAAAAAAGAGAGAGAGAGAGAAAAATACAAATTTCTTCTGCTCATCCTGGAATATTCAAGATGGCCAGAAACAGAAGAGAAATGACAGTCAGTGATAATTCCTTCTTAAGGGCATCACTGCTGTGTCTCATTAACCAAAGATTGGATAATCATATCGAGTTGCAAAGGAGGCTAGAAAATGGATCATTCAGCAGACAATAACCCAGCTAAGGTCCAGGGCTTCTGTAATTTCTGAAACAGAAGGAAGGTGGGCTTGGGAAATGGCTACATTGGTAAAGTGTTTGCCATGCAAACAGGAAGTCCTGAGTTTGATCTCCCAGAACCTACATAAAAACTTTGGGTACAGGGGCATGCCCCTGTAATCCTATGACTGGGAAGGCAGAAACAGGAGGATCCCCAGGGCTCAGTGGGCAGCCAGCCTGTAAGAACCAGTGAGTTCTGTTTTCAATAAAAGACTATGTCTCAAAAAAAATTAGCAGTTCACATTGACCTCTGGCCTACACTACACACATACACACACACATGCAAACACACACACACCACATGAGCATACACAAACATGTAAAAACACGTATATGTATAAGAAAAGAAATAAAAAGAAAAAGGAACCATTACTAGGAAAGGGTACTGGGAGGCAAACTATGGTTTGTGGGTCAGATTACTGAATGATTTAGTTTCAATTCAATGCAGAAGAGTAGCTGGCCAAACTTCCAAATCTCTTTCAGACCCAGTGAAGGTTCAGTAATCCTATGACTATCTGTGCTCTAATGTGATGAATGAATTCTAGTTCACCAAAAACATTAGCTTCACAAAAGAGTGTCCAGGGACTTGGAGATCTTCAAGTGTCTGACGGTCGTTTGGAGCTCCTTGTTGCTTCAGACATAGCTTCAATTTCTCCCTCACTGTGTTGTCTCCAAACCCTTTGAAACCAAGTTGAGGAAACAGTTAATTGCCTTCCCGTTTACACTGCAAATGTTGGGCGCCCTGTTTGCAGCATTCATTATAAACTAACTGTCTCTGAAGGAACTCGACAGAGAATTATATGAAATGTCCTCTTATATCTTGAAGAATTATGCATGGAAAAATACCAAAGAGATAATTCATAGACTTTTGTTCTTAATACTAAAGAGATCACTTATAGTCTTTTTTTTAAAGTGTTAGGTAAAATTATCTATGACTTACTACGTGTTATTCTTCATCCCTTGGGTTTTCTGTGTGCCCTTGTTCGTTTTTTAGAAGGAGATCCTGGTCCTGTTCCATTCCTGCATAAAAAACATTTCCCAAAGTGAGCCAGCATTTCAGCTTTTAATATAATGGATCCAGAACAAGAATGGATCGGTGTTGACCTATGCCACGTGGTGCGTTTCATTTCCTGGGTCTGGCACTCTGGTTAAATTAAAGCTCTTGGATATTGCTGCCCTATCAAATGTCAGTAACCTCAAGGGGCAGCTTTAACTGATAGCATGGAACCTTGGTGAGAAAGCAAGACCCAGTCAAGATTTGGGGGAGGACACCACCAAACATGAAACAGAATGATTTTTAAAGAAAGCAGTAAAATGCAGTAGATAACCTGATAGCCCAAGAAAGAATTAGAAGAGAAATAAAACTTCCAAAACTATAGGTTTGGAAGGATGTGGAAGGCATGCCACAGGAGGGGGCCTGGGAGCTCCACCAGAGACACTGTCTCTTGATCTACACTGGCTTGGAACTTCCCTTTCAAAGCACAAGGGCACACTTACAGCATTTGAGACATGGTTCTCCCCTGGACAATGTGGGTATCCCTGAAGGACTAAGAAAAACAACTATGAGCAAAGAGCTGAGAACTCAGACACAGGTCAGAGTATTTAGGGACAGCTCTTCAAAACGTGCGATTAAGTGGTATTGGAAAGCCAACCCCCACATCCACCACCACCCTGCTGTCCCAGTTTAGTGTCCCTGTGGTAAGCTATTTGAGGTGGTCACGGCTAAACAGCAGAGTGGAGCTTGATTCCGTGAGAATATTGGAGATAGTGTTGAGACTGAAGGAAAATCAGATTTGCCCTGATAGCCCTGCTCAGCTTTCCCTCTCATCCTCTAAGGACACTTCCCCAGCCTGGACAATAGAGAACCCATAACCCACAGCAGCCGTTCAGTGATGGTGTGCACCAGAACCCTCCCACTTCCAGGGCATTTTATAAATTAAATTAAGGTGATTTAATATTATACATATGTTCTGTGTAGTTTTAAAATGCTACTGCCTTTGACTGGGATTGGCCGAGCTACTAGCCCCTCCCGGCTTCCTTTGGTTCTAACCGGTTTAGCTCCAGGATCCACCACCACCAGCCCTAGCGCGGCTTCTCTTTCTACCCTTCTTTGCTCCGTGAGTAGGGGTGGGGGTTTACCCGCCTTTGTTCCCGGAGGTGACCGCACTACCAGCTCCTTCCTGAGACCCTTGAATCCGTGGATAAAAGACACTCTCACACAGCTTGTTACTCTCTAACATGCCTTCTTGGCACAATTGCTGGGTGCAGATTATCTCCCACCTCTCTGTCTCTCCATCTGCCCTAAACTTAGCGTCTAGTCCCACCTAGCCCCTGCCAAATATCCTTGGCCACTTGCCTGTAGCGGAGGCCACAGCCCCAGCTCTCCCAGACACCTCACATGGTTGCTGCGTTCTTCTTGTTCAGAAGCATGGCAGAAACAAAACAAAACACTCTCCTTCCTTGTGCTTGCCTTTTCCTCCTGTACCCTCTGCCCAGCAATTGTCTCGTGGCCATCTTTATTGACCAATTGGGGAACAGGATTTTAACATCAGGAGCTCCCTCTATGTGTGTGTGTGTGTGTGTGTGTGTGTGTGTGTGTGTGTGTGTGGTGTGTGTGTGTATACACACATATGTATATGTATATATCATATGTATATACCAGTGCATTTTACTGTGCCTGACTAGGTGAACTCTTTGGGGCAAGGCAGAAATGGGAAATCAAAGCCTGCTAGTAATAGATAATGCTGACTGGGATACAGGTGGCTGGAGAATTGGGCCTGGTTACCAGCAATGTTTTGAGGTCCACCAGTTGTGAAGAACTGCATGTCTGACAGCTTGTGAGTTCTCTGATGCAGTCTTCCTCCGTGTTTTCTAGAGTGTCTGAAGACCCCATCCAGCTCTCCAATGGCCAGCAACAACACCGCCAGCATAGCACAAGCCAGGAAGCTGGTAGAGCAGCTGAAGATGGAAGCCAACATCGACAGGATAAAGGTGAGGATGAAGTCATCTGTAGCTCATCTAACTTGACTAAGGAGCCAACTGCCATGTGACTGGTTTTCAATAGAGATGTGTAATATCAGAAAGCATAGGAGAGCGATCTAACAATTCCACTGATACTAATTTCTCTAAGGTATCTTTGCTCTCTTGAGGATTCCCCAACATCAAATGGTGACATGCATTGAAGTAGGGTCCCTATGTGAATCAGAAACAAGCCAGGCGGTGGTGGCACATCCTTTTAATCGCTGTGCTTGGGAGGCAGAGGCAGGTGGATCTTTGAGTTTGAGACAAGCCTGATCTACAGAGTGAGTTCCAGGATAGCCAGGGCTACACAAAGAAACACTGTCTTAAAAAGTAAACAAACAAACAAACAAATAAATGAATACAACAAAAAGAAAAACGGGCTTGGGCTGAGTTCCAGCCAAGGAAAAGGGTGGGCACTTGAGACTTCGATCCACCAGCCACCTCCAGACACTATAAAGATCGCCTCATTTTGGGTCCTAACTTTTTCTGTCCCATTCAGTATCTAAGACTTAGTGCTGATTTTATGAGTCTAATCTGTTTTATTCATTCATCACTGACAATTTTTTCATCTTTATATCTTACTGACTGTTTTTCACACTTGAGGACTTAGGTAGACATCTTAGTGAGTGAGTGCCTTCCTTCAAGCATGGGGGCTTGAGTTTGGGTCTGTAGCATCCCCGCAGAAAATCAAATTTGGGTGCCTGCAAGATGGCTCAATGGTAAAGTTGCTCAATATCAAGCCCAACAGTCTGAGTTCAAGCTCCAGAGCCCACAGAGTAAAAGGAGAGAACTGACCCCTCTGAGCTCTACCATATGTGCACGGTGGTGTGTACACACACACACACACACACACACACACACACACCCACATAAACATACACATACACACATGCATATCACGCCATACACACACGCACATACACACATACTACACATACCACATACACACATACACACACTAACCACTTATATACACATACACACATACCACATACACACTCATACACACACATACATACATACCACACACACTTACCATATACACACACTCACATACACACATATCACACACACATGTACTCATACATACACACACCACACACACTATGTGCACATCACACACACACACCACACATACCACACACACCACATACACACATATCACACACACACATATACACACACATACACCTGCATACACACACTATGTACACATCACACAGACAACACATACCACACACATCACACACACACACACACACACACACATGCACACACAGCCCTTAATCTGGTACAGTAAATAAGTGATACATAAAGAAAACATCCAAGTAGTGCTCAGAAACAGGCAGGTCTCAGGGACTCGCCAGTCTGCCAGTTAACAGAAACAGCAAACTAGGTTTGGTGAGAGACTCTGTTTCAAAAACTAAGGTTAGGCGAAATGGAGGACAATGTCCAGCATTCACCTCTGGCCTCCACAAGCACATACAACGTCACTCCTGTTCTCCCTTAAAAAGTCAAGCGGCATGGAAGTTTAAGGAAGTAATCTACTTTTCCTTTTATGCCCCAGACTTTCCCTGTCAGCTTTACTGAGGCTAATTTAGGTAAAGCAAGGCTTCTGTTCAGACCCTTTGGCGTATTTTGAATGTGAAACTAGCCCCACGTCACTGTGAGTAGACAGCTATTGTAGGTTGGATTGCGGGAGAGGTGAATTTCTGTCAGTCACCACAATTTTACTTCCACAGAAACACTTCAGGAAACGGAACTCAGAAACATATCTCATTGTACTAAAATAAAAATAGAACATTATCCCAAGTGCCTTTTTAAAGACCACAGCATTTTTCTACTTAACACCTTAAAAAGTTCGGATCAGTCAGCGGATGTACAGTAGGCAAGAAAACGTGGCTCAGGACCCAAATCCAGCCCACACTGTTTTTATAAATAAAGTATTATTGGAACACGTGTATATTCATTCACTTACATTTTGTGGGTGGCTCCAGTCACACTCCAGCCATAGAATAGAGGTGTTAACAGAGATCACACAGCCCACAAAACTTCAAATAATGACCCTCTGTCCCTTTACAAAACGAGTCTGCTGGTTCCTGTTTTAGAGCAGTTGTTCTCAGCCCACTCTGTGATCACATCACCCAAAGGACTGTATAAACAGAGCAATTCCCAAAACACACCAAAAGGAAAGCCAATTAAATTAGGGTCTCTTGAGTTTAGGGTTTAGGCATCAGTGGTTTTTTTTTTAAATCTTCAGTTAAGTCTAATATATAGCCACGGTTAAGACCTGCTATCTCAGGGCAAGGGGTTTGAACCTCCTCGCTGCTGTCTGTCCAGTCCTGGATAGTGAACGGAGACCTCATCTACCTTCATAAAGAAGCTGGGCAAATACCCAGGACATTTTTCTTTGTAAACTCGGGCTCCTGGTGGTGGGACACACCATTGTCAGATCCCTCTCTGTTTTCCGTGGCATTTATTTTTCCTTGACTGTGAATGAGACAAGGGCTCCTTCTCGTGTGTTTTCTTCCTCTGTCACGCTCTGGCTCCTCCTCCTTCGATGCTTCTTTTTCATTCCCTTACTGAAAAACAACCTGCAGAGACTGGTGGGCATTTTAACCCCTAGGAGAAGGGAGGTGGCCCAGGAACTGCTGCATCAGAGAGAGACACTCATTTCCTTTATGAGGGACTGAGGCGCCACAACCATCACCCTGAGAAACAGCGGTTATGTCCTATGAAGCTCTGCTGTATTTGGCATATCCACCACTCTTCACAGCCTCTAGACACTGGTCCTGAAGGGGAGTGTGCTGAAGTGCCCTCTTCCACCAGGCCATCCTTCCGTGCATGCATCCTCGACTGCGATGGTCCCTGCCTGGTCCCTGCAGCCCACTTCAATCCACTTCCATCAACTGTCAGTCACCTGTCACACTGCTGCCAAGGAAAGTTTCCAGGAGAAGATTCCACCATGTTCCTCTCCCACAGAGACCTTTATTATTCCATAGCTCTGCATCTGTTAAACAATGAATCTCAAGCTTTGATGGAATCCCTGGAGTTCCCTTGTGCATCTCTTCAGCTTTATCCTCTTCCGCTTGCCCACACTGGTCATATCAACCACCTTTGATTTCCTGGAAAGGAACCTCAAGTGCCTTGAACATCTTCCATCTCTCCCTTTCCCTCTCACTTTACTAACGAGAATGGCACGGACTCCCTGAGGATTCAGACCAATCAGTAGGTTCTCAAAGAAGCTTTCCAGGACCTTCCTTGTGGTGTTTAGATTTTTTCATCTGTCCATTTTTTCATCTATCTGTCTAATAAATATTTTACTGAGATTTTCCATGTTGCTGGCACTCAGTTAGGTTTGGAGATAGAAATGAACAGATAGGATTCACACCCTCAGTTATGTGTGGTATAGTGAGGGATAGGTACGGAAGATACAAACATGACCTGTTTCAGAATAAAGCAAAAATATCCAGGAAGGATGGTTAGCAAAGATGTCAAAGCTAATTCCTGTTTGCCCTTTGAAGAGACATAAGTAAATAGCTTCTGAGAGATGTGAGGCAGGTGGGGGAGAGCACATGCAAGGGTTTGCCCAATGAACCATACACTGAGTGGCCACTACCCAGGTCATCTTCACAGTCGCATCTCTGAGTCCTTCTTGATGTCATCAGACCTTCTGTTGATGGAAATACAGCAGCAGCCTGTACTCTGACATTTGTTCTGTACCACACAGCCAGGCAGGCACGCTGTGGTGAAATGACAGATTATTTTTAGTTTCGCTGTTGGGTAACACTGTGACTATATTGACACCATTCTCAGCTCGCTGGTTATCCACGGTCAGGGATCCTTCAAGGGCTCTGAAATTTCTAGCTACTTCACTTGCTTTCTAGGCCCGAGCCTTTCAGCAGCACAAGGGGACTTAAATGTTTGTTTTTGTTTTTATAGACAGGGATTCTCTGTGTAGCCCAGATTGTCCTAGAAGTTGCTCTGTAGACCAAGCTGAGCTTGAACTCACAGAAATCCACCTGCCTCTGCCCCCCGAGTGCTAGGATTAAAGGTGTGTGCACCACTGCCTGGCTAACGGGGCTTTTTGAACGCTGCTAGGCTTGTGATTTTCTAGGTACAGCAGTAACCTCATCAAACAATAGCTTTATGTGCATCTGGAAGAACCAGCTGTAGCTAAGGTGACCTGAGGAGGACCCTTAAGAGGAGCTAGGGTACAGCTGCCACTGGAGCTTCCAAAGGTCCCATAAGCAAGGGGTGCCTTATCCATCAGATGGCCCCCAGAGTAACCAAGCCTGCTCTATTGGACCTGGATAACACTTTTTGTTTTGAAACTTTTCATGGTTTTTAGCCTTTGTATCATATGTCCTGGGAGATTAGGACTAATGAAAACCCTTTCTGTTCATAAGCCCAGGAATAGATACATGACCTTCCCCCCGAACTGGTCTCTATCTCTTTGTTAGCATTTCCTTCAAGGATAGGGAGTAAAAGTAAGGGAGTAGAGAGGGATTGTGAATGGTGATGCTTGAATTTCTAAAGCAGGGAATACACAAAGGCTAATAGTGAAATAAGGGAAAGCTTGTCCTTAGAGCACAGGTAGGAGACACAGAAGTAGGGGACAGCAGGGTTTCAGGAAGTGTCTTATTACCAAAGTAGGATTCTTTGGGCATCAAACAGAAACCCAAAGCAAACTAACTTAAGCAGAAAGAGGGATTAATTATAGAAGACACAAGATGTCTTAGAATACAGGGGCAGGAATGCAGTTGAAGGGACAACTGGGAGCCCTTGGGAACTGTGGGTCCTCCATGATGAGCCATTGCTTCTCCTACCATTTGTGTTTCCTGGGGAGAGTGGATTTCTCAGCTGACTGGTGCATATGACAGACACAAGATGGCCACCCTCAGGTAGCAGAAAGACTTGACCACTTTTTTCAGTTTCACTGCCATAGTCTGGCATCTCTGTTTAGCAAGGATAAGACATCTTTAGCTTCAATCACCTGCCATCAAAATCAAGCTCTAGTATAAAATCCTGATTTCTAGAACTTAAGAATAAAAAAGGAGCCAGGAACTGTTACAAGCTAGGGTGATCTTCTTTGATAGATGCTACTCCTGATGTTACAAAAAGGAATCTAGAGGTAAGAGGGGGAAATCCAAGGCCAGGGGCATGAAGGAACTGATTGGTTCTTAACTGGCTAGACTCATAAATTGACTCCATATAAAAATTTCAAGCTTGCTCATTTCTCCCAAATATTTTTAATATACCTTTTCAATGGATTCTCCTTCTTGCTCTAGCAATATGTTATGTAAATTCCCACTTACCAAGCTATTCTGAGTTCCTCACTGGAAATAACCCACCCCATCCCACGTCACTCTTTGCCTGTGTAAATCATATTCCTTCATTAAGTGTTAGCTTAAACCCTCACCTGTTCATTAATCTTTTTCTATTCTTACCACATTTGCTAATTTAACTTTTATTAAATAAACTTTTCCAGATAGGACTATATGGTTCTTAAAAGTCAAAGATGATATTTGTGTCCTTTGTGATTCTTTGAAGATTCTAAGTATGAATATAATTAGCTAAATAAAACTACAATAATCAGAGAGAATTCAAATGCCATATGAAAAGGATTAGGAGAGGTGGTTTTAAAGTTAAATTGTTGTGTATTATAGTGCGACTATAAGTAAACACAATTTGTAGTGCACCTTTTAAAACAATTAAAAAATAAAAAAACAGGCTGATTTTAATAATTAAAAAATACATAAATTAGGGAGTCAAATCTGAACATTTTTATCATCTTTCTGATGATAGACCTGTACCACATATGAAATGAACTCTAGAAAATCCTGTACTGAGAAATAAACTAGTTTAAAACAGGTTTGAGGGCAGTGTGAGCTGCATAGCAATATGGGGGCAGACAGAGACAGACAGACAGACAGACAGAAAGAAAGAAAGAAAGAAAGAAAGAAAGAAAGAAAGAAAGAAAAGAAAAGGAAAGAAAGAAAGAAACAGAGAAAGACAGAGAGAGACAGAGACAGAGAGGCATCCAGGAAGTGAGCTGGTTAGATATGCAGGGTACTAGAGAATGAACACATAGCCTCTGTTTGGGGCTTTGTAGATATTTTTTCCATCACTTGAATTAAAAGCTTTGATATCTTTTTCTCAAAGTGGTATGTTCAACTTTATTAGGAAGAACAAGGTATACTCCTCTTTATGGGTCAATTGAGAACATTTTCATAGATGATAAAAATCAGTAAAACATAACAATAGCCTTATAGACGTTCAAGTATGGCCAGCCTTAATTTATTTTAGTTGCTGGAAATGAGCCAAAAGCTTTTCAATTAAATTCTGGTCTGCATTCATATGAGTGAGAAACTTGTGTTTCATGAAGGCTGATAAAATATTTAAGAATTCAGTAGCTATTGGTCCAGCACCAAGTATATACTTATCCCTGTGCAGTTTATATAGCCACTGGGGAAGCATTATACATTAAGCATCTAAATTTGAAATCCCAAAACATTCCCAAATCCAAAACTTCCTAAGCACCAAAACAGTGCCACCAGGGGAAACCTTAATTAAAGGGTCATAGTAAAAACATAAGCTCACTAAAAATACTATATACTTCAGACTATATGCTTGAGGTATATGAAATATAAATGAATTTTGTGTTTTGACTTGTGTCTTAGCCACAAGAAATGTGTGTGTATGTGTGTGTATTCCATTTTTTTATTAAAATTTTTAAGACACAGTAGTTCAAGAATTTGAGATCCTCAATTTATACCACAAAAGTTTAGAAGTTTCAAATTCCTGAGAAATTAGGTTTTTTAAATATAGCCTAGTTTTCAGTGAAAGTGGAGTCTCCTTACCAAAACAAAAAGACTGTTCAGCTAAGCCTGGTGGTGTAAGCTTGTAATATCAACTACACACAAAACTGAGGCAGCCCTGGGTAACTGCATTAGTGCAGACAAACCAGCTGAGGACGTGACATCATGACTAATAACCTTCAGTGCACAGGCAACCTCCCATGGGCAGAGGCAAGGACAGCCTGTCAGGGCGCATTTCTTTTCCTGATGGCTTGTATGCATTCTGAGGCATCAGTTTGAAGATGGAGCTCAATTTCAGGACGTAATAAAGATGGAACTGTAGCTTTTTATTCTATTTCAGTTTGACAGGAGACCTGACTTCTATCTTCATAGACAACTGCCTCTTCTGCAACTTCTCAGAGACATCAAGGCAGCTGTCTGCCTAGAATAGCTTCTTTTTATTTCAGAGCTGATAGCTGTCGTCCCGTGGCCGTTACTGGAGCTGTCTAGCGTCTCCTCTCTGCACTCCTGGGTTTGAGTTTGATGAGGTTACCTGTAACCCGGACTTCAGCAATTGTCAGCCTGGGAAGTAAACTCCTGGGCTGGAAAGAGGGAGCGCAGTCACTAACGTTCTTAACACATAAGCATGAGGACCTGAGTTTGAACCTCAACCCAGGTGTGACAGTGTGCACTTGTAATTCTAGCACGGAGGAGACAGGCAGATCCCTGGAACTTACTGGTCAGCCACACTAGTTAATCGGAGAGCTTTAAACCAATAAGAAACCCATTAAAAAAAAAAAAAAAAAAAAAAACCAAGCAGGGGGTGAAGAGATGCCTTAGCCTTAGCGCTTGCTGCTCTTATGGAGGATCAGAATTCAATTCCCAGCACCCGTGTTAGGCAACCCACAACTACCTGTGACTCCAGCTCTGGGGATTTGGCACCTTCTTTTGGCCCCTTTGGGTATCCACACTCATGTGGCATATACACACTTAACCATAAATAAAAGCAAATGTGTTTTTTAAGTGATGACATTCTTTCTTCCTGTAAAGTTATTTTTGTCCTGGAGACATCTCAGTTGACAAGTGCAGTGCTAAGGGCTTTTATTTTCCTACCATTTTGGGATAAGTTAAGAAAAGGGCCTATCGCCGGGCGGTGGTGGTGCACGCCTTTAATCCAAGCACTTGGGAGGCAGAGGCAGGCGGATTTCTGAGTTCGAGGCCAGCCTGGTCTACAGAGTGAGTTCCAGGACAGCCAGGGCTACACAGAGAAACCCTGTCTGGAAAAACCAAAAAAAAAAAAAAAGAAAGAAAGAAAAGAAAAGGGCCTACCACCTTCAAATGCTTTAATGTCTATTTGCTGCCACTAAGGACATTCTTCTCCATGATCATAATGTAATGATGAGAGTCAACAGTGATACACATTTCCATTCTAATTCTGAGACCCCATCTAAATATTGAAAGTTATCCCCAATAATAATTTTTTCAGCAAAAGGACCTGATTGAAAATCCTGTCTTGCACTTAGCTGTCCTGTGTGACACAGCCCCTCTCACGATCTTGACACATTTTTTAAGATTGTGGTCCATTTATTTTATGCAAGGTCACTCAGTTTGGGCTGTCTGACATTTCTTTTCTTTCACTTTGTGGACCTGTGGGATCAAACTCAGGTCATGAAGCTTGGCGACAAGGACATTTACCCACTGAACTATTTTGCTGTCCCCCTTATCTCATATTTAGGTCTGATAAAATTCTAGTTAGAAAATTTTGACCATACAGAGTATTTCTTTGTTGCCTGCCCCCAGTGGGACTTGATTTTGAGTTGTCACTTACTAATGATGTTAACTTTAATTATTGGCTAAGATGGCATCCTTTCCTTTTGCAGTTCTTCAGTATCTTAGAACTTGGGAGAGGTAGCTCAAGATTTTGTAAATCTTTTCTTCCTCATAAAACATCCTGTTTTTAAAAATGTACTCAATTATATTGCTATGGGCTCAGGGTGTCCCCACTCAATCAATGGTTTATAATCTTTGTTAATTTTTCATTACTTTATTTTACCTGTTCAGGTATTTTGCCTACATGTATTTCTGTACACCATGTGTGTGCCTGGCACTCAAGGAGGGCAGAGAGGGCACCGGATCCCCTATAAGCAGCATTGTGGGTTCTGGGAATTGAACCCAGGTCTGCAGGAAGAATAGCCATGCTTTCAACCACTCAACCATTTCTCTCTCCAGGTCCTGTAATCTATTATTTTAATCTTAAATTAGCATAGGCTAAAAGCTGGTTACTGTGTCCTTTGGGTGTGAATCCCTCATTCCTTTGAGCATTTGCCTAGTTTGGAGCAAAAGCAGGCTCTCCTCTTATTTCTTTCTCAGCCCTGGAGTCATCCTTTCCTCCAGTGAGCCCTGGTTCCTTAGCAAATGGTGTTTAAGAACCAAGATCTGGATGTGCAGTATGCTCATTGCTCCAAGGTCCTCTCCCTGGGCAAAGCTAGAAAACACACATATGTGTACACATACACACACACTTCACATCTGTTTTTTACTATGTCTGTATGTGTGTGAATTTATAACCATGCATTTATATCCAAACCAAGTCCTATTCTAGACGATAGGGTTCAGTATCATTTGTTAATTTCCACAATTACAACTCCCTTTAGTGGCAAATGAGACATCATCTCCCTCATCCCTATCCCCTGTAGGGAACTGAGTTTCCACTTCACATCTCCCCTTCTCCACAGAAGATGTCTTGCATATCCTTCATGTCCTTCTTGATCATATTTTCTTTTCCTCTGTGTTTTTGGTCATATAGAGAGTATTTTTTTTGACAACATCCCTATCCACCAACTCTATGGACCACACCAGTCATAAGTCTTTTTGCTCCAATTAGTTTATCTCTTCCCTATAGTAAAACCTTCTTCTTGCTTAATTGCTATTGGCAATATTTTATGACCACTAGACACTGTGAAGTTGCCTGTAACTCTAGTTCCAAGGAAGGCAATGCCCTCTTCTTGCCCCACGGAAATTCACAAGAACACACCACTATTAGTTGAATGAAATATCTGTTCACTGAGGTTACATTTGAGAACTCCTTTAGCATTGACCTGAGCCTCTTCCATGTGTCAGCGCTGATACCACGATTATGAGTAAGACATAAAGTTCCTGTCCTCACACAGCATAGTGCTTGAAGGGTTAGGAAATATTAAGCAACCAATAAACAGACCCATAAGGATAATCACGCTGGGGAGGGCTGTGGCTTCTGTGTGTGAGAAGAGTGCCCCACTTGGACAGAAAAGGGTAAAGAAAGCCGGTTTGAAGAAGACATCAGTGAGTGCCCTGTCAGGAGTCAGATTTCTGGAAGGAAAACAGGGGACGGGCTGCAGAGGCTGTGTGGAAGGATGTTCATCAGAATCATATATACAAAACTGTAAGGCAGAGAGGACTCTGGGGCTTTCAAAATTAAAGGAGAAAAGTGTCAGGACATGAAATTGGAGAGGAGTGAACTCTAAACATTCAGGACTCACAGATTAGTATATTATGTTTTTGTTTCTACAAGGTATAGTGGGCAAGAACTGATGGTTTCAAATGAGGAATTACATAAGCCAATGTGAACTTTTAAACTACTGTTACAGTCACAGTATGGTGACGGAACTCGTGGCAGTTTCAAAAGCAAAGGAGTCATCCAGTTTCCTTTCACATTTTGGTGTCCTTGACCCAACTGGCTGGCTGGTGAAGTTTTTGGTCCCTTTCTCAGAATGATGCTTTTATGTTACAGAGGAAACTACTTATGTTGAAATACAGTGTATCAGAATATTTTTATAAGATATTTTAGATAATAACATGTCTCTAAAAATATTTTCAAAACCTATATTGTATATACTATGGTTATGGATATGTTCCTTTATTTACAGTGTCTAATACCATGCTTATACCCATAAAGTGGGTAAATATTAGTACAATGTTGAGATATGAAGATGAGTGTAAACATCTGTACAGCTCACATTTACAGTGAAAGGAGATGATAAATTTCCATTTGAGGTTAGTGAAAATAAAGGAATGATTTTTATCATCAAACTTCATAGACCACTCTTTTTTGTTTGTTTGTTTTGTTTTGTTTTGTTTTTCAAGACAGGGTTTCTCTGTATAGCCCTGGCTGTCCTGGAACTCACTCTGTAGACCAGGCTGGCCTTGAACTCAGAAATCCGCCTGCCTCTGCCTCCCAAGTGCTGGATTAAAGGCGTGCACCACCACTGCCAAGCTAGACCACTCTTTAAATTCTATCCTCAGGCCCACTGGTGAACCCAATTAATCACTTTTTATTTAAGCGTCTACTTCAGTTGTCCTGGAAAGGATGGAGCTTCAAAACTATGGAGCTGAATGGAGATGACAGCAAGGGATCTAAGTGTAAGCTATTTCTGGACTGTTCTAAGGTTCAGAGAGAGTCTTCATGGAACAACTATGCCTATGAATATAAAAGAAATTGTGGTCATTGTGTTAGAAAGGATAAACCCAAAACATAAGATCTAGGCAGAACATCACATAAATTACTGCAAGGAAAGGGACACATGTGACAGTCTATGTAGAGAATAAATCAGGAACATGAATATTCACATTTGGTTGCTTCTGAGCTGACACCTAAGCCAAGCACTTACTCAGTGAAACCCAGAATCCACAGCCCCACGTTGAGGACATGATGGCACACATTTGGAATCCCAGTGTCCAAGAGACAGAGTTCACACTAGTCTGAGCTAAATAGCAAGGGCCAGGGCAGCATAGGAAGATCCTGTCTCAAAAAGCAGCCGAACAAAGCATAGGATTTTTAATAACTTACAGACTCATATGACTATTCTACAGATTAACTATGACACTTGGCGTAAAGTAGTTTGGACACATAGCAAAGGCCACAAATACCAGCAACTATTCCAGCTGTTAGCAAGATTCTGATGTTGTGTTGGGTCATCATCCACAAGAGACTGCAGTCTCGTGAGGAAACAAAATGTATTTTGAAAAAGAAATCACTCAGAATCATTTGTTCAAATATAAACTAGGAACAGTTCCATGTTATTAATTTTTCCTATTCTAGTACCTTTTGTGTCATTAAAAGAGCTTTGAGGATTGCAGAGATGACTTGGTTAAGAGCACTGACTGCTCTTCCAGAAGACCAGGGTTTGGTTCCCAGCACCCATGTGGCAGCTCCCAGCAGTCTGTAACTCCAGTCCCAGAGGATCCAGCGCTGTCTTCTCACCCCCTGGAGCACTGCACACGCAGGGTGTACAGACGTGCACACAGTCAGACACACACACACACAATAAAGGAAAATAAAATCTCAAGTAAAAAGTGCTTCAGGGATCTCATGGCATGTGCTTGTGTGCGAGCATCAGGGATGAGTAGGTGTGGGTGGTACCAGACCTCTTCCAAACAAATGTGAGTTCAGTATTGCTGTTTAAAGTCTCTGCTGCTTAGCAGTTACCCTCCTGTTAACACATTCATGCCTATTGCTCAAATAAGTAAAAGTCATAGAAAAAAATGTTTGCAGTTTTTCCCCAAAGTCTGACCTTTGCCCTTATTTGAGGAAACCATGGCTAGAACAGTCAGTTTTCTTTCATTTCATCATCATCAAGTTTAGGAAAGATGCACCAAGGATTAGTTTCCATCTTTGGAACTAGTCGGGCATTTGAGTAGTTTGCATGCAGGCAGCTGCAGCTTAATGGTAAAACATCAGCATCCGAGTTCCTCTGCCACGTATTTCGCTGCCTGCCTGTGGAAAACTCCGGGAGTCTGCTGATCCTCGAGCTTTCATCCACAGAGGGCAGATGATGATTTTTACTGATGCGTTGTCACAGAGATAGGAAGTAAAAGATGCGTGATGGAACACGCCTAACATTCATGTTAGAATAGGGTGTTTGTAGGTGGAAGCAAGTCAGTAGACGGCCACACTGAGTATGGCCAACTCTAGCACAATGACGGATGGAATTGAACAACAAAGAGATGAGTGTCATGTAAACATAGGGGTCAACATCGGAGTGCTCCGTGTACATGAAATACCGAAGGTCACCACAACCACTAGGTACTGAGTGTCATGGAGCAGATTCTCGCTCGGAGGGTTGGACACCAACCCTGCTGACAACTTAATTTCAAACATCAAATTTCTAATGCTGTGAGAGAATGCACTGGTGGTGCATTAAGCCATCTGGTTGGTAACGCTACATCAAGGCAGCCATGGGAAACAAATAACTTCTATCAATGTTTATATCCAAATCAAGGTAAGCTGGGCTTCCTGGCAATAATCATCCGCCTATTTTTTTTCTGGCACTTCCCACACAGGTCTACTTTGCACTTCTACTATAGAGCAAGAGAAATTTTAACCTGATGTCAAGAACAAAGTAGGCTTACGATTGTAGAGCTTTCGTGAGAGTTTCCCTAATCAGAGCAGCTGCCTCTCCACACCACCTCACTGTCATCAGGAATCCTGGCCTATAGAGCAGTGTCTGTCTAGAATATTGCTTCTGTCTGGTCTGTGGCAAAGAGAACGGAGAAAGAAAAGCTGAGCATTTATTGATTGAGAATATAAAACTAATTTCTGTGTCCAACCTGGTAGTCACAAAACTGGTGTCGTTGTAAGTGATGGGAGTCTGATCCACTTGGTCCTCAGGCAATGGCCAAAGCAAGGGTGTGGCCATTGATCCATTCATGGAAACTTGTGAATTAGGCAGAGAGGTCCTAATTATTAGTTCAAATGGACAGAGAGGAAGAGGGAAGAGTGCCTGGCAAGTCATGCATTTTTCTTCTTCCCCAAAGTAATTAGTATCGATTCTACTGACGTCTCATTGGCCAGAACAAATCACTGGTGATATAAGCTAGCTTGACATCACTATGTGGATATATGGAGCCTACGTGTAGTGAGAAACATGGTATATTTTTAGTTATGGTATATTCTGTCCGATTCTTAGAGAAGCTTGTGCTTGCAGTAGTCACCATGAGAGATGTTCGCACCCTACCGTGGTGGTATTTTCATAAGCAAAGGTCTTTGGGAGTGACCTTCAGCACAAGCATACCGTGTCATATGAAAGACCAGTGACTGACTTAATGTTTCTGATTCCAAATGACATTCTTCTGGGGGGTCGCCTACCTCATCAACAGATGTCAGCTTATCTCTCAAAATTAAATCTAGCTCCTCAAGTAGCAAAAACGTGCAACAACTGCAGAGGAAAGCACCACTGGCAACTCCTCACAGGAAGCTGGCAATGTGCAGTGCATTGCCTCATCTCCAAAAGCAGGGAAGCCCCTCTAATGGGAGCCTTCTTGGTTGGAGTCACATGGTCTTACTGTAATATATATGTTCTATAGTACATGATATCAGCTTGTGTGTGTCTGTGCGTGTGTGTGTGTGTGTGTGTGTGTGTGATGATATGCCTCCTGGTTAGAAAGGGACACCAGCCTGGCTGTAGGCGTCCTTAGGAGAATTCCAAAGGCAGGCACATGGCTATAGAAAGATAGCAATGACTATTCTACATAAAGAGCATCCTTTATGTGAGATCGGATGTCTTTCCTGGGTTATCTCACTTGTATGATCTTGCCACCAGTGCTGGGACTCAAGTGCAGCAACTAAGGTATCATGGCACAAAGGTATCAGGAGAGGGTTGCGATTCTCGAGTTGAGTGGCAGGCAACAGTGTGGTCAGCTCAGTTTCACTGACAACCCGGTCTACAGATCAGGAAGCAGAGCTTATGCAGGCGGGGCGTAGCCCTTCACTTATGTCCTTTGGCTTTCAAGTGCTTAGCCGGGTGAGCTCCGAGGTGGTGAACCCCAAAGCTGGGGTCCAGAGTGGCTGAGTGGCGATGTTTGGGTTCGTGCCTGTCTATCCTCTCAGATGTTTCTGCCTTCCCTTGCAGGTGTCGAAGGCAGCTGCAGACTTGATGGCCTACTGTGAGGCCCATGCTAAGGAAGACCCCCTGCTGACCCCAGTCCCGGCCTCAGAAAACCCCTTCCGGGAGAAGAAGTTCTTCTGCGCCATCCTTTAAGTCTCTGAGAGGAGGCTGAAGAGCGTCGGGGCTCCCGGGACATTGATGTAGAGTTCCTAGCAAAGTGGGCGCCTTCCTCGTCCGCAGCATTTAAAGAGAGGAAGGAGAACCATCTTGGACACTCCGGGCTGTGCATGTCTAAAGAACTGTCCCCTAATGAGAATGAAAGCTGATTCCGTGTCCCAACTTTACAGATCTGACCCTGCAGACTGGCCTGGAGGAGGGGAATGTATAAAAAACGAGATCAGTGTAACTTTCCTGCTTTCCCTCTAAGACCTTACATTTCTGCTTCATATTTATAAACAAAATAAACATTAAAGCCGGTGTCCTGAGCTGAGATATGGCTGACATTCTGGGATTGAGAATTGTCTTTCAAATACCCTCTGATAAGCTGTTGCCCCATGTAGCCACAGTCTAGTTTAATGGCTTCCACGTTTAGTCTTCTGTGCCTTTTTCTTTTCCTTCCCTTTCTCTTTCTCTACCCCTCTCTGTTAGAGGGCTGGGGGGATAAGATTGGGCTTGTGTGTTAGACTCCAAGTAAGAATGAACAGCTGAGATGTTTAGAAAGATGTTCCCTATGGGATTTCTTCATGAGAATAACAATAAGAAGATAGAAACACACACACACACACACACACACACACACACAAAACAATGCCGGCTCTCTGTGTTCTCTTACCACTATTCTTAATATTTGTATATGATAGTTTTGATTCTGCGAGTAAAAGTAAACCATGTGTTGTGACCGGTGCTTTCATATCTCTGTGATAGTTTTTGAGTAATACTGCATGAACATGTCCCTACATCGCATCCATTCAGAAGTTTCGTTGTTCAGCTAGAAAGCTAAGAAGTGAGAGAAAAAGAGGCCAGTGAGGAAAAAAACAAATCCACTGTATTTTGAAAATTGAGATCACTTCAGCGCCTTAGCCATGCCTGAAATACCTCCTGATGAACTGTGGTGTAAGTACCTCTTGACAGATTTCCCCAATCCACAGCATTTGGGCTTACCCAGGATCCAGGGCAGCACAGTTACCCCACACTGGAGACCAGGCAGAGATCCATGATGACTTGGGAAGGCGCTGTCAGAATATCAGCCTGTTTCCACTTTCCAGGAACCATAGAAAGCATAAGCAAAAGAACATTTTTCCATTTTCATAACTAGACAACCATGGCCCTCTTTAGTTCAAGCATCAGAAGAAATAAACCCACAGCTCCAAGGGAGGTGGCCAGCCTCAGAATGCCCGTTGTTTGAGAGACAATGTCCCCAAGTTGTGCTCTGAACAACCCTCACAGTTGGCTCTTCTTCCCGCTAGTGCTGATGCTGCCGTGGGCCTCATTTTCCACCCCCCCAAAATTTCAAAGCATTGGCTGCTTTGCTCTTTGCCCTGTTTGTCAGGGCCTCTCTGCCCTATTTCCAGCCTCCTTTGGCTAGTGCTCTTCTCCCACAATAAGACATTGAGAGCAAGGTTTGTCGTGACAGTTGTGTCCTCCGTCAGTAACTGACGGCCTCAGCTGCCTGCAGACTGCCATCTACCCAATCAGAGAGAACCTCTTATGCTTCTTTCTGTTTTCAAATCCTAAAAGACCACTAAATCCAAGCAAAATTGATTTTTTTCCTCTTGCCATTCTCTTACTCATGTTTTAAAAGCTGGTGGTACTTCTAAAGGAAAGAGAGGGTAAAAAGACTTCCTATGGCGAGGACACATTTTTGAAATAGATTTGGTAAGATATTTTTCTTAACTCTTTTATGGGTTTTCGGCTAAAGGATAACTATGTACAATTAAAGTTTATGCCTGGGGTGGGAAAGAAGAGGATACCGGAAAGATTATCCATGCACAAATGCAATTCTGTAACCAGAAACTTCTGTTCCGACGGGTCTTGGGGTTTTGTTATAGTTCGTGGGATGCTCATGAAGGTTTAATGGTAAAAACAAAACAAAACAGACAAAAAATCCACTGTCGGTCTTTACAGAACTGCACTATAATGCGGTTAAGAGTACTGTAGAATCAGCTAAATGTATCACACCTTCAAAGTGAGCTGAAACATACATATGTGCTCACAGGTCAACAACTGTTTGTGACTGGGGCACTCTGTGCTGGTTGGGGGCGGGGTATACTAGGAGGATTCTAGACTTCTGTGTAAATTTAGATCTCGGAAGTAAGTACAGTGGAAACAATCTTTAGGGTGCCCTTGTACAGGCCTAACAGTTAAAAATTAAGGATTTGCAAATTACTTGTGAGCATGTTTACAGAATACAAAAGCAAGAAACTCTATCCTCTTCCACACAGACGTTTCAGGAAAATATCATCTTTTTTTTTAATTTCATATCCTTCAGTGTGGAGCTATACCTGGAGTCAGTTTTGACTTATTGATGTTTGTATTTATTAAAGGGAAAAAGGGTTTGTTTACTTGGATCTTGAAAGAGCTTAATTCTTTTCAATGTCAACCATCCTTGTCACCAGCATAATTTTATCTTAGGGTAATTAATAGGAAATTTTAGTTTAACTATTTAAGTCCCTCATTTTTTTATACCTGGATAACAATTACAATCTGCCATGGAATTAATAAATAATAAATGCCAAACTTATAATGAAGTGTTTGTTAAAATACCTGAACCACTTTTAATATCAACTCCAATTTAAAATGTTTTTAAATTTGAAAGTAAGTAAGATATAATTTAAATCATCAGATTTAAGGAGACAAAGTATCATACTTTTTCCCATATGCTTGTATACACATGATGAGTTTTGAGAAAATCAACCTGGTGACCTTTAGCAGATTTTTTTTATGTTTTTTTCTTTTTCCTTGGTGTTTGTTTCTAGCCGATCCTGCAAATGATGAATTATTATGTGTCTATTACTGTCGCACAGCCCAACAACTGTACAACTGTTCAGAGCTTCACACCTCCTGTGTAAGATCTGTGGAATCTGTCTTTAAAGAGAGGAAAGCAGAAAAATGGGGGTCTTGTGTTTTGGTGGGGTTTTTGCTTTTAGTGGTTTTTGTTTGTTTGGGGTTTTTTGTTTTTTCAAGGCAGGGTCTCACTATGTGGTACTGGCTGTCCTGGAACTTGTTCTGTAGACCAAGCTGGCCTCGAATTCAGAGGTCCCCCTGCCTCTGACTCTGGAGTGGTTGGGAATAAAGGCATGAGCCACCACGCCCAGCTTAAAAATGTTAAAGCAGGAAAACCTGAATGTGATGTGCACATCTTTATCCCTTATGAACTGTGTGTTTGTTTTAATAAATGGAATTTTCAGATTCATTTCCTACGGGGTCACTTTCATTGCAAAGACCTGTGGACCACCTCCCACATCAATATTAAGAGGGACCTGGAAATATAGAATGACAGGGAAACAGAGAAAATTATTTTCTTTAGGAGTCTGTTCATAGCAGATTTAAAGAAGAGAAAATACATCTTATCTGGAGCTCTGTGTAAAACTCCTCTCCCTTGGTCACTGTGCCTCATGTATAGCCCATGTATAAAGAAATATGGAGGGAGGGTCTGCAGACTAGACCAGAGAGAGAGAGACCAATTAGCTGTATAGAGATTTTTAACTTGCTGTAGCTACACAATAGTGTCACCCCATCCCCACCCCACTCAGAGTGTGTTATTCTATATCTGTGGTTTTACAACTACTAGAGACAGAGCCTTCAGATTCTAGATCCAGAAGCTCCTTGAGGATATCAGTCAACAATGGCTATTTCCCCTTAGGTCTAGAATTGAATCTATGGTTGCATAAATACTGGGAAAACTCAGTGAGCTAGATGCTCCACCCTGCTTTTAAAAAACTGTTAACAGGATCTTGTCATATTGCTCAGACTGGCCCTGAACTCACTCTATAACCCAGGCAGTGCTCAGACTTGTAATCCTCCTGCTTCAACGGGACCTCCCCCAGTAAGTGGGGTTATAGGTCTATCCCAGCAGACCCTGCTAAGAAAGCCTTCTGATTGTCCCTCACATTGTGCCAGGAGTAGGTATTCCTAATAAAGGAGGCGCTGGCTCCCTTAGAACTGTGTCAGCATCAGCGGCATCTCTAACCCACGAGTGAAGGAGCCACATGGTAGAGTTTGTACTTTATTGCTCCAAGTCCATCACTGTATCTCAGATGGTGACCTCCTGCCTCAGAATTGCCTGAGTTGCATTTTCAAAGGAAAGATCCAGCCCTTTCCCACCACACACACACACTCATATTCTCTGACATTGACTTAACAACATGCATTCCCCGGCATGCTGCCTGCTGTCTGACTATCAGTCTCTATCTAGCATTGTTTGCTTTTCTTAATGCTAAAGAAAGGCACCAATTGATTGCAAACATCATAGGAGTAAAGATAGAAAGTCAGGATCCAGCCAGCTCCTGGCCCAAGCTTCTGTCAGGAGGATACGGTGGGCTTTGGCTCTGTTCCTGTTTCATTCGGGCCCTGTGGGAGGATCTTCTCCAGCTCTCCCTCTTTAATAAGCCAGTCACATTTTAGACAGCGCTCACAGTGACAGAGGGAATTAGAGCTGGGTCAGCTCCAATCCACAAATTGCAAATAATTTGCCAAGGGAAATCCCTTTCCCTTTGGTTCTGCCCCAAATCTACATTCTCTTCTATTTAGAATCAGGAGAGTTAGGCAGAATCGATTTCAATGAAGGGGCCTTTGGGTTCCCGACCCTTCCTCAGGGAGAACTCCCACTGGAGCTGGAAAACTGCATCCCTGCCCTAAGTTACAGGTGGATGGTGTCTGGTGACCTCAAGCACAGTTAGTACTCACTATGAGCCCACTGCATGAACTGAAGAGTTAGAATAAGGCCCCAGGTTCCCATATGCGATCTCAACCAAGACACTCCTCACTATAAGACTGAGAGAAGACTACTGATTGATTTGTCTTACTGAGTGGCTAAACAGAGCCCAGTCTGTTTATGGTGGCCCACGCTTTCAGTCTCAGCACTCAGAAGGCAGAGGCAGGTGGAGCTAGGAGTTCAAGACTAATCTAGTGTACAAGAGTGAGTTCCAGGACAGCCAGGGCTACACAGAGAAATCTTGTCTTGGAAAGAAAAAAAAAAAGTTGCCAAATCAAATGAAAGAAAACAGACAAACAGGTATCATGTTGGCAAAGGATGGTGGCCACTACTTGCCAGCAACCCTCCTCAAAGATGGAAACACTAGGCAGCCCCGCTTCAGTTCCCAGCACACTTTCTTCCTCGCTAGCTACATTCCCCGGCTCAAACTCTTAGTGGCTTGTGTCTAAATTTCTACTACACGCACTGCTATGATCACTCTCACATCTTCCCACTCTCAGCAACGGCACCCAAGTGGTCTAAATCAGGCTCCTTCGGTTGGCAGGATCATCACAATTGCCTAAGAAGAGCCCAGAAGCAGGTCTACTGTACATCCAGCTGGCTCCCCGTGTTCTGTCAAGTTCTTTGTGTGCCCTGTTCTCCACGCTTCCCTCTGCAGCATCCGGATACTGTCAGCTCTGACCAGGCCAGCAATTACAGGAAAAAGGCAATGACAGTCCCAGGAAAAGTGCCTGGCAGTGTCCATGGACCACGGCCTCACAAGCTAGGCTTGGAGTAGAGTCATTATGGTCACGTGGGCAGAACTAGTGTCCCAAGGAACTGGAACTCCTTGCCAGGCTTAGAACCCCATGATGCTCTGCTTCGAGGTACTACATCAGACACATCCTCCTTCCAGGCTCTACAGCTTCTGGCCCTGCCTCGCTGATCATCCTGATTCACCAGGGCTCTCTTCCCTTTCACTGCTGTGTGACTCTCTGCTTCCTAACACCTTTGCTTATGGGTTAATCCTCTCAGGATTCTCATGACCCGTGATGAGAAAAATAACTCTTTTGTGCAACTTCATCTCGCTCCTCTTTGGAGGCCAGTCTGAAGTCTGTGCTGCCTTTGACTTTACCCTTTCACTTCCAAACAAATGCTTTTTGCAGTATTTGAGATGCTATGTCAGAGTCGACAGCATAGAGCTTGTGGGTTAATGGATAAAAATAAAAGTCAATCGCCTGTTATCAAGAACACAGGAAGCCAGAAGGAGAGCAGAGGTGGATTCTGGAAGAGGAATTGATGTTGACGTTAATAACCTACTATATGAGAATCTTGTCTCTCTGCGAAACTATAACCATCTCAGGAGTCAGGAGTACCCCTTGTGGAAATGTCTCTTTACTCCTCCATCCTTAAGGCCACTGAGAATGAAGTTCTCCACACAGAACAATGGTTCAAAGCTGAGTGGTCTCAGCCTCCTCTCCTGACCTGTGTGAGTGTGATCCATACTCCCATGCCATGCCCCTCTGTCGCTGAGATCATGGGCTGATTGCCCTCTATTCTGCCTATGTGTGACTATTCAAAGTTAGCTATAAATTAACTAGATTTTAGTAATATTACATTTTCAGCTCCTCACATAAGGTAATCACATGTTAAGTGTCCAATAGCCACATTCAGACAGCAGCTACTGTAATGAATGGCACAGATACAGAATATTTCTGTCATAGTAGAAAGTCTTGTCATATGCTATTCTGTAGCAATGGTAGCTTGCTTTCCAACCCCAAACAACTGACTGAGCATACTTTATCCTTGTACTCAAAATTTGACAATGTATTTTAAAATATAAGAAGAGAAAGTCAATATTCATTCATGGGTGGAAACTATTTAGAAAACAATCTTCATCTGTACTGAACATGTCATGATTTTCTTTCTTGTCTTTATTCCCTAAATAATACAATATAGTGACTCTTAGCATTAATACAAGGTTAGATATTATAGGTGTCCTCCAAGGAACAACTATACTGTAATAATCCATAATTGGCCTACTTGACCATAGGTCATGGCAAGCCATATAGGCTGCAGATTATGTCATTCCTGGAAATCTCTAAGCTTTGTATCATCACCTGCCTGTCACTTAGTAAAGTACAATGATAATAACCATGACAACAGCAATAGCAGTAACAAGAAAGCAAACACGCATTAAGTACTTAACTGGACATGAGGCATGAGGCCCAGCATTTTGTACATAATATGCCAGATAATTCCCACAATAATTCAAAAAGCATCATCTGTCTCCTGAAGCAGATACCTTTTGTGCCTAACACATGCATGACCCACTTCTGTCTTCAGAAGCAGCTGCAGCAGAGTGTTCTCAGCAGGCTATGGCTTCCCAGAGGAAACTGGTGCCCTCCCTGTCCCCTCTACCCCTCCTCTTGCTCCCTCTCCTCTGAGGCAGCTCTCAACCAATAAGGGAGGAAGAGTCTGGGACAGTGTCTGATGCTCCGCCCTCCAAAGGGATCATTCTGGGTGTGGTTTCTACAGTTGACCTGAGAGTTCCTAACTGGCTTGTCCCAGTCATCTCCAATAGTAACCAGCTCAATAACACACTTCTCTGACTCCTGCTCCTTCAGTCAGCCTCCTTTTCTCATTAAAGCTTTTTAAATTTATTTCTATTTTTAATTATGTATGTATGTATGTATGTATGTATGTATGTATGTATGTATGTATGTGTGTGTGTGTCTGTGTATATATTCAGATACTCCTAGAGGCCCCTTTGGAGGTGTTGAATATCCTGGAGCTGGAGTTACAGACAGTTGTGAGCTGTCTAACATAGGTGTTGGGAATGGAAACTGCATCCTCTGTAGAATAGTGTTCCTGAAGACTGAGAGCATCCCTCCAGCCCCATGCCTCCTCTCCTCTTACTACATGTTTGCCTGCTGTGGTCATTCTCAGCACTTCCTCCCACTAAGCTCCTTATGGTCAACCCACTGACCCAAGCCTTGACCTAGCAAGAACCCAAACAAATTCATCCTGTTTTTGTAGATAAAGAATGTGAGGTTTCAAAAGATTGGCATTCTCCCAAGTAGCAGATGAACGATGTCTATGTAGATTCATCTTGATTTCAAAGACTTTGTTCTTAATTACTATCCTAGAGCGCAAATTGGGATGCAAGCACAAAAGAGGGAGGGTTTTAAGAGGAGTTCTGACTGTGTATATAAGATACACAGTTTGTGAGCGTCAAGCCTCTTGATTACCTCTCTGGCATGAAGACTTTAGTATTGTAAGTCAGTATTTAACCCCTTCTTCACTGGGCTGATGTGGTGCCTAGACAGTGTCAGCTGAAGCTATCAGGTTTACCTTACACAGAGAATATTTCTTGACATCATGTAGCCTGTGCCAGGAGAATCAATACTGATTACATCAAGCATAGTCCAAGGTGTGATTACTTCTTTAAGACTTTCAGGAGGAAAGAATTCTTCCTTTCCAACTACTGTTCTAACAAGAGATGCTGTGTCAACTAAGCCCGGCAACTATCAGTGGGTCAGAAGCAGAGGCATCCCACTGGCAATGGAGGCTTCTGGGGCTTTTTCTCCTCCAGCCATGATTTGAGCAAAGGGTAGGAAGAAAAGCAAGACTAGTATCCTTACCCAGATACCTGTAATCCTATCAGAGTCTCAGAGAAAGGTAAGACAAGGGTGCTCATTTCCACCCCAATCCCCATTCCGTTTTGGTCCAAATGCCAGGAACATGTGAAAGCCCACGCAAACTTGGATCTGAATCACAGCACTGATCAGCAGATGCCGCTGCACATGCGTGCATCCCTCCACATGCGCACATACAAGGGAAAGCTGCCCCAGAAGACTTGCGAAAGCAAACCAGCATTCTCAAATGGGGACTAGCACAGTGTATTGGCACATCCCACCACCAAAATGTCACTGGCCCCATCTGTAGGTGATTTGTGTTTATTTTTATAATGGCGTTTCTCACAGAGTGCTCCAGGAGCTCTCTCCGGTCCCTTCTGGAGGAATCTCCAAGGTGGAGGCTGAATTACCTTTCATCACCTCACAGAGTGAGAAGTTTGAGAAGTTACAGGATACTGATGCCACAAAAGACTGAATGCAGGGCTCAATATGAGACTCTAGCTGCCTAGTTTCTAATAAATCACACATCAAAAAGACCTGCAAAAATTATGAAATGAGGACCATCTTCTTACCATAGCTTTGTCCTGAAAAATATAATTTTTCATAAAAATATGCTAACATGAAATGGTTTGCTGTTGTTATTTTCAATGAATTAGCACACATAATTTGTATTCAGTTGTTGTCTGTGTGTTTTTAAGTCTCACCTGGTAGTCTGCTATGTAACTAAGAGTGACTTCACATTCAAGGCTATCCTCTCACTTCAGCGAAGGGTTAGCATTACAGGTACAAGTCATCCTGTCTGGTAAGTATAAGTATTTTAAAATATATAGGTTTAGTGTATAATTTGGTGAGTGGTGATAGGTACAATTCACATAAGCCAAAGTCCTAATCACTTGAGGATATTACTGGTGGTAATTTAAAAATATGAAAGAGACGTGAAGCGTGAGGAGAGCTTCTTGCTATTCAGGGAATGTCTTCTCATCTAGCTCTGTTTTGTGGATGAAAACGTAAGCATCATTCAAAGTACTTGAACTGTTGAGAGGAAGAGTCACAAGCAGATGTAAGTAGAAAGAGAAGATTAAAACAAAAACCAGAATGTGGTAGCTTGAATAGGCACGGCCTCCATAGACTGATGTGACTTGGCCCACAAGGAGCGGCACTTTTAGGAGATGTGGCCTTATTGGAGGAAATGTGTCACTGTGGTGTTGGGCTTTGAGGGTTCCTATGCTCAAGCTATGCCCAGTCTGGCACAGAATCCCTGTCTGCATCCTGTAGATCAAGATGTAGAACTCTCAGATCCTTCTCCAGCACCATGTCTTCATGGTGCTGCTACGATTCCTGCCATGATGATAATGAACTAAACCTTTGATCCTGTAAGCCAGCTCCAATGAAATGTTTTCCTTTATAAGATGGTGTCACTTCACAGCCATAAAACCCTAAGGCAGAAGTTGGTACCAGGAACTACGTTATTGCCGTGATAGACCTGGCCATGCTTTTGTTGGGAGGGGTGTGGATTTTGGGATTTTGGGTTTAGAAAACAGTGGAATACTTTAAACACTGCTTAAGAGGCCACACTAGTAGAACCTTGGAAGACAGTGGTGCTGAGGGTGGTTTGAACTGCGGGGACAAACCTGGCTCAAGAGGTTTCAGAGGTAAAGAATTTAGTATGTTACCTAGAGATTGTTCTTGTGACATTTTGGTTGAAGATGTGATTGAATGAAGGGGCTATGCTCCAGCCCCCAGCAAGTAGCAGAACTTGATAGCTTCAACCACGTGGTTTTTGCTTGAGAGTCAAGGGTAGAAGAAAGGGGTTATGGAATCTCCTTCTGAAACTAAGGAAAATCACGGAGGCCAGGCATGTGGCAGGATAATCCCTGTACAGAGTCCCTCTGTATGGAGGGAAGCTGTGAAGGTGAAACCTGGGTTGCTTTGGAGACCCCAAGAGGTTAGAGATGCCAGAGCCATGGGATACCTGCTAAGAAGAGCTGCTAACCAGGAATGGAACCAGGAAAAAGAAAGAAGTGCTGTAGTCAACAGAGCTGAAAGGAGTTGGAGATCTGAAGAGCGCTTTGGCATCAGCCATGAAGATAAAGAGTTTGGAGTTTGCCCAGCTGTTTAGTCTTGCTTTTGTCCAGTGTTTCTTCATTATGCTCCTTTCCCTACATCTGGAATGGTAATGTATAACCTATGCTATTAAATGTTTAAAGTATGTGGTCTGTTTTTTTGATTTTTATTTTATAGGGAATTATAGTTAAGAGATTGCATGAATCTCAAAACAGACTTTGAACTTTAGACTTTTAAACAATGTTGAGACTGTGATAGACTACGGGGACTTTTGAAGTTGAACTAAATGCGTCTTGCATTATGTTATGGCTACAAGCCTATGGGGACCAGGGAGTGGAATGCGGTGGTTTGAATATATATGACTCCTATAGACTCATGTGTTTGAATGCTTGGTGATAGGGAGTGGCAATATTAGGAGGTGTGGCCTTGTTGGAGAAAGTATGTCATTGTTAGGGAGGGCTTTGAGGTGTCCTATACTCAAGCTATGCCAGTGTGGCACAGTCTCTTTCTGTATCATGTGGGTCAAGATGTAGAACTCTTGGCTCCACTAGCACCACGTCTGCCTGGATGCTGCCGTGCTTCCCACCATGATGATAATGGACTCATTACCTGAAACTGTAAGCCAGTCCCAATGAAATGTTCTCCTTTATAAGAGTTTTCATGGTCATGGTGTCTTTTTACAGCAATAAAACTCAAACTAAGACACAGGATCTCACTATATAGCTCTGTCCTAGAACTCATTATGTAGATCTAGCTGGCCTGAACTAACAGAGATCTCCATGCCCCTGCCTCCTGAGTGCTGGGATTAAAGGTATGCACCATTATGCCCAGCTAAAAGAGAAGATGATTAAGAGAGAAAGGGGGAAATGTGTTGGACTGTCTCTTAGGATGCTGTTAAAGGCTTTCTAGGAAAACATTTCTGATTTCAAGTTCATAATTAAGCAGGAAATTAAGGGATAATTTCCATGCAAAAAAACCCAAAATTATGACTGACATATGTGTTGAAAGAACACATATCAAAGATTTTATTTAACTCATTATTAAAAGAAAATTAAGCAGATGTCATAATGAGCTCAAAATCGAAGTCAGAGGCAAAGACATTTATAGATTTGGAATACTGATGAATCTGCAAGGGGATGCAAAACTGGATTTGTTCATAAAGAGGAAACAATCAGCTGAGCTTCTTTGGGGCTTGATTCAGTTGTACAGCTAAAGCAAGAGCCATTTCACCTTGTTACCAGTGGCCTACACCAGAGGCTAGCAAATAACAAGCAAAGGTAGAGAGCTCCTACAGTCAGAACTCGGCAATCTGGGAGCCATGAGTGTACAACCATGGCCCATGGACTACATGCAGCCAAGGAGAGCGATGAATAAGGCTCAACACAGAATGATAAACTTGCTTAAAGCATTATAAGGGTTTTTGTGATTTAACCATTTCTCTGTAACCAGACTGCATAGTTCTGTGTGATGTTTATAAATGACAGTCGTGTGTCACCATCAAGGTTAGGCACTTCTGCCTAGACTGTTCTGTATTAAAGCCTCCAGTTATAAACCAGAGAGAGGGAAGGTGCTGGTATACACTCTATCCTAAGATCTTCTGGCTTCATTCTAATCCATAGCCCCTATCCTGTTTCATACATGGGCATTTCTTGGGATATCCCTCTATCTCTTGATACTAAAAATGATCATGGATTAAGTGCCTACTTGAAGATTTTAATATGAAATATCCCAGTAGAATCATGGTTGCATAGTTGGTCTCTAGTTACTGACACCATTTTGGAAGGCTGTGGAAACTTTGGCAGACCTGGGAAGTAGGTCACTGAGAGACTGTCTTTGAAGGCAATACCTGTTTCTGCCTAGATTGGCTTTCTGCTTCCTGTTCACCAAGAAGCAGAATGAATATAGCATATTGTGGGCTCAATTTTCTGCAAATATGAGCAGAAATAAGTCCTTCCTGCTTTCCACAGTTTCTGTCAGGTACTTTGTCAGGGTCAAAGTTTCTAATGTCTATATTATGCTTTGGGCTCTTGACAGCCTCCATAAAGCCCCATCGGATAGTCTTTCCTTGCAGTGTGATAAACAAGTCAGAGAAGTTGAGTCACTTGTACAAAACCTCCATCAGCAAGGCTAGGTTTGGGTTCAAATCCCAATGCCCCAAACAGCATCTTCTCTTCCTCCCTTAGTTCTGCACCAGGACACCAGAGGGCGTGCTACACCGGAAGCGCATCCTACAGTTATTCACGCCAGGGGAGCAGTTATCTCTGCTTACTCTGAGGATCACTGTTCTATTAATCCCGACCTGGATTCCAGTTTATATTAACTCATATTTTATACACATGAGTGTTTTGCCTGCACGTATGAGTGTGAATCATGTGTGTGCAGTGTTGGCAGAGGCCAGAAAGGGGTGTCAGATCTCCGTGGAACTGGAGTTACAAAGGGTTGTGAGCTGTCACATGGGTGCTGGGAGCTGAACCCTAGATCTTCTAAGGGAGCAATGAGTCATTGCTCCAGCTCCTCAGTCCCAGTTTTTAAAAGCTATCTCTGCTCAGCTATACACAGTGGCACCTCAAAGAGATTTGTTTTTCTTTTTGATCCCTTGTCTTATTCTTTGAGACATGGTCTCTCTACACAGCCCTAACGGTCCTGGATCTCACTATGTAGACCAGGCTGGCATCCAACTCACAGAGATCCATCTGCCTCTCATTCCGGGGTGCTCAAAGAAATGTGGTTTTTTTTGTTTGTTTGTTTGTTTGATTGATTTTTGGTTTTGTTTTGCTGTTGTTGTTAGAGTTTTGTTTGTTTTTAAAGTGACTATGTGTACTTGGGCCCAGGAAGAAAATATTTATACAAGTATTCCTGAAGAGAAACACAGACACTGCAGATGAAGTTCGGAGGTTGGGCTAAGTGTTGGCTTAGATCAGGAGTTAACAAACCAAAGCCATAGCCAAGTTCACCTGGTGTTTGTAGTGTACAAACTAAGAATGCTTTCACTTTAATGATTAAATATTCTCAAAAGAGCAGGGCAGTGGTGGTACATCCCTTTAAGGGGACAGACGTATGCAGATCTCTGCTTTTGAGGCCAGCCTGGTCTACAGAATGAGCTCTAGGCCAGCCAGGACGACACAGAGAAATCCCATGCACAACAATAACATAGATAGATAGATAGATAGATAGATAGATAGATAGATAGATAGATAGATAGATAGATAGATTTAATTAAAAATATGTATCAAACAAGTTTTGACATACGGAAATAACTTGGCATTCAAATTGCAGTTTCTATGTTTTCCTTAGAATACAACTTCACCCATTGATGCCACATTCTTGTGCTGCCTGTCTTCAAGTTGCAAGAAAGCTAAGGGCCAGAGAAAGGCAGCTTCTTCACAACTCCCAGCCAACAGTGATTTTCTACTTAGGAACAATTTCTCAGAAAGCTTAGATGGCTCTGAAGAACCTAAACATTGCACGTCCTAAATCCCACAGATGTTTTAATGATGCAGTGGGAATGAGGCCTGGAGCCCTGGGCTTGAATAGCACTTTGGGAAGGCTCTCCACTGGGCTTCCTGCACTTGGCATCTCTGTCAATTTGTGGCTGTTCTGGTTTGTGTCCCGTGGAAGTCTGCTTGAATTTACCATTAATTATAATCATTAAAAATCACAGAGTTTCCTCAGTGGGAATTTTCCAGCTCCTAGACAGAAATGTTTTCTTATAAGCTCCCTCTACTGGCCTGTTCTCAGAAAGACATTTTTTTTTTTCTTTTCTTTCTTTTTTAATTTATTATCTTTAATCGTTTTTTTACAGTCCACTCGTTATCCCCTCCCAGTCCTCTGACAGTTCCTCATCCCATTCCTTCTCCCCCTGCCTCCCATCTGCAAGATGTCCCCACCCTTCTACCCTACCTTACCTCCTCACCCCACCTTTGTAGGATTATTGATTGTTCCTCTCTCTGATCTGCTTGCAAAGCACCTTCTCATACTCTGAAAGACATACTTCTGTGTCTGAAATATGTGGTACCTTCAGCAATGAGATCTTACCTTAACTTCAAGATAGTAACTAAGGGTTATGAGTTAAGACCATATGGTTTGGGGACAGTGTCTCTTGGAATTCCCTGACCAACAACTGAAAGGGAAAATTTCCACGCCTAGCCATGGGGTTAGAACAACATTATATTTGTGTATTATTTATGTTTAAAATTCATATATGATAGATAAGTATACTGTATATATATAAATAATTTAAATGAAGCTACTTCACTTTGGGTGACAATGCATTTCCCCTGTAGGTCCCAGTGAGAGAACAACACTCCCTTTGAATACAAATGGCAGCAAGTCTATGAAGCTGGAGAAGCTCTGTCAAGCAGCACCTTCCAAACACAGCTCCCAAATCCATGCTAATGACACAGAGCTGATCTTGCTGCTCACAGCCTTGGGAAGGATGGTGTCATGTGCCGGCAGGAGCAGAGTGATGTTTGCTTTATTAAGGCTTGTGAGGTTGTATGCAGCCTTCTCATTGGTTGAAGGAGGCCTGGTTGGAACTGGATAAGGACTGTGGTATAATATGTATGACTGTTGGAAACAACAAGGTTATGGATCTACAAGTATAAACTGTTTGTTGGTGACTTAAAGAAATAGATTGAAGGAACTCTGGCCAGCCCAAGTGTGGCAAGCATGGCTCTAGCAGGCCTTGCCCTTCCCCATTCCCTCTGCTTTGTTAAAAAAAAAAAAACAAACAAAAAAAAACATTAGATTACATTCCTAAAGCTAGCCACCAAGGTCTAGTCCCTTATTTGGCCACTTCTTCCTCCTGAGGCTGACTACCATGGTCCAGCTATCAAAATATTGAAGTCCAGATCAAAAGTCCTCTTTTGGTTGTTTCAATTAACATACCCAGTCAAAATTAACACCTCATGTTAACATGAGATTTCTCCTTTTACCCTTACAAACTGCCATTTGCCTATGGGACACATCTGTCTCCTCTTTATCCAGAGGCAGTCTTTTGTCTCTCAGGCAAATACTCCTTCTCCCCGCCCCCACTCCCCACCCCATCTCCTGTTCCTTCCCCTTCTCCCTGTCCTCTATCTCTTGACTTTGCCTCTTATTTGCTGCCCTTTGTCCCTCTGGAGCAAATAAGTGTCCTTTGTACCAAATACTTGTCTCTTCAGAAACATCCCATACATTTCTGAAATAAAACAAAATTCGTAGTTTGTTTTATCTGGCAAGACTCTCCAGACTACTTCATTCCAGAGGCACCACTGAACCCCTAAAAAGTGTCAAGATTTGACTTGGTACTTAGAATTTCACCCCAGCTACATAAGTAGATGCAAAAACAAAAAGACTAATAAATGTGAAGTTTTGCTTGAGATAACAGGGACCGATGACCTTCACTAAGAAAGTGGCTTTGTGAATGGAAAGGTGAGTCACTGTGCCTTAGTGGCTATATTAGTCAGACTGCATTGCTATGACAAAATGCCTGCCGTAACAGTTTATAAAGGGGAAAGGACTATTTGGCTCACATTTTCAAAGGTTTTGATTGTGGTGGGGAAAGCTTGGGCCACCAAAATGACTCTGTTATGGCTAAAGAAGCTCCATTTTATGCTAAGCATCCTCTTGGTACTCACCAGCCATCTGTCTCTGACTCCAGTCCCTGAAAGATAAGTTCCCAGTAACCCTGATTCATGACCACCCACCCAGAAATAGACAGCCATGATATCTACTTGTTATGATATGACTAACTGCTTTTTTGCTTCTGCATCTTGCTTACGCAAACACACAAAGATTGTTTTGAGTTGCCTTAACCACTTACTTTAGCAGAACAGAACAGTTTTTACTTGTTTACATAGATGTCGAAGGTCTTCATGTGGTTTTTCCCTTTAAAAGTCCTTCTGCATACCCCTCCTTAACAGCAATCTCAAATTTTACTCAGTGATTGTTCGTCCTTCTAACAACTAGTCAATAAATTTTTAAATTATAGTTGAATTAATTCTATGATCTTTTCCCAGGAGTCACAAACTCTGTGATGGTTGGAGGCCCCAGCGAGATCCCTGGGAGACCTCAGACTCAGGGTCAGGGGTCTGGATAGGCACCAGACAGAGCAAGCCCAAAGTGGACTTGATAGGCCCCTAGCATCCCAGGCCGCAACTGCCCCAATTTGTAAATTGAAAGTAAGAATGTGCTTCTAAAGCTTGGAGCTATCAGTGAGTTGTTTTGTTCTGTTTTAGAATCCAGACATTTGGAGAGACAAAAGGCAAGATCTAACAAGATTATAGACCCGGTCTCTGGGATTGATGGGACACCCTACTGTCCTTTTGGTTTTAACATATAAATGAAGATGGTCACCATATGTCTGAGTTCATCTGACATATGAACTCAGTTTTTTCTGATTGTGTTGTTGTACTGCCCTTTTTCGTTCTCTGTTGTCGGTTGGATTTATGTTTTCAAGTTTTGTTGCAGAGGTAGAAATCGAACTGAGCACAGCCAAATATCTTCTAGGATAGACTATTCCTAGTTGCCCCTACACTAGCTCCCCACTGAAGCTTGCTCTGTCCCTCTCATTGGCTTGCAGGAGTCTGCTATTAAAGTCCCACAGGTACATCAGGTATGTCCTTACAGCCTCCTGTTTGAAATCCTTTTTCCTAACTCTGCTTCTAAAGGATATATTTTTGTAGGTCTTCCCCAGCTGGCTCCTGTCTGTGACCATGAACTCTGGCTACAGCCACTCCCCTGCTGGGGTGATCTAGGCACCCCTGGTGTATAATCCTGATGGGCACCATAAGCCCCTGTACCACTGCCTGCTGCCCTCTGTGCTGCTGCAGCTGGCCTGCACCCATGATTTCTCACCTTAAACCTTTCTTTGTATTCTGCTAGCTCTGGTCTCTTCTGATCACTGGATTTGGTTTTACAGGGATTAGATGTCATTTGGGTATGGTTCATATATTGTTTTATGCTGTTCTATTTTATTAAAAAGTTGGCTCTGAAGTTGAGACATGGCCTCCCTCTTCTGAAGCATTGTTGTTTTAAACATTCCTCCAAATGCCCTATGTCAGAAGGCCATTTGACTCTAGGACAAAGAGAGAAAACAAACCAGCCCAAGAAAAGACACTATATGCTTTAAGACAGCTAAAATATAAACTCTTTGTACCTTAAGATTGATAAGCTTATTGACTATGGTTAACAACCTGTACGATAAAAATCTGTAAAGTAAACAAAAACAACCTGATGTCAACATTTTCTGAGTTCCTATAGATGTCTGGTTTTTATAGGTTTCTATTTGGTGTCCTCTAGGTTATAGATGCTTATTTTACAACTTAATGACTTTATAAGATAAAAAATACTTATTAGGATTCCCAGGTTGCCTGCCTCCATCTGCAGACACACAAACTAGTTATAAAATAAAATCTTGGCCGGGCGGTGGTGGCGCACGCCTTTAATCCCAGCACTTGGGAGGCAGAGGCAGGCGGATTTCTGAGTTCGAGGCCAGCCTGGTCTACCGAGCGAGTTCCAGGACAGCCCGGGCTACACAGAGAAACCCTGTCTCGAAAAAAAAAAAAAAAAAAAAAAAAAACAAAAAAAAAAAAATAAAATCTTCTGTCTACAATCTCTCAATAATAACCCTAGAACAGCATAAAACAATAAAAATAATCAGAGATGGACTTGTTAAAAGTTAATATTCTTTCAAAAGAAGGAGAGGAGCAAGGTCATTGACCTTTACCTGCACCTCCAGACACTTCTTCCAGCTGGTTATGTGCAGTTAGGCTCCAACTGCACGAAGCCTCAGGGTTTTCAGGAGAAACTAGGGTATACATGCTAAAAAACTAAAAATTAGGATGAAGTCTACCTATGCAACTATGAGAAAGCTGTTGTTATATGTGCTGTGTGAAGGCTCCAGATATGATCTAACACCTGCTTAGAAAAAGAATTCTTACAACAAATGGTAAATGTATGTGGTACTGTTGGATTTCAGACCCAGGATAAGGGACTTAGGTGCATATTTTATATATCAAAGCAGGCCTGACCTCCAGGTTCTCCCAGCATCCCTCAGTCCCTACCTGGAACACCCTGCCCCAACCCTGAACTCTCTAGTCCAGGGGCTGGGATGCCTGTCCACCCCAACCCCCAACCCTTCTTCCCTATATAATCCAGACATTTTGGTCTCCCCTCTGCAGCTTTCTTTCTCTTCCTCCTCCCCTCTCTTCCTCCTCCCCTCTCTCCCTCCTCTTGGCAACCTCCCTGGCCTCAGTCCTTGGAGGCCAGTGACCTCGCCCAAGAGCCGTTTCCTAATAAACCTGAGTTTATAATATATTTTAATCTGACTTGAAGTGGCTCATTTCACCAGCAGAGAAATAACTTATTAGTCTCTCTTATGTCTCATATTATTTCAATTAAAAAAAAGATTTATACAACAATTAGGATGGGTAAATGCAATTGCAAATGTCCAGCTCTTTGACTTCAGCCCCTTTCTTGGTTCCTGTTTGCAAAATTGTTCCCTCATTCAAGATAATGGATACTCAAACTCTTGCTAAAACATAAACTTTCTTTCTCAGGCTCTGTAAGACCATTGCAAGGTGGGGGCGGGAGGACTTATAAAATTCCAAGCAAAAAGTTTAGCTTAAAACTTTAACACTCTGTCTCGAAAAAAAAAAAAATCAAACTTGTAACAAAAAGGTTAATAATTAAAAATCTATACATGGTTACATGTAACTTGAAATCAACTCTGGGCAACTTTTTAGACTAAGAAGACAGCAACAGGTCCCCAAGATATTTTGGATTAGGATAGATTTTTTTATGATAATTTTTGTTCTGAAATTTTTAAATAAAAAAATATGTTTAACAAATAAAATATATTTGATAAATAAGGTTTATAAATTCCTAATATGGTTTAAAAATTCAGATTAGCAATAACTCAAGTAAAGATATATGTCTAGCCTCTTTGTCTTTGCTAATTTCATTAAACCTTAACTATTTGGATAACTGAGTCATACAAGAAAGTTTATAGTCTGTAATGGTGTAGTATAAAAGAATAAAAAAAACAACAAAATAAGGTTTCTGATCTCTCTATAAATTACATTTATAGTTTTTAATATTCTCAGTCTCTCCATGGGCTACATTTATGACTTACGTTTCATTTTGATACTAAGGAAGCTTCAATTAAAAAATTATAATTTCTAAGGCTAAAACTTAACATGAATAAAACTGTAAAATCCTAATCTTATTAAAGCTGCTAACTTCTTATAAACTATTAAGCATAATTAAGACATGGAAGTTAATATTCAGTCATCTTATAAATGATCACATTCTTTAATGTGCTCAAAACTGTGCTTATAATCATGCTAAGTAATTGTAATTCATTTTCAGGGACAAGCCTTTATTTAACCTGTATTAAACTTAAAGTAAGTAACTAAAAACAAAGCTTGTTTAGCTCATATATACTTAGTAGATAATGGTCGTCAAACTTCTCAGAGATCTACTGAATATTGCATTTAAAATGTTTAATGGAAAAAGCTTACTATGAAAGACAGACCCCAGCTCCTAGCAGTGACCCCAAGGTCTCCAAAGAAGGGGGCACAATGACTCCACCAGGATTATGACAACACTAACCACTGGGTTAAACTGCCTTAAATGTTTTATTGGCCACCAGGACCCAGCCCAAACTGTGTACAAGCGACGCTGGGGAGTTGATCACCTCACTTTGCCTAAACAAGGTGAGGTTAGTCTCCCAAGAACCTTCCCCACAGGAAAACCTCTCAGATTTTCTGGGCCTGGCAGCCAAAGACTGAGGCTGTCCTGGGACCTCTGCCCCCAGTGGATCACCATTGGAGCTGGTGGAGTGACTGTCTAGGTAATGTACAGTCTCTGCCATTTTAACTGATACATGGGCCTTTTGGATTATACTTCCTGCTATAATTTATTCTTCTCAGATCTCTGATGGCATTGCCGGCTAGGCTGAGTTTTGTTAGATTAATAGCAACAAGCAAACAGCTCCTTCCCCCAAGTCACCTTAGTTCATTTCATGCATAAAATCAGGCTTGCTGTTTCTAGAGCTCCTGATGAGAAAGGCAGGCAGGCTTGTCTTGCTAACAGTCTTCATTTTAAAGGATAAACAGGTTCCAGATGTAACTTTTTACTGTTCCTTTATTTAAAAGAATTTGTTTTGTAATGATCATTCTCAGTAATAACAACTCATGTCTCTGATAAATGATTAGATTAAAAAAAATAAAAAGGTTAAAAGTCTATACACGTTCTGAGTGACTGAAGAAGAGTTTAAGGAGTATAAAGCTCTGAGAATGTGGACACTTAAGTAAGTTCCCGAGGGTGTAAGAAAATGATTTAAAGTATGTAAATTCAAATCGTAACCATATGAGGAGAAGACTTAAGGTATATGTAATAGAAAATATTTCCGATTTCTTTCTCCCTTCTATGCTGTTGTTTTATTGAGACTTCAGAAGTTCAGCGTTAGTGTTGGTCAGTGGAATTCTAATAAGTTGGTAGAGCTTACTATTCAGTCACAAGCTCAAGATTTTCATTTTCTTTTGGTTGTTTTCTAAATATAGACTTCAGGGTGCTTTTCACTGAGCTAAAAACATCTCTGACAACAGAAAAAAAATGTTTTAACCCAAAGCCATAGCTTTTGCGATGACTTAAAGGTGTGAGTCTACTCTGACTGTCTTACCTGTTAGCTGATTTTCCTAGACTTTAGTACAGATTACAAACAGAGGTAATGCTATTAGCTAAAACTTTTATCTGTTTCTGTAAACAAAAACAAAAACAAAACAAAAAAATCATGTAAGCTTCAGGGACTTGTGAGAGTCATAAGACTTCTCACAGATCTAAAGGGCTCCAGATAAGTACAACCTAAGTTTTCCCAATATGCCTATCCCTGAGGATAGGATCTCTCTCTGTCTCTCTTTCCCCTAGTCTCAGGACTCCTCCACTCCCCCAACTACCAGGATAATGGGCCTAAAATTTCCAAAGAGCAGATTTTCCTTTAAGTTCCTAAACTTTAACTTCTATTCCTAGTCCATATAATTGTTCCAGTAGATTTCCAATCAACCAAAGACTGCACACTGCTCCAAACATACCAGCCTCAGGTGGTCCTTCAAAACTAGCAAGCCCTGGACTTGAAACCAATGTAAGCCAATTTCTGACAAAATTTCCTACCAGCTTGAGCCCCAGCTTTGGATCAGCATTCCAGACTGTTCTGAAGCTACCCATAGTTCACTAGCCTCAGATGATCCAACAAAACCTGGAAAGCAAACCAGATGTAACCTTTCCCCTCCAGATCTTTGTCCATCATTCCAGCCTTTTTGGGCCTGACAATGACGTCCTAGTTTGGCTAAGAAGCAGTTACAGAGGAGACTACAACATCCTTTATCATTAACAAAAGCCTGGAATGTTAGGTCCAAAGAAAACCAGTTCCCCTCTACCAAAGGAGACCTATCACTGTCACAAGAAACAAACAGCTATCTCAGCATACCAAAGCTCATCCTGGCCTCTAGGCACCTTCAGTATTACAAATACCTGTTAAAATTAAAGAATTACAAAAAGGGTTACTCAAGATGTAAGGGGGCTGAGATCTGATTGATTGAATGAAAATTAAAATATTAAACTTCATCCCTACATAAATATGAACCAATGATTTTGATTCATATGATTTAGAGATAGTGGGAGATGTTATGGCTAAAGAACCTCCATTTTATGATATCCTGGTATCAAAAGTCATTTTCCTCTGACTCCAGTCCCTGGAAGATAAGTTCCTTGTAACTCTGATTTAGTGACCTCCCCTGTCCAAAAATGTATAGCCATGGCTATCTACTTGTTATGACTAACTGCTTTTTGCTTCTGTAACTTGCTTATGCAGATATCCAAAGATTATTTTGAGTTGCCTTGGTTACTTAATTTAGCAAACAGAAATTTTTACTTTTATATAGATATTGAAGGTCTTCCTGTGTTTTGTTTTTCCTCTTTAAACATTATTCCCTGTTGTAGTAATATTTAATCCCAATCGGAGGTTTCCTACCTCACCTTGATCGTTCAGTTCCCAGATAAAAGACAACACAACTTTTATATTTATGATAAGCCTTTAATCATCACTAGAACTGGGCAGATAGCTACCCTTTAAGCTATTAAATCTACTTTCCCATCAATAACCCTGAGTTATAACTTGTCATATTCCATGTGGGCAGCTCTTAATTCCAATTAGTCAGTCTTCATGGCTATATTTTCAAGATTTCTACACCATGGTGGTTTTTTTCCACTTTCCACCTTCTTCCTCTTCCTCATGACCTCTCCTCAGACTCCAAGTCCAGGAACCAACCACTCTACCTATCTCTCCTCTGCTCAACTATAGGTTGTAGGCATCTTTATTCAAGCATCAGGGATACCTTGGGGGCTAAGGTTACATAGCATCACTTGGATCTATATGCAGATTCTCTCACTCCTAGTGGCAACCAGGCTTTGAGGGCCAGTATTTAGCACTATAGTACATAGCAAAAGACCAAACCTCATCAATTCCCCATGGAAATTGGAATTTCCTTCATGGAAACCTCAAATTTGACTTAGAGATTGTTCATCCTGATAGCAGCTAATCAATAACTCATTTAATTATAATTGGATTTAGTCCATAGTCTTTCCCCAGAGGTCACAAACTCCATATCAGCTCCCATTATAACAGCTAGCTAGAAGAAAAGGAGAAAAAAATTCTTCATGTCCTAATTTTCTTCTTTGCTCCATTTAATTCTACTGGGTCCTGAACCTATGGGATGATGCCACCCATTTTCAGAGTAGATGCCATGCCTTTAGTTGATCCTCTGTGCAAACATTTTCCCAGATACACCTGGGTTTTTCTTATCTCCTTGGTGCTTCTCAGTCTAACAAAAGATAACAACCGAAAGTCACCAATACAAGCCCACTCCCCCTCAACTTGACACCTAAACCCTTCTCCTTAGATTGTGACCAAAGCCACTGAATACAGAGAAGAGAAACAGTTTCTAGTCTGATGATGCACTAGACTTTGGTTCCATTAGCTGAAACAGGAACTGAAAAGGAGTAAGAGGGTTTGCACATACTGGCTCTGTCCTCTCTGCAGGTAGTAAGAAAATGTCACAGAACAGGTATAACCCCCACTGAATGAGAGAGTATGCATCATTAATAGAACTAAAGGCAGCCACTGTGTCAGAGGCTGAGCAGAGCTGACTGGATGATTCTGTAGCTTCTCCCTCCACCAACACAGGGACAACAGTCTCAGGACATAAACCTGTGCTGACATCTGGGGACCCAAACCACCTGACAGATGCCAACAGCAAGAATGTGCCCCAGAGAAAAATGGAAAGACAACCAACTCAGCAAAGAACAGGGGACAGGGAAGGTAATTAGTTTTTGTGGAACAAAAGATCTGGCCTATTTCTTGCTCTGGATTTAATCAACTCAATGCCTGAAAAGTTGGGAAATGGTAGAAGTGGGGGAAAAGAAATTATTACAAATGAAGGCTGCCTCCCCAGGGATCCAGCTGGCCCTGAAGGCAAGGCAAGCCAATGCCTGTGCTGGGGCTCATGGCACAGCTGTTGAACAAGAATGAATCTATGGTCCTGAAGGGAGACAGGGGAGGGCAGAGGCCCAAGAAGGAACTTGAGCTGGGAATTCCTGGTGGAGAGGTCAGTGGTGTAATGATTCACTTGGGGTAGTTACTGACAGCCGCACTGAGTAGACCAATGAAAAGTTTTAAGTTTTTTTTTTCTTGATGGCCAGACCAAGAGCAGGCTTGAGCCTTCAAAAAGTATCTTTGTGTCTAAATTTAGGGATACAGAATTTTAAAAGGCAAAACCCACAAAGATACATCAGTTAGAGACGGTTCTGGGTAACCTTGAAATGTTCATTCCCAGCAGAGCATAGTGAGTATTTTAGACACAACTTGCTAATTATTCTGGTTAATGTATCTGTACTGTAGTCAACGCCATGGAAATCTCAAACATATTATCCAGGCAGGCATGACTGTTGCGGGAAGGAGTCTAGAGAATGGAGAACTGTCTAAGCAGACACAACATGGAATCAGGACAGAACAGTGCTACCTTGGTCATTTCACTCCCCCATTTTTTAAAAATTTATTTTCAAATCTTTGATCTTGGCTAAGGGGTAAATACTGAGTCTTGAGGATCATTAACTTAATGAAGGTAATTTAAATTATACACACACAGTAGGTCTTATGAAAAGGAGGCATAAAGGACCAGCCAGGCCAGTGAGGAAGCTTGAGAACCATGATTTTATTTTATTTATTTATTTATTTATTTATTTATTTTTTATTTTTATTTTTTTTGGTTTTTCGAGACAGGGTTTCTCTGTATAGCCCTGGCTGTCCTGGAACTCACTTTGTAGACCAGGCTGGCCTCGAACTCAGAAATCCACCTGCCTCTGCCTCCCAAGTGCTGGGATTAAAGGCGTGCGCCACCACCGCCCGGCGAGAACCATGATTTTAATTCAACATTTTATGGTACCAGAAACTAATCTATGCTTCTATTGTCTTTTATCTAAATCATTTTTAACTTTTTGTAAAGTCTCTTTGATAACTCATGATTTGTTAACATAGAAACAACAAGCCTCTCCCACTGTCATGTAAAGTCCTCTTTGGGACATGAAAACCGAGTCTAAGCCTAACTGGTATGGGGAGATACTTAGCCAGAGACTCGAGGTGGACATGGAGCATACAGAGGGAGAACTGAAGGTGCTGAGGTCTGCTTCTATCTATAACTTCTCTGTTGCAGGCCCATTTCCCCCAGTTAGGGCTGTAGAACTCAAGGCAGCAGGTAGAAATGAAGTCATTTCTACCATCATTGGAACAAGGAGAGGAAAAGCTCTCCTGTCCAATAGGGAATAAAAGGTGGGCCCCCTCTGGTCATGAATAAAAATTCACATACAACAATACTTAACACTGGATTATTATACAGATGTTCTGAGGCCATACAGCATGTGAGACCCATGAAACAGGCAACCAAGTTCCTGTGGGAGCCAAATAAGTTTCTGAGTTAAGAGTAACTGTGAGACTAGTATTACAAGAGGCAGAAGGCGGGGAGCTGTATATAACCAATCATGTGTTCTATTGTGAGAGAGTCTTAGCCTGAATGGATCTGGTCCAAGTGAGACAGTCTATTTCTGGTCCTGGTCTGGAACAAGCTTGGCAAGGGAGTGGTGAATCCAAGCAGACATCCATCCACCATGATTGTAGCTGATGTTGTCAGGATGACAGCGTGAAGTCCTCTCCAGGCAGGTGTCAGTCCATTTTTCTGAAACTTCTTAATGTATACTTGGTCCCTGGGTCAGAATGAATGATGAGGCACTGCAGAAGGATCTGGAAAGATGTCTCCAACCCTAGAATGGATTGCAATTTGGACCTGTTGGAGAGACTCGAAAAGAGACTGATCTCCTCAATGACAGGAACTCTTAAACAGGGCAACAAGGGCCTTCCAAACATAATCTCACAGTGGGTGAATTCTGCTTTGTAGGGGATCCATCTTGTCCTAAAAAGAGACAGAGGTAGTAGGTTGGAGCAATTTTCTTGGTTTCCAAAATTAATTAGAGAAATGGACTTACTAGTGCAGTTCCCGAGTTTAACCTGTCTGAGGTTGGTAGGAGCTGTGGAACTCTTAGATTACATTTAAGGACTTACTGATTGCTTGAGCTATGGCAAAGTGAAGACAGATCCATTGTCTGATTCAATAGATGGGGGCAGCCTGAATGTAAGAATAACCACATGTAAAAGAGTCTTGACCATTTTCAGAGCTACTTCCTTCCAGGTAGCAAAGGCTTTTATTCATTCTGAGAAGGTGACCACAAACATTAACAGGTAATTATACCTGATTTGAGAAACCTTCATCTCTGTGAAATCAACTTTCCATTTCTCACCGGGGGCTAGCCCCTTCAGAGGAATGGTGGGGAATCCTTTGGCCTTTGCATTGGGTTAACCTGTGTGCAGGAGAGGTATTTAAAGGCACCCTGAGCAGCTATCTCTCAGAGATGTAGACTTTTGTACCTGAAAAATAATAACTCAGTCTGGTAAGATCTATGATCCAGTTGTAACCTGTTTAGTGTTCCTAGGAATGGTCCATGTTCCCTTATTCCTGGGAGTAGATGGATGGGGGAAAGAGCTGAGCATCAGGAAAAGCAATGGGCAAGACAGAAGGGAGCTCTGCAGAAATCTCTGCTGCTAATTGGGCTGCCTCATCTTCCCTCTGATTTCCTTGGGCTTCAAGTGTGTTGGCTGATACACCTTGCAATGGATAACAGCCACCTCCTTGGGTAGTCAGATTGTTTTAAAGAAAGCAACAATTTCCTCTTCATTTTAAACAGTCTTTCCTTCAGCTGCCAGTAGGCCTCTGCCTCAAGTAGGGGAGTGTCTCAGGGATCTGGGTGACTAGCCTGACATATGTCCAGCAAGTTCCCACAGTCAGGGAGGAGGATCTCAGGGTTGTCATCAGACATCAGTGTCACAAGGTTGAGGCTGTACCACAGCAAAAGAGAGACTGAGCTGATCAAGCAATAGACTCTGGTATTGACTGATGATGGGGGTACTTGACACCCACTAGTCAATTATTCCTTTGAGAGGGCTTCTGTAGCATGGGGAGCTGTTAAAGTCAGGTTCTAGCTCAAGGTGAGCTTGTCTGTTTCCCTTACTTGTGTAGCAGTTGCGGCTATGCTATGCAATCAAAATGGCCAACCAGAGACCATCATATCCAGATACCTGGACAGATATATTATAGGCCTTGGCCAGGGTGCCAGGATCTGAGTCAAAAAATCCTTTGAGTCTCATGGATTAAAAGGTGATGTCTGGTAGTTAAAGTTGAAGTTTGGGTTAGAGTTTGTGTTAGTTTCCAAAATGCTTGTTCCTCTGTTTCAGTCTGCTTCAAAGGCTGATCTCTTCAGTGACAAAATACAGGGTCTGGGCTATTTCATCTAACCCAAGAGTCCAGACCCTGAAATACCCACTGTGCCCAGGAATTTTCTTACTTGCTTCTTGGTTTGGGGGTCATGGATTCCTTCTGGGTGGCGGTGAGCACTCTCCTACCTTGAGTGGTCTTGTGTGCCAGATAGGAGACTTTGTTTGGCAGCGTGAGTCTTTTTCTTGGAGATGAAATGTCTGGAGCAGTTGGAGTAAGTCCTTATGACTCTCAAATAGACGGCAGTGTTGGCTGCTGCATTAGAATATCATATACATACTGGAACAGAGCTGAACTGTGTTGTGGCACCCGGAGGAATCCTGTTAAGTCTTTTTGTAATGCTTCCCCAATATAGTGTCGGGGAATTTTTGAACTCCTTAGGTAGTCATGTCCAGGTTAGCTGGCTAGTCTCATTACACATTGGATCAGACCATTCGAAGGCAAACATGGGCTGGCTATCTGGCACCAGGGGAATAGAGAAGTAAGCATTCTTAAGGCCTAGGGCTGTATAGATCTAGTGGTCTAGTGAGATTTGGAACTGGAAGAGGAATGGTTTCTGTCCATTATTTGCTTCCTGGAGATCCTGAACTGGCTGATAACCTGAGGTCCCTGGTTTATGCACCGGCAGAAAAGGCAGATTCCAAACCGACTGCCATGGGGTAAGGTAATTACATTCAAACGGCCTCTTGATATACGGAGCAGTTTCCAGCCTAGCTTTTTGGTTCCAGAGACATCACCAGACCCTCACTGATGTGGCTGTAGTGAAGAGACTTACCATAGCTGGTGGGTGGTGGGGTGCCATGCCAGGAGGACTTCTCTCCACCTGTATTCTAGGAAATTATTGTTGCAAATCCTGGAGCAGGTCCTTGGGTCCAGATTTGTTTCTGTTGTGGCATCTGGGAGAACTAGAAGATATTCTTCAGAGAGAGAGCAGTTCAGCTGAGTTGGTAGTAGGCAGGGATATAGAAAAATTGAGTTTCTTGAAGAGTAAAGGTGATGATGGCATTATGGAGTTCAAGAACACTCAGAAAAGATCCCTAGACTCAATTCGCATTTTGATTAATCAAACTTATTAAAGCCACTACAGGGCCACCAGCAGTCTTTGACCCAAATCAGAGACATGATACCCAGAGGCAGGTGAAGGGAGAGCTTTTAAAGATGAAACACACAAGAGCTTTTCCTCTCTGCCAAAATTAGTTGGTCAAGGTGACTTTAGAATAGTCCTTGAATGTCTGCATGAGCAGCTTATAGAACCCAAAATCAGCAACTAGTCATACCATAACAAGCAGGTGGTCATGGCTGTACACTTCTGGGTGAGCGTTAGGGAGAGTCAAGGTTCCTAGAAAGTTCATCTTCTAGGAGCTTGAGTCAGGTAAAAACAGCTATTAGGCACCAAAATGGATGCCGAGCACAAACATGGGTTTTCTTTAGGTGTCACAGTGGCGTCTAAGTTTTAAATAATGCCGCTGTTGTGGATGGCCCTGGCGCTGTGTGTATTTTGATGCTAATTCAGCTTCCGCAAGAGGGGCTGCCTGGGATGAGGAGTGACTCTCATTCTCAGAGGGGCTGCCTGTGAACCTTCCCCTATTTTCACTTGTAAATAAAGGCTAGGGCCGGCGATTGGGCAGTGGAAGGGAGAGGGAGCAAAGAAGTTTTGGGGAGAGGAGGAGGTGGAAGGAAGATGGAGCAGAGGCACGTTGCTTAGAGAAGTGATAAGGAATCTCACAGCTGGGGAATACAGTAGTGTAGTGTAGATGTGCCCGATCTAGGCGTGCAGCTTGTGTTCATATTAGCTGAGTTGTGTTTTCCTTGCACAGGCTTGTTTGGGTTGGAGATTTACTGCAACATACCTCTGCCCCGAAGAGAGAAAGAGCAGTCTGAGACCACCCAAAGGAGTTTTCAGACCAGAACTGTTTAGCTGTGAGGTGACTGTCCTTAACGGTGCCTGTGGCTCCCTGTATTGGCATCATATTGGTAAATTTGTTTGTTTGAGGATCATTCCCTTGGATACAAAACAGTAGAGTATGAACCGTGGGGGCTCAGAGTGAGCTGACTGGAACGCAGTCAGCATAAACCTTGCTTGACTTCGTAAGCTCATAAGCAGCCAAGGTATCTTGCCTGTCCTGTAGTCTCAGCTATTCATTTTTGGGGGTACCTTGATAAACAAAAAAGGTATTTATCCCTGAAAAGCCCTCTAGATTTTGGAGATTTTCTTATGGATGTCCAGAGCTGATTGAGGGACAAAAGCCAAATTTAGTGCTCTAGCATTTTTTTCGGAGCTAAAGAGATGTAAGATCGAAGGCTTCTCCCACTCCTTGAGTAATGTCCCAGGAGACTCTTTTGAGCCCGGAAAGACCTCATTAGTTTTAGACAAATTAGTGGCTGCAAGCTGCATCCTGAATTCCAGTCAGAAGATTCTGGTGACAAGTGTCCACAGCCTGATGAACCTGCATATGTATTGGGGTCCCAATCGGGGCATTTGGATGGAAACACTGCCTCAAATCGAGTAGCTTTTAAAAGCATCCGTACCAGCAACTGAGGCCAAAAAAAACCTCCCTTTATCTCAGTTCAGATTGTGCCCATGTAAACCCCTTTCTTTGAAGTAGCGGGTCAGAAGGAATTACTGACAAACATTCCAGGTGGGGAAACGTGCAGGGGACAGATTCCAGGAGAGAGTTGGAGGCTTGGGATTATCAGAAAAAGGGGCTCTGGGTCTTCCAGTTAGGCCGATCTGAACCTCTTGAGGGAGCAGCATCTAATGTGACAGAAAAAGAGAGGCCACACCTAAGTCCAATATAGGGCATGGAGGGCCCTCAAGCTGGGAAGCCAAAGTTGCCTCCGAAGCCAGCAGGGCAGTAGGTGAAGGGAGCAGCCACTGCCCTGCGCGGGAGCGCCAAGGCTATCCTCCCAGGCCCAGACCCATGCTCCGCGCAGAGCCAAAAGGAGCGGAGGGCTCTATCCCGCACCCTCCCCGGAGCCCACAGCGAATCCAGCCTGCCCAGGTCCCAGGGACATTGTCACATGAATCAGACCAGAGCTGGGGACAGATCCCCAACTGTAGGGCCCGGGTGAGAGAAGCACTGGAGTGCAAAGCAAAAGACAAACAGCTAACATCGGCAGAGGGTGCCATCTACTGGCAGAACACGGGAAAAGCCACAGAATTTTAACCAATTGGTCAATCAGTCAGATCCCTTTTGGAACAAAACAAAAACACCAACAACAAAATCAAGAAATCAATTAAACAAATCCCAAACCCAAACATGCCTGTCACACAATCTGGGCCAAACTTTTCTTTCATGCATTCAGTTATCCACACAGTTGGTCAGCCATTCACTCAAGCAAAACCAAAACCAGACCTCTTATGCGAGGCAGAACCAGGATTCAAAGTCCACCATTGACCTTCCAACTTAGTATAGAAGGAGGACTAGGAGTTTCCTACCGAAAATTGTCTTCCTAAACCACGACTAGGGCCTTAAATATCCATCCCTCTTATCCAGAAGAGACCCCCTCCCCCTTTCTGGGCCTATCTCTCTTATCCAGAAGGCTCCCGTGGGGGCTCATTCTCTTCACCCAGAATTCAGTATACAGACTCACCTCCTACCCATGACAGAAGGACTCTTTTGGTGTTGGGAACACTCCGGACCTCTCTAGACTCAATGAGAGGCATGGGGCCCTGGAATGCTCCCGAGGAGGAATCTCCTCAGCAGCCTCTCCTGCACCAGGAAGGCCAGGAGCAAGGCTGAGTCTCATGGAGCAGAGGGTGGGAAATCTCATGTGACCTCCAATGTTATGATCCACATGAGATACTTATAGACAACCATACTGATTAAGACAATAATTTTAAGTCCTTTTTATTAATGCCCAGACCAAAGAGGGGCTTGAGCCTTCAAAAAGTTTCTTGGTGCCTAAACTCAGGGATATAGTTTTAAAAGGCAAAACTACATAGATACACCAGTTAGGTGAGGGTCAGAGTAACCTTGAAACATTTATTCTTGGCAGAGCATAGTAGGTATTTTGGACATAACTGGCCAATTATTTTGGTTAACACATCTGGTCCATAGTCAAGGCCATGGAGATCTCAAACATGTTGTCAAGGTAGACATGACTTTTGTGGGAAAGAGTGTAAAGGGCTGAGAACTGTCTAAGCACACACAAAACGGAGTCAGAACAGGATAGTGTTACCGTAGTCATTTCAATGGGAAGCTCACCCAGCTTGTGGTAGTCATTCTCAGACCTGTAGCCGGGGTTTCAGTCAGCAAGTCTGAGGTGTGGCAGAGGCTGGGAAGTGGGTACTTCTTCACTTGGTTTTCTCAGACAGGGTTTTATAGCCCATGCTAACATTAAGCTCACAATCCTTCTGCCTCAGCCTCCTGTGTGCTGGGATTGCAGGAGTATATCACCACACCCATCTTGAAAATGTGTGGTTCTGATGGGCTCCTGGCAGTTCTGAGGCAGCTGTTCCAGGTACTATGGATTTCTGACACCTGCAAAGGACAAGGTGCATGCATGGCCCAATGGTTCTCAACTTTCCCGATGACACGACTCTTTAATACAGCTCCTCATATTATGACGACCCCCTACCGTAAAGCTATTTTCTTTGCTACTTCATATCTGTAATTTTGCTAGTTACAAACCATAATATAAATAATTTTTTTTTGGAGATAGAGGGTTGCCAAAAGAGTTGCAGCCTCCAAATTGAAAAGGATTGTAACACAGCTGAATCTTATGTCAACTGTGCATGTATCTTCAAATTCTGTGCAAAATATTAGCTGCATAAAAATCAGAATTTTGAAACTATTATTTGGCATATAGGTATAGTAGGTATAAATAAAAGAGAGCTAATTTAAACAAACATATTAAGTATTCATGCAGATAAAATGTAGACATAGCTAGGTATGGTAGTGCATGCTTTTAAATGCCTGGGAGACAGAGACAGGCAAGTCTCTGTAAGTGCAAGGCCAGCTTGATCTACCTACAAAACTGTGCACCAGGTAGGGATGCATAGTGAAACAGTCTCAAAAACAAAGAAAACAAAACCAAAAAAAAAATGTGAATATAGGGAAATCTGAGCTATACAAATTAGTAATATTCATTAAATATGCAAATAAAGTGAGGGTGAGAATAATTGGCGTGTAGCTCAATGGGTAGAGTACCTGAGGCCTGGGTTCCTATCCAGCACCAAAGCACACCATAAAAAAGTAAGAAGGAAGCCTCAATTAACAAAACAGGAGTTCACCGGCTACCCTTTGCCTTCCTTCGGGAGCCTGCACACAAGGCAGATATAGGGGGAGGCTGAGCATGGGATGAGCCAAATAAGGTCTGGTTGGGAGTGAGGGCTGAGAGTACTGGAGGGGCTGGAGAGAAGAAAGCCTTCCCCAGGAGTTTTAGGCATGGCTCTTTAGATGGCCTTCCCCACAGTGATCCTTAATGAAGCAGTTCTCTGAGACCATCCTTCCTTGTTCATATTGCTTTATTTTTATGGTAGATGTGAATGGATACACTTTATATAAAGTGAACCAGGGATTAAATACCTTGGGGGGGGGAGGAATACCCAGGAGGGGAAACTCATTGGCTGAAGGCTTAAGTCTGTCTAGATACCTCATTAACATGAAGAAGAACTCCAGGTGTTATGCTACATGACTGAGTGTCCATGGTCCTCACAGTGGGGTGTTGTGGTTACAAGTTTCAGAGCAGGTGCAGAGACAGGGAGGGAGGGAATGAATCCACTCCTGCTGTCAGATCTCGGAGATATTCCCTCAACCCCTACCCCTCACCCCAGGACTTGAGCTCATTCAACCTTACCTTTGTTTATTTTTTTTTTTTTTTTCTTTTTTCTTTTTTTGGTTTTTTGAGACAGGGTTTCTCTGTGTAGCCCTAGCTGACCTGGAACTCGCTTGGTAGACCAGGCTGGCCTCGAACTCAGAAATCCACCTGCCTCTGCCTCCCAAGTGCTGGGATTAAAGGCGTGCAGCACCACTGCCCAGCACCTTACCAGTTCTTAAGCCTATCTGGTAGTGTGGTCCCACGTGTCCTAGCTCTATTACTTAGTATTGAGATGAGATGAAACAATACAAAATGAGACTAGGAAGGGTGTAGACGGCTACAGACATGGAGGTCCTTAGACATTGACTTAGTTAAGATTTCTATGGCTATGATAAAGCCATGACTTAAGCAGCTTGGGAAGGAAACTCCTTTCTGTCAGTGGGGTTAGCCTTTAATGGGAACGTACCCAATTAACTAATGCTCACGATAATAAGCAAAGTGGAAGGGCAGACCAGGTTTAATTGGAGTGTGTGATGGGGTCCAGGCTGAGAAGCTTGGGCAGCTTCCCAGAGGAAGAGGAATGCTCTCAAGGTGTGTAGACACTAGACAAAGGGAACTGGGGAGGGAAATGTTGTGGATTTGATTGAATGCCACTTGTATTCTGTTAATCTGGTCCCCCAAATTGCATAAGAATCTGCACTCAGGGAACCCTGTCCCTAGTTGGTTTTGATTGGTAAGTAAAGTTGCTGGCAGCCAATAGTTGGGCAGGGAGACAGAGGCCAGACTTTTAGGATTCCAAGGCAAGGGATAGAGGAGGAGGGAGAGATGTAACTGCCCTGCCAGGGAAGGAAGAGAGACATCAGGCCCGAGAGGTGCAGAAGACAGAGAGATAGTTGTCATGTAGGTGCAGGGAGATGCAGCTGAGGGGGCTTCAGGTCTGGGTCCTGGACAGCAAAAATGGAATATAGATTTTAGTAAGCAATAACTAGGGAATATTGGAGGGGAGTATGTTAGCTGTGTGAAGGTTAGGAAGTGCCTCAGCCATGGAGCTGTTAAAGGCATATTAAAATATGTGTGTGCGTGTGCGTGTGCGTGTGCGTGTGTGCGGGGGGTGTGGGGTGGTGTGTGCTTGCGTGCGTGGTGGGGCGCGCGCGCGCGCGTGCGCGCGAGCGTGTGTGTTCGGAAACCAGAACATTGGGGCAGGTAGTGAGGAGCACTGCCACTGGGATCTCCTTGAGTAGCATTAATTGGGTTCTGCTACAGGGAGATGTTAGAGGGAGTGCCAGGCAGACAGAACTGAGGATGCCATGATACCTCATATTTGAGGAGTGAGGTTTATAGAATAGATCTGGGACGAGAAAAGCAAAAGGAATGGACTTGATTCAGTTTCAGGATTTAAGGTACCAACAAGGCACCAAATGACAGTGTCCCATGGGCAATGGAGTTTATGGGTTGAATACAATGATCTAAACTTAAGATTTGGGAATATTCAGCAAACATAGAACATCCAAAACTATCAGGATGAACAAGATCTGAGGTCAGTATTGGATGACAGAGGAAAACTGGCTGCAAATGGTTCTCAGCTGTTAAGGCAAGGAGGCAGAGATTTAAAATCTTAGAGCAGAAAAGGAAATAGCGGTCATAAGATGTCAGTTGTGGGACGTTACTCTTAACTCCTATCATTTGCACACCCTGACTGAATCCTGGTTCTCACACTGACAAAGAGCCTCACACATAGACTTTTGACTTCTATGTAAGGCAGTGAAGTGTGTGTGTATGAATGTGTGTGCACATTCCCATGGGTGCACCAAGTATGTGCACTTGTGTGGTATCTGTGTATCCTTGTGATAAAAGTGTCATTTGCTATTAAACATTTGATATACGTCACAAACACATCCTAGGCTGGCTTTGAACTTGCTATATAGAAGGAGATGTCCTTGAACTATGGATCTAGTCACCTTCACTTCCTAAGTGCTAGGATTACAGGTATGTGCCACCACACTTAGTTTTATGAGGTGCCAAGGATCAAGCTCTGAGCTTAATGCATGCTAGGCAAGGTCTCTGACCAACTGAGCTCCATCCCTAGTCCATTATACTACAACTTTTCCCACAAGGTTTAATGTTCCTTCATTTAGAAAACAATCCTGAAATCTTCAGAAGTAGCAACAGTAATAGTCTGACCTCCAACTTCGGAGAGGAATTGAATGTGTAGGTAAGATTTTACATGTACCCTCCCTGGCCCTGCTAAGCTGGCTGTGATGAGCATGCTGGAGTTTTTGAAGTCATTCTTCTCCAAGGATGGTCTTTGGGGCCAGATAAAGTGTTTCCAGCATCCCCTAGAATAATAGCCATTTGGGATCTCTGAAGAGTTCTAAGTTTTTAAAAAGATTTATTTGTTTATTATGTACACAGTGTTCTGTCTGCATATATGCCTGCATGCCATAAGAGGGCGCCAGACCTCATTATAGATGGTTGTGAGTCACCACGTGGTTGCTGGGAATTGAACTCTGGACCTCTGGAAGAGCAGTCAGTGCTCTGACTCTGAGCCATCTCTCCAGCCCAAGTTCTAATTTTTTTTTTTTCGAGACAGGGTTTCTCTGTGTAGCCCTGGCTGTCCTGGAACTCACTCTGTAGACCGAATCCTAATTTTTAAGCTAGGAAAACAACCAGAAAATTTCAAGTTTGATGCTAAGGAACACTACATCCTAACATGGATTTAACCCTAGAACATTCTGTGTGCTTGCTCAAAATGCACATGAGCCATCCACTCGTATTAGGGTAAGATATTCAGGTGGTTTTCCTTGGCAACAGTAAGTAGAGCTGAGTGTAGGAGGCTCTTTAGAGTATACAGCTCAAGTTCTACAGCTAAATTAGTGAGGTTTGTAGAGTGGAACTCAGAATAGAGCCCAATGGTACCCTGGAGCTTCTGCATTGAACAAGAAAAATTCACTTGAGCAGCTTTGAGTTTGGACATTTGCTACATGACTTAATGTTATTTCCTGTTGCTGTGATAAAGTATCCTGACCAAAGCAGCTTAACCGGAAAGTATATCCCCAAATGACTCACCACATCCACACTCCAGAGCAGAGAGGGGACAAATGTGTGATGCTTCTGCTCAACTCACTTTCTCTACTCTTATTCTGTCCAAGATATAGCCCCTGAAATGCTGCTGCCCACACTGGGAGAGACTTCCTAATTCAAGTAATGTAATCAAGGCAATGCAGTCAAGGCTACCCTGATCCAGACCACCACTCACTGAGACGCTCTTCCTGGGTGATTTTAGATTGTGTCAAGTTGTCAGACTGTATCATCACACTACTCATAAGGCACTGTGTGGGTATCACATGGGAAAGTGTCTAGCACAGGCAGGTGGTATCAGGAAGGAGTATAGTAACCCAAGTAAAGAGTGATCATAACAGGTTGCCAAAAAGATGAGGATTGACCATGGGCTCCAGCATAGCCAGTAAGAGGATAAGGAAGGATGCCTCCTAACCAAAGCAGCATTGAAAGAGCCATGACGCTTCCAGAGCTGTATGGAGGATAAGCATGACAAAGTATAACAAAGATGAGGAAGAAAGAGAGGCTGAACTGTGATGGGAACAGCACAAGCAAACACAGAAGTGGAGAGGCCTGGGGGTCTTTTAGGGCCATGCTCGTGATCCATACCCCTCCCTAATGAGAACAGTACAGAAACTGACAGCATCAAATAGAATCTTACGGTGACTTAACGGAGCCATTTCTTTTAAAACTAATATCAAGTTGGACCTGTATTAGTGTGTGTGTGTTTGTGTGTGTGTGTTTTATTTCCATTTTTCGATTTTATATTTTATATTTCAGTTTCTCCATCCCACTCAGCCCTACCACTCCCTTTATCTATAGTTTCTCTTTCTGAAGTTTCAGTTATATACACTCAAATGTGATTTGACAATGTTAAATGAAAAATTCCAGAAATAAGCAATTCATCACTCTTAAATGAATGTGTTTCTAAGTAGTGTGATTATCTCACAGTGTCCTCTGTCCCACGTGACTCATCCCAGATCCCTTTACTCAGTCTGTCCATGTTATGTACACTACCAGCCCCTTGACTAGTAACTGCTTTGGTTATCAGATCAACAATTGGCTATCACAGTGCTTGTATTCAAGTAACCCTTATTCAACTTAATGATGCCCCCACAGAGCTAGTGTAATGAGCAAAGGAGACCCAGGGCACAGAATTTGGACAGAATAATTTTGGTACCATGTGACAGTGATGTAGTGCATTCAGGAAAACGTATAGGGCCAGCAAGATGGCTCTCAACAGGTAACGGTGATTGCCATTCAAGCCTGATAACCTGAATTTAGTCCTCAGGACCCATTTAAAGGAGGGAGGAGAGAAACGACTCCAGAAAGATGTCTTCTGACCTCCACACATGAGCCCTAGCGTGTAAATGCTTCCATTATCATATACATACAAATACAGTAACAGCAATAATGACAATAAATGAAATGAAGTGTATATGTGAGTTGCACGGTGTATGTGAGAGTGCAGGTCTGTGTGTGAGTGTGAGTGTACATGTGTGTGCACTCACACAAGAGCAGGAGTGTTCAAAGATCTATGGGGGGGGGAGAGAATCTGGGGGAAGGGGTGGAATGTATCCTCCATGGATAAAAAGAGACTTCTGTGTTTTACCAATTTTTGATCTGTGTCAGATTGGCCAGTTAAAAGTTGGTCCCTCATCACAGATGGTCTGAGAAGTACCACGGTGAGGGAATATGGACTCTTGCTCCATGCCGTGTGAGAGGTTATACAGAGCTGGAACACACTTGCAATGGCAGATTGAAGCTGACCGTGTGTTATGGGGATGTCCATTATGGTTTCAGAGACATCAAGGAAGAGATGGGAAAAGATGGGAGAGGTGCAGAATGTGTGGAATCGGAGTCGTGAATACAGATTCTAATTGTTAGGATTTTTTTCCCCTACCAGCTCAGATCAAACTAAAACACATGTGTGCCATCCACTTGTGATCTTTAAGGCAATCAGCATGGGACTCAGCTCCTCAGTGTCACATGTCACAGGGAGCAATGTCTCCTGGCCCTGGAGACCACAGGTCCTGAAATCCTATTACCTGAATGGTGTAGCAGCAGTGTCAGGTTCCTGTGAGGTGGATGACAGTGACCTGCACCCCAACAACCATGGTCTAGATAGAAGGGAAAATGCTCCAGTTGATAGCAGAGTATCGTGCAGACTGCCTCTAAACCATGCAGACTCCAATACCTTCCCCTGGCCCCTTGGCGTTTCCGAATTTCCCCAAAATTTATTTGCAATCAATAGAAAAGAGATCAAGAATGGAGTATCATGACACTAAGGTGACTAAGCCTGTGGCTATGTGTAGAGAGAAAGTCCAGCTTAGAAATCCAGCTCGGCACTGTGAACTGTTCTCTCATGCTCTCCAGCGATGGTTTGAGTGAACAAGCAGGCAAGACCTACATTCGTTCTCCCAGGACATCATCAAAGGTGGCCCACTCTCAAATCTATCTTGTTCGGGCTTTTGGGGGGCAGGGGGTTAGTTTTTTGTTTTATTGGAACAGACTCTTTTATAACCCAGGCTGGCCACAGACTCACATATAGCTAATGATACGTCTATACTCTCTTGAAAACTAAATTCCACAGTTTCTCAGCTGTGAAGAATTGGTAGCAAAAGCAGGAGCACTGGAGATGTGTGCTCCGTTCTGCTAGCTATCAAGACTACAGCTGCCAGAAAGTTGGGCTCAGTGGGGAAATCACTCAAACCCTCATTAGCAATTTGAATTATTTAGTCCTATGAAGTCAGATCAGTCTTCAGGTTTCTCCAACACCTTCTGGGAAGCTATGTGATTAAAGTGGCAAAGGAAGAAGACAGTGGGAGCCGCTTCGTTCTCTGCATTTGCTTACACCTGGGAACAGCGTGGAGTACTAGACACTGATAGGAGAAGTCGAAGAAGGCTGGTCTTATTTGTTGATATGATATAGAATGACCCAGCAAACATGAAAAATAAAAAGTGACATAGCATCAAGGTGGCTAGGAATCCAAAGCACAGTGCTCTGCCTTGTGATTGAACCCCAACGTAAGAGTATGCTTACAGTTCCCATTTTAGATGAAAAGACTATAAAGAACCCCCCAGTGTTTTTCTGTGCTAAGGAAAAGAATCTGGATCAATGTCTCACTGGACAATCGAAAAATCTGTTTGCTATTGTCGTTTTGTGTTGTTGTTTTTGGGGTTTGTTTAGTTTCGTTTTGTTTGAGAGAGAGGTTCTTACTCTGGAGCTATGTTTTGTTTGGATTTCTCTGATGATCTCAAACCTGTGTCAATCCTCCTGTCTCTGTTTCCTGAGTGCTGGGATTACAGATGTGAGCTACGACACCCAGGCAGGAAAAAAAAATCTATCTGAATTGCAATGAATCTGTCTTACACCAATGGCTTCTCTGGTAAAACTGTGGACTGTCAGTAGCTACACTTCCTTTTCTGATGCATTCTTTCAGCCTTATCCTTTTCTTTTCTGTATTGAGAATTTATCCAAGCCAGGTGGTGGTAGCACAACACCTTTATCCCCAGCACTGAGGAGAGAGATGCAGGTGGATATCTGAGCTTTCGGATAACCTGATCCGAAGAGTGAGTTCCAGGACAGCCAGGGCTACACAGAAAAATTCTGTCTTGAAAAACCAAAAGAAAAAGAAAAAAGAAACATTATTCAGATAGCAGTCCACGTCTTCTAAGAATGCCTAGAAGAGAGAGGTGTGAAGGAGAACACACACACCTGTCTAGGAACACTGACAAGAAAGAGGTGTGAAACACACACACACACACACACACACCTCTGCATACATTACACTGCTCTACTTGATGCTCAAAGCTCACACCCTCCCTGACCCTCAGCTGACACAGCAAGCCTCCTGAACCACCTTCCAGCTTCTCACTCAATCCCTACCAGCTCCATTCTCCTCCGTAAGGATATCATAATTCAAGTTACAATTTACCAATCCAGAACCTTCAGTGGCTTTCTGTTGAACACTGAATCAAGCCTACAGCACCCAGGGCCTCCTTGAGCTTTTCTTTCACTGAGGGTGAGGAATCTCTAACCCAAAACAACGCCCAAATATCTGAAACTTTTGGAACACTAACTTGACATCACACTACTGGGAAACTCCATACCTTGTCCCACAGAGCAGGTAGCAATAAAAATACAGACGTTCTAAAGACGTTGTGCAACATTAACCTCAGGCTGTGAGTACAATGCATGCATGTATTGAAACAGGAATGAATTGTTTGTTTAGGCTTGATTCCACCCCAAGGTACCTCTTTTGAATATGCAAATATTTAAAACAGCCAAAAGATCTGAAATCTGAAGCTCTGGCTAGTGAAAGACTCTCAAAAACTAAGATGGAAAGTGACTGAGGAAGACAGGGAACACCAACCTCTGACCTTCACGGTCTTTCACACATTCATATACCTATACTCACTTGCACTCATTGTCTACAGATCTAAGAGCCAGGGCAGAATCGCAGGGGTTCACTATCCCTCTGAAGCTTGGAGCTGGGTTCACAGGGAGCAGTCCCAGGAAATCTCACTGCAAAGTAAGCCTGAATATAGAGCTCAGCTGTCAGAATCCTGCCTCTAGTCAGAGGTTCTCTGGGGAGCTGGACCTCTCCACACTACTAATGAGCAGTAGCTTCCCCTACCTAACTGCTAGCCTCTGGGAGAAAGGCCTGTTCTCAGAATTCAAAACAAAGAGAAATAGCCAAACCTTTGCAGGCCTCAGAGCTAGGGAATTTGCCTAAGGAGCTCCCCCAGTGCTAGGGAATAGGGAAGAGAGGACAGGAATGTGTACAGGAGGTGTGTAAAGAAGGCCAGAAGGCTAGCTGCATGTTGGTCAGGGTTATGGGATGTGCTCATCTCTGTATCATTCATTGCTTCTTTGCGTCTTTAGAAGTGGCTTTCTTGATAATTGGAAGACTTCATAGAAATTTATCCATCCAACATTCACCTCCATTTCTGCACCTTCAACTATGCCCTCTAGGCTGTCTCCATTTTCTGGGACACTACATGTGCCTTGTCACTGTACTTCCAATCATATCTTCCCATACTCTATGACGCTTCCTCTCGTTCCACTTGGACATGAACGCTGTCTTCTAAGACGTGTGCTCAGCCCTCTGTCCTCTCCCTGCTCTGCTGTGGCCCACATCTAAACAGTTGCAACTACAGCTTCCTACTGGACATCTCTAGTCTTGTCCCTTCACTCATGTTCATTCCTGACCTCTCAGTGGGATGTTGGTCTACAGTGCCATTCCTCGAAATCATGGGTCCTATACCCGATCCCCAGCTGCCACATATGGGCTCCCTTTCACCAGCACTACCGTCTCTATTCATAGTTGCACTCAAGGACACAACCTTGACGGATCTCGCTGTCTTCTTCTCACCCTGTATAGAGTCCCACTGACTCTGTGGACCATTTGGAAGTCTCTCTGGAGTCTGTCCTCAGCTTAGGAGCATTTCCATTGTGACTAGCTCAGTCACTGAAGGGAGTTATGGGCTCACATATCTGCAAAACTGGTGGCTCCACACAAGACTTTTTCCAGAATGACCAGTCTCTACTGTGCATGTTTTCTTTTGTAGAATTGAACGTGGGAAATGGATGGTTTATGCTTTTTGTGTGATGAGAATTCCTAGTCATGCATATTCCATTTCCACAATAAAATGGAGTTCTACTTAGATGTTCTTCAGTTTCTTGGAGTCCCTCCAGATACAAAAGAAAGGGTCTCAGAAGGAGGTGATGCTCAGGAGGCTCCCTGAAGGACAGGGACCTCTCTGCAGTACACAACTTAAGAACAATCTCATTTCCTAAGGTGCGCAATTGGTAACGTTTATCAGACTATAAAGCATTGTTGTATGCAATATAGAAGCTGTTGTGGATGTTTCTAAATGTTACAATTGTTTTGCTCATTCTTTGGAAAAATAACTGAACAAAGATTTAGTGAATTTGGGGACTTTAGAAATTTGACAGGTTAATCTGGGTGTAGTGGTCAACATCTTTAATCCCAACATTTAGGAGGCAGAAGTAGATGGATCTCTGTGAGTTCAAAGCCAGCTTGGTCTACCTAGTGAATTCCTGTCCAGAAAGGAAGGAAGGAAGGAAGGAAGAGAAAGGAAGGAAGGAAGAGCAAAGAGAAAGAAAGAAAGAAAGAAAATAAAGAATTCAACAAGCTTTAATGTGAAATTTGTACCTCTGATGGTTATCTTACTTAATGTGAGTCTTTAATGATGCTGATATTGCCATCCCCATGAGACTGAACCCCTACATACATTGAAGATACTTTAGATTTTGTGAGCCTTATACATTGAATCTATTCAACTTGTTTTCTGATGCGGTCAAAGCAACCAGTAAGCAAATGGATAGGACTGTGTTGAAATAGAACTTTGTTTAGAGATGTCAAGATTGGGATTCATCTTTAGAAGTGAGGTTGTATATCTTCTACTTCAAAGACCCTGTGGTGGTTTGAATGATGGTCTCCCACCCTCACCCCATAGGCTCATATTTCCGCATGTTTAAGTCCCCAGTTGATTAGTCTGGAAAGATTGGGGTGTGTGTGTTCTTGTTTAAAAGAGGTCTGTCTCTTGGGGTGGACTTTGAGGTTTCAAAAACCCAAGCCACGCCCAATGTCTCTCTGCCTGATTCCTTTGAAACTGTAAATATGCTCACATTAATCACTTTCTTTTATAACAGTTGTCTTGGTCATGCAATAGAACGGTGACTAAGAAAGGTTCCTTCAAATTTAGAAGAATTAAAAAGACAAATAGTATTTTAAATATAGAATATCACATATTTATAATGTTATGGGTCTCCTCTATGACTAGCTCTATCCCCTGCTCAGTTCCCTTCAGCATTGTCTATGAATCTTCCTCTGGCCTCCTCTCTCCTGCAGTGGCCAGGCCTGATGACCAGCTACAGCCTCAATTGGCTGCCAGTCTGGGGACTTGAAACAGACATAGATGGGAAGCAAACAACTTGGAGCTTTGTTCTGAAGTGTCGGTTTCAGAAAACTAATGGCACAAATTGAATCCTTTTAAGAAATGTACTATGGGGGTGAGGAGATGGCTAAGCAGTTGAGAACACTTGCTGTTCTTGCTGAGGATGTGAGTTCAATTCCCAGCACTCAGATAGTAGCTCACAACTACCTGTAATCCTCCCTTCCAAGGGAACCCTTGCCCTTTTCTGGCCTTTGCATGCATGTGACGGAGTTAAATTCACACAGGCTCACACAGTACAGTGAAAAGTGAATCTTTTTTTTTTTTTTTTAAAGAAATGTACTATTTACCACTATGTGAAAATGTTTATTTTTTTTCTTCAAGGAGTTTCTTTTTCTTCTTCTTCTTTTTTTTTTTTTTTTTGGCTAAAATTTCACGAATTATTCAATTAAGATGAACCACAGTAAGTGTTGGTTGCAAAACCCCTTGTTCTTCTTTCTTTCTTTCTTTTCTTTCTTTCTTTCTTTCTTTCTTTCTTTCTTTCTTTATATGAGTGCACTGTAGCTGTCTTCAGACACACCAGAAGAGGGCATCAGATCCCATAACAGATGATTGTGAGCCACCATGTGGTTGCTGGGAACTTAACTCAGGACCTCTGGAAGAGCAGGCAGTGCTCTTAACTGCTGAGCCATCTCTCCAGCCCCTGGCCTTGCTTCTCTTGATTCACTTGGTATGCAACTTAATTGAAGATATGAATCGTCTGTGAGGCCCAGTTAAAGCTGCACTCAGGCCTTGTGGCACACTTAAAGCTTCTCATTATGTACATGTCACTTTCTGGCTCCAGACTAGAAACAGCTAGTCTAAGCATCTGTGTTGATTATTACATTTAAACTTCCTGAAATTAGACACCACAGCTTCTTCATTTGTATGCCCCACAGATGCAAGCAGTGTTTAATTACCCATTCATGGACTAAAATGAAATGTATAGTTGGCTTAGCTCCAAGAGCTTCAGTGGCACCCCTCAGCTTGCCATGAAAGGACTTTCTTGATCAAGCGCCTGCCTTTGTCCACAGTCTTGCCAGCTGTCACCACCTCCCTCCAGCTTCCATAAGTGTTTCCCTCTCAGCCCTATTGTTGTTCATTTCTTGCCTTTGTACATCTGCTTCCAGCAAAATAAGCTATCATCTTGACTGCGAGTGAACGCCCCACTATCTTCAAGCCACAGTTTCTCTTTTTTGTCCCTCCCACCCTCCCTTTTTGGCCTTTTAAATAGAATCAAAGTAGACAGCCAGTCTGTGTCGATCATCACTGCTCTCCTGTATCTGGAAAACAATTTGCAACAGGAATGGGAAGGATCTTAAATTCAGGAAGAACACTTGATTGTCTCTAGAGCACAATGGGCAACTACAGAGGCAGACAAGCATCGGAGAGAGGTTAGTTTGGAACCCCAATTTGTTTCTGAATTATTTACATACCCCCTCTTACAATAATGCACTTGGCAGCCTTGTTCCTTAACCTGTAAGTAACACACACACACACACACACACAGCCCCCCCCCCCCCCAAACTATTCTCCAATTTACCTGGCACCTTGGAACTTCCTTAACCTCCCCAGAGTATATGTACTTCCACCTCTAAATAATAACTTTCTTCACCCCTAGTACCAATCATGCTTAAACAGTCTTTATTCAAGTGCATTCCCAATGTATGGAGTATAAAGATTAGAAGGGTCAAGCCAGCCTGAATTGGCTTGGGGTACAGGCACAACTAAGGGGAAATTATGCCCTCTAGTAACTTTTTAAGAAGAATCTCCTATTTACTATCATATGCCTGTGCATGTGATTAAAGCTAGATGCATTATGGGAAGAGACATGAGCAGTATTGAAATGATCATATAACCAGATCTATCAGTTAAAATAAAGGATCATCCAAATTAGCAACCAGCCCCTCCTTTCTCTTGACCTGTGCAAAGAGACCCAAGCTGTAGCCTGAGGTACTTGATACTCTTGCTCATGTTGCCTGCTGTCATTCTGTAACTTTGCACTATATAGCATTGCTTAAAAAAACAAAACAAAACAAAACTATTTTGCTTTTGCAAATTTGGATAAGAGGCCAAAAACCTGAAAACATACAACTCAGATCACAAGCACCGACAGCTTTGCTAAAAGATAAGAAGAAAGTTTTAAATGGGAGCTTTAGATAATCAGTCGCGTTACACAGTCGGGAAATAGATCAGGAAAGGCAAGAAAGAATGCGAGAGATGGCAAGAGTTAGGGGCCCACTGAAGAGATAGTGACTGTGAGTTTTGGGGAGAAGGAAGGGCCGGTTCCCGGTTTCTGACTTCCCTGCTTGGCGACAATCTGAAATATGGCATAGGGGTTGTATATAATCTGTGCATTACTCCAGCTAATCCGAAAGAATATCCTGCAGGGACCTTTCTTTTCGATCTTTGAATTACCAGCGTTCAAAGAGGAGCAATTAATACGCTCAAAATATTAAACAGCAAGATATTAAATTTATTGAGTCAATAAGAGCTATAGCTTATTGAAGAAAGCGTACAGACATCTTTTTTATATTTGTTTTTGGGTTTTGCTTTTGTCTATTGTTGCAAGAAAAGGAGTTAGATTCACGAATCGCGACTTCAGACTTGCTTTTGTACAACTAGGAAGCTGACAATAAAGTTTATTTGAGCGTCGACGTGCCCCGACGTGGCCCCGCCTCCTCAGCAGCAGCGGTGATTGGCGAGCTCTTGTCTACTACGGACGTTCCTATGCCGTGATTGGCTCCGTCCGCCGTCCGTCGGAGCGTCGATCACTGCCCTGCCCCCTCGCCGCGTCGCCGGTGCCTGCGCCGCCCGTCTCACCTCGCTTCTCCTGTCCCGGCAGAGGCCCGGGCGGCCAGCGCGAGCAGCGGGGACCATGTTCCGACGCAAGCTCACGGCCCTGGATTACCACAACCCCTCAGGCTTCAACTGCAAAGGTGGGTGGCAGCCGCGGGGTTCGGCGACGGCGCCTCCCAGCCCGCGCGGACCCGGACCCGTACCGGCAGCCGCTGCCCCGCGGCGCTCGGCAGGCTTCCCGGCCCTGGGGCAGCTCCGTGGGCACCTGCTGGGTAGGGTAGGGGACCGGGGATGCCCTTTGGGGCGCGCAAAAAGTTAGTGGCCGGAGTTCAGAAAAAAGATGTTAAAGTCCTGCGGGTCAGAGGGAGACTGGGAGTGAGGCGGGGACCAGGGCCTCATTCCGCTGTACAAGACGAGGTGGCAGCGTTTTGTCTCTAGTAGCTTATCAGGGTCTGTCTTGGTTTTGTACTTGGCTTTTGACTCAAAGTTTGCTGGGTAGCTATAGAACCTAAATTGGGGTTTGAGACCTCAGTTCTCTGACGTATAAAATGAGGATCTTTTCTGAGGATTTGGGGGGTGGGGGCAGATTAAGGAAGCAAATGCATCCTGGTAACTGTACACTGTCTCCTAGCTTTCAGTTTTCAATGTTTGTATTCAGGGTGTTTTAATCCTTTATTTCTTGCCTATTTTATTCTATTGGCTTGCTTCAAAGTTTTTACCTGCCCAATACCCCTTAAACTCTTAAAGGAACCAGAGTACTAATAAAACATAAGAAACACTGTTCTATGCATGTTTAATTCATTTAATACTCAAAACAACCCCACGAAGTAAGTCCCGTTTTTCTCATCTTATATCTGAAGAATCTGAAGCTTAGAAAGTGTATCCAGTTTTCTGAGACTTAACCAGAATTTGAGTATATTGCAGTGATCTATGGATGGCTCTACAGTCTGAACTTTGAGCTCTTGCTTACTTCTCTTGGGTCAGTTAATGTAATGTTTGCAGGTTAGAAAGCCACCAAGGATCACGAGGGCTTCTAGTGATTTGATATATGACGTTTCGTTGCAGATGAAACAGAATTTAGAAACTTTATCGTTTGGCTTGAAGACCAGAAAATCAGACACTACAAGATTGAAGACAGAGGTAACTTGAGAAACATCCACAGCAGTGACTGGCCCAAGTTCTTTGAAAAGGTAATGAGTCAGGAAGTAAAAGGAAGCACAGAGAATTTTGTAAACGTTGTATGAAGTTGAGTTGAAAATTCCTTTGTTCTTTTAAGATATAATAGTGATCAGTATAAGTAAAGCTAATTTAATGGTTTCAAAATTCGCTGTCTTGATTTTTAAAGCAAATTATATTATCTCCTACTAATCTTTCAGTATTTAGGTTAAAAATCATTTTCTAAATGGCATGGCATTCTTTAATAGGATTGTCTACATAATTTGTATGTGTGTATATGTGTTTGTATGTATGTTGAGTATCCACAGAGGCCAGAAGAGCACAGCACAGCACTTGGAGCTTTAGTTATATTAGATACAGAAATGCAGCAATATACTTTTTGAGTGCTTATCTTAGTTACATTTCTATTGCTATAAAGAGACACCATGGCTAAAGCAACTTATAAAAGAAAGCATTTACTTTGGGACTTGCCTGCAGTTTCAGAGGATGAGTCCATGACCATCATGTGTGGAGTGTGGCATCAGGCAGGTAGGTATAGCATTGGAGCCGTAGCTGAGAACTTACATCCCTATCTGCAAGTGGGAGTCAGTGAGCTAACTGGGAACCGTGGACAGTGACGTCAACAAGGCCACATCTCCTAATCCTTTCCAAACCAGTTCCACTAACTGTGGACCAAACATTCAGATATATGAGCCATGGGGCTATTCTCATTCAAACTACCACAATATCCATTAAAAGACATAACTGGCATGCCTGAAAACTTGAAACTGTTATGTTTATTCTTATAGTTAAGGCACAGATGTCCCTGTACTTGATAGAAATGTTTCTAAAAAGCTCTCTGTGGATGTGTTTGTGACTAGAATTGTTCCACATTGATTTATTTTAATTTTAGTAATTTTTTTTTTTTTTAAGGAAGAATTGTTTCCAAACTCGATAAAAACTGCATTATGTCATTATAGTGTCGTCAGTGAATGGGATTGACAGTGGCAGCTGTCTGTTTGTGTGTTCTTGTTCATGAGCCATTTACCTGATATGCCTGTTCCCATAAATGCTTACCCATACCAAGGCTTGTGCTTCTTGCCACTGCAGCTACTTCAAGTGCTTTCTCTTTATTTACCCTTAAACTTTTTTCAGTTTTCAGTGGGCTTTTAGAGATCTTAAAATACGGTGCTAGTGTTTTCTGTGGGTTCACTTGGCCTCTGCAGCCATTCTTCCAAGTAAAAGGTGCAAATGAAAAGTATGCAGATTAGAGACATTGCTTGTTTAAAAGATCCAGGTGACTAGTAAAATAAACACGAATCATAAGTCACCCAGATACTATCAGAAATGTTTAAGGTATCTTTGGAAACATCTACTTAGTAATTAACATAGATTTTAAGTTGTTAATCGTTATCTTTAAAATGCTTTCAGTACTCACAAGTGTTTTTTGATCGTGGCCAAATCTTACGAATGAGTCTTGTTTGTTTTATTAAAGGAATAGAATTTTTGGTTAGAAAATGAATTTTGACTAAAACATATTAGCTTATAAATTATCCTTGAAGTGTTCACTGAAAGCTTTGTTGCTAGGATCAACTTTGAGCTCCTGAGAGACTGAAGGATCAGCTCTTTTGCCTAAAGGACTTGGCTGTAGCCCACACACGTTCCATGGCTTGTTCTGTTAAGCACTTGTGCATGACATTTGCATATGAATGATAAAGTTCCAATAATTGATTGAATTGTCCTTCTTTTAAAAGTTGCACTTTTTATTAATTGCCCTGTGCACTGGGACCTGGAATTAAAGCGAAGGTTCTGGTCCCAGATCTAAGTGTTATAGACAGTGCTGAGTATCAGATTTTTCTAGGCTGCAGTTTCCTTGTCTAAATGAGATTATTCTTGTATCCTGTTGACCTACCTGGGATCCCCAAGTACAAACATTTTTGAAGGGAATATTTCATAATTTTTTCTTAAAATGGTACTTTGAAGCATTTTCTTCTGAGCTGTATAGTTACATCAAGGTTTAATAATGATAGATGTGGTGGTGCACACTGAAATCCTGGCACTGGGAAGGTGGAGGTGAGAGAATCAGGAGTTCCAGGCCAGTCCTGGGTATCTGGGACTCAAGGCCAGCCTGGAAGAAATTCTTAAAGCTCTAAACTGAGGCCTCTATCAGTCTACTGTTCTGTGTTCTGTGACTGTGTGATAACGAAATAGTTGTTTTTCTCTCCTTCCCTTCACAGTATCTCAGAGATGTTAACTGTCCTTTCAAGATTCAGGATCGGCAAGAAGCAATTGACTGGCTTCTTGGTTTAGCTGTTAGACTTGAATATGGAGATAACGGTATGTTTTGTGCAAAGTGGAACGTACTTTATTTTGTCTTTGATGTTTACATTTTTCTTTTAGAATTTGGAAGGTGTTTTCTGAAAAAGGTTAATAGAATACCTTAACAAAAGAACATTACTTGGTTAATTTGCCAGCTTCCACAGTCTGCAACTAAGCCATTGACACTGCTGCCAGCCTCAGAGCCCATGGGGTTTGGAGTATTGGTTGCAGCAGCTGTTTCACAGGAGATAGAAACATACTGGTGTGCTAATGCCAGTGCCCGTTAAGACAGGATAGGCCGACATGTATGTATTATGTCTAATCTTCCTTAGCTATTGACATTCTTCTATTAACTGAAGCTTTTGAATTTGGTGCCAACAGAAAAGGTGACTCATTACACTGCTTCCTTTGATTAGACACCTCAGCTTTAGGCTGAGTATCTTGCTTCACTTCCATCCTTGGGTTCATGTTTTTCCTTCAGGTGCTGTCACTCTCAGGTCCTAGATGTATGCTCTTGAAACCTGTCTGATTCGTGTAGCTTCTCTGCCCATCCCATTTCTATTAGTCTCTGCCTGTTGTGTCACCTCTGTTCCTCCTGCTGCTGCTCTGCTTCAACTCCTGTCACCTTCTAGTATCAGGCGGTGCCACCTCCTGCTGTCAGCTGCATGTCCTCTGGCTAACTTTCTGAAATGTGTTTTAGAATGAAGCTTCTTTCTGAAGACCAGCTCCAGTTGTATCTTCTAATCTAAAGCATTGTCACTTTCCCATTTTCATAAAAACGCCTTTCAGTTTTGTTTGAAGGAACAAAGCAAGCAGCCCTGTGGCCTCTTTCCATGAAGGAATGTATGGGACTGCAAGTCTTGTGACCTCAGCCTTGCTGATGTTTGGGGCCTTTAGCAGGGTTCTTTCTGTTTTCTGCTGAGGGTGGGAGGTTATTTGCAACAGAGTATCCTGGGATCCTGGACCTTATCAAGGCTAATCTGCAGCTGCTCCCAGATGGATTCCTAGCCATCCTCCGTGTCTTTTTCTCATTACATTGTGCTGTATCCCAGCACAATGCATTCATTAGCATATGCATTCATTTCTCAAATGGTGTGGTTTTAATAAAAGCTTGTATATTAAATGGGGTATTTTTATATTGGGAAAAGTTGAAAGATAAATAGTATAAAAGTTGCATTACAGATCTCAACTAGACAGCATGCTTTGTATAATCTTCAATTTCAGCATTGCAGCAGCAGAGGCACTGAGCTGATTAAGGCAGCAGTGCTGGCTTTAACCTGCAGGAGGCGCTGGTGTTCTTGTTAAACAAATTTGTTGAAATCATTGAGAATTTTTGTGTGCCCTTCCGTTACTTAAGAAAACTTTTATTCAAATGCCAATTAATGTTATTAAAATCTTATTTAAATTTTACTACTTTTTAAAAGTTTAGGTTGATAGAAAAATTATAACAGTACAAAGTGCTTTCTTATACCAAGATCTGAGAAGCTATTTTTGGCATTAAGTTTATTCATCACTTCTTTTAAAATATTTTTCAAGTGAAAACAACATATCTTCAAAGTTTTTAATTTCCATGACATTTTAAATCTGTATATGATACACTTTAAGGTATTTTGACTTTTGTATTGAAAGCAGAATTTTACATATTGAAAGATTTGAGAGAACTTTTTTAGTGTCTACCCAATACTCTTTTTTTTAACTTCTTTTTTTTTTTTATTTTTTTTTTTTTATTTTTTTTTATTTTTAAAACTTGAGATAGGTTTTTGACAAGTTGCCCATTGTCCCTGGATTTGATTTGTAGCTCAGGCAGGCCTGCGACTTATGACCCTCTTGCTTGGCTTCTATAACTGGGATTTTGCCTGCTTCTGTTTAATTCCTAGGTAGCTCATACTTGTGTCCTGTTGTCCCTCTATCTGCCATGTGCCTGCCCTTTGCACCTGTTCTTCAGTCCCAAATTTAAGAGAAAGGTCTAAAAGAATTTATTTCCTAATCTTTAGATGTTGAATTATTTTTAGAGAAGTTTATCCCTGTAATCCAAGCAATTGGGAAGTACAGGAGGAGGAGGGTCAAAGGTCAGGGCTAGCTTATGGTACATCAAACCTTATCCCAGATACATGACTGAGAAGAACCTTGCGTCAAATGTTCCAATAAGGATTTCAGCTTAATCAAAAAGTTACATTATCTTTTTCTGAAGTTTGAAGTAGTGAAGTATAATTTTGAGTGGATGTCATATCTGGCTAAATTCAGTAAATACGCAATATTCATCTTAATTTTAAGTTGCAGTTATTTTACCTTGTTGCTTGTTTTTTATAGCTGAGAAATACAAGGATTTAGTACCCGATAACAAGAAAAATACTGACAATGCAGCTAAAAACGCAGAGCCATTGATCAACTTGGACGGTGAGTGTGTGGTGCACACAGGTGGCAGCCCTGGTTTTGTAACTGCTTTCCACTTGTAGAAGGCAGGCTGTATGACCTAGTGCATGCCTGACAGGAGTGCATAGCAGCCTGTCCTGTGTGAGACTGTCAGTTGCAGTGGGCTTTCTTTCTCTCCCCCATCCCCTAACACAGCATATTTGAATGTTAAAAGCACTGGTGGTTTTTTTGCTTCAGGTAATTTGGATTTTGATTTCTTGTTCATTGTGACACTCATTGGTTACCTTCCGGGCAATATAATTTTTTTAATCTAGGTATAAATGGTAAAATGTTTCATTATTACAAGTCCCTCATGCCCTTTTAGCAGTTTCCTTCTAAAGCCTGAAGATTAGGAACTTACCTAGAGTCTATTAAACAAGCTTTCCCCGACTGATTGACTGTGGCCTGCAGTAAGCTGTTCCTAAGCGGGAATGAGCTTGCATACTCCAGAGCTACTGAGCACAGGGAAGTGCTGGAAACTGCCCACAGAGTGCATCTGCACTAAAATTAGTAGCTTTGGGAAGAAACCTTAAACAATTAAAAAGTGTCCGTAAGTAGGCCTTGCAGACTGCTCCAGGGCAAACTTACTGTGTGTTGAATTAGTCGTTTATAAAGTTCCTCGGTGTGACTGGTACGATGAGTTAGGAGGCTTTCTCCTAACTGTAGACATGCTGAACTTGCTTTATGTCTTTCCTCGAATGCAGCAGCAGACCAAAGATGAGTCAGTCCTAGACAGTTTCCACTTCTAGAAGCTCGTATGTGCAGATAAGCAATTGGGGTGTTTTTGCTTATTCGCTTTTAATCTTTTATAGTAAATAATCCTGATTTTAAGGCTGGTGTCATGGCTCTGGCTAACCTCCTTCAGATTCAGCGTCATGATGACTACTTGGTAATGCTTAAGGTAAGCTGCCCATTTTTATTCTTGACAGAAACTGCACATGTCAAAAAAGCTTCACTTTTCTGTATGCTATATACTAGCTGTTTTTACTTAAGTTTATAATGGGCTGATGAATAGAAATTCAGAAGAATGTGGGACCTAGAACACACACATCATTATTTTATGTTTCACGTTATCCAGCAGTAAGTTGGTATCTGAACATTAACTGTGTATACACAAATGGATTTTGTCTTTGCAGAGATGAAATTTCACTCAATCCTATTAATGATCATGCTGAGAAATACTAAAACCAACAAAACTGAGGCCTAGGGATCTGGCTCAGCTGGTAAAGAGTTAAAAGCCTAAGGACCTGGGTTTGGAACTCAACAATCACATAAAAACCAAACACAGTGACAATTCTAACCCCAGTGCTGGTAGGGCAGACACCTGGATCCCTGGGCATGCTGGCCAGCCAGCCTAGCCAGGTCAGCGTGAGCCACATCATACTCATCACTGCCCTCGTTTTATTTTTGACAAATACCTAATTCTGCAAAGAAGGGCTAATTTGAAAAGGTAGAGAACAACTGGGTAGACACCCAGTGCCAACCTTTATATCTCCACACCCCTTGCATACACACTCATGTCTACACACCCATGTGCATACACACCCATACGCACAGGTTTGCATGACCTTGTACACACCTCACACCCACAGAAAGTTTTATTAGGAAACAGATCTAGAAGATAATGAACATCCAAGACAACTCTGCTCAGTCTGTTAAGGAAGGGGAAATGCCAAATCACTAATGGTGAATTTAGCCACACACCAACACCTCTTTAGCAAACAAATGCTCTCGTTTTCAGTATCTTTCCTTTCTAGATAAACTATGCAATTTATACCTCTACATCAAGGAACACAGTTGTCTGAAAGAACTTCTTAATTTTGAGAAAGGAAAACATTTCATAAACTTTGTGCTGTGAATGTGCAGTGGGCTGGGGCAGGATGATGCAGACAGGAGCCTTGGAGACTGTTAGAGAATGGCTTTGCGGATCGAGAGTGAAGCTTACTATAAACTGCTGCATAATAAATTGAATAAACTTCCCTCGACCCAGAAGGGGTTATAATTTAACCTTATTAGAATTGTATGGGTTACGTGGATAATTTTAACAACAGAAGTAGTGTTCTTAGCTTGGTAGAATATTCATGTTGAATCCAGATGGATTTTTCTCACCCAGCTCGGATGCCAGAGACGTCACGTTGTTATTAGTGAAGTTCAGCTGTTTCAGAGTTTATGTTTTGCTCAACCTGTTATGCAAGTATTTCCTAGGGACAGCCCCACGTCAGTTTCAATCATAAACTAAGATAGAGGAAAAACAAATAATGCAGGATCTTTGGGGTTACTTTTACCAAACTTTGAAACCCAGGAGCACTTACATATACAGTAGCTATATCAAAAAGCTTTGTAAAGTCCTAGGTCTACATACATAGTATCGTAGGTTTGCCAGGCACAGAAGTTAGCATATTAAGGGCTGATGCAGTTCAGTGGTATAGTGCTTGCTTTGTGTGCACTAGAGCGTGGGTCCAATCCCAGGGGCAGGGATGGACATTTGTGTATTAGTGATTTGGCAAAATAGTAAGTAAGCTTGGTCTTTATTGGATTTCCTAGGCAATTCGCATTTTGGTTCAGGAACGTCTAACACAGGATGCAGTTGCTAAAGCAAATCAAACAAAAGAGGTACGTGTGTTTCTAAGATTCTAAGCCAATTAATGGAAATTCCTTCTGGTGTTGCATACATTTAAACTTGTTATCTACACAGCCTGGACTGGGTATGGTGGCACACACTTTTAATCCCAGCACTCTGGGGTCAGAGCCAGGCAGATCTCATGAATTTGAGGCCAGCTGGTATACATAGTGAGTTCCAGGACAGCCAGGACTACATAGAGAACCCTGTATTTCCCCTCCCCCTAACACACACACAAAAGAAGCCCATTCTTTTGGAACAAAGGAGAAAGGATAGCTGACTTATGTGTGAATTGAATTTGATTCTTAGAAAGGATAGCTGACTTATGTGTGAATTGAATTTGATTCTTAAGTAAACTCAGTGTATTCAATAACTGAAGTTCAGACAAATGGGTAAACAGTGAATTTCATGTCTGACCACATTTCACATTCTAGAGAATCTACTAGTCCATTCAGTCTGTAAACGGAGGCAAGTGCCAAGGCATTGAGCTTTGTGAAATGTGTTGGATACATGGTAGAAAAAGGAAGCACACACTACTTTCATGCTAAATCTAGATCTCATATTCACACTTGTGATTCTTTGTAATTTATCTCCTTTTGCTCAGTATGTCATGGCCACCTCCCCTTGAAGAATACTCCTGAAATATTTTTTAACCATGTCATGAATACAGATATCCCTGAAAACGCTAGGTATGGAGATACAAGCATTTAATCCTAGTACTAGGAGGCAGGATTTCAAAGCCACCCTGGACTCTAAGGATAAAAAAAAATGAAAGGAATAAAGGAAAGAGTAAATCGCCCCAGTGCTACAATGCTGAGAATGTTCTTGGGTAAGGAGGAGCAGCAGGAGCAGCTGCAGTTATAATGGTCTCCTTACTACACAGATGTTGAAGTGACTTGCTTTGGGCATAGCCAGCATTCTGAGGACTCTGGCGCCTCCTTTTCTTCCCTCTCCCTCAAGTCCTCCAATGACCTTTGTCCTCTGACCTCTTTAGTAAGTCCAGTAGTAATGAAGGGCTGCTGATGCAAGTGTAGGCACCTCTGAAACACACTCTGCTTTCTACTAAGGGCTCTTACTAGCTTAATTATGTATGAATTGGCCACTGGAAATTGGATCAAAGATCAGCTTATTTCACCCACACTACAGAACAAGCAGCAAATTGTTCTGGCATAATAGTCATTCATTCACCAAAATGATGTCTTTGGTTTAGAGGCAATGCTGAACATTGCTAAACCAGAGCTCTCTGCTTCTGTTTGCAAAGTAGAATCTAGCTTTTCTTTGCTGCAATTTATAACTTCAAATTACTATTCTTTGTAGCTATTCCTGTCTGAGGGATACTGTGGATCTCAGGGATAGCTGTTCCTTGGTGGTCTGTGGTGCCAGGTGACAGATAAAGCCACTCAACTAAAAGTCTACTCTTCACTTTGTTCTCTGAATTTCTGTTTATCTAAGTTATTAGCCCTGTGAGAGTGAGCCTAGGTGGAGCATGTTAGTAAATTAGGCAAGAATTTAGCAGTGGCTAATCACTGCTAATTTCAGCAGAAAGCCCAGACTTCCTGACCTCCTTTTTGTATTAGGTAGTTATTGTGAAGAGTGATCAGCCCTAACTAAAAGTAACTTCTATAATAAAACATTAACATACATTAGATAATCTGCTAAACAAGCTGGCTGAAGAAATTCTATGTTTCAAATACATTGTATACTTTGTAGTGTCACTTGTAATCTAATTTGCACAGCACTTGCTTAGCCACCAGCCCTCCTTCCTTATGCACATTAAGCGCTTTTGCAATAAGGTCTCTATGGTCCTGGTTTAAAAGGTTGGATGGGTTTTGATGTCTCTGGTGCGTTTGAGGAGAATTCTTTCCTGGGTGGCTGGAAAGCTAGCTCATCATCAATTGTAATAGTCCCTAAACCAAATAGCCAGCTGGTCTTTAGTTTCAAGTGAGAAAAGTGACCCTTAACTAAATAGTCTTGTTTTGTTTTGTTTTAAAGGGCTTACCTGTTGCTTTAGACAAACATATTCTTGGCTTTGACACCGGCGGTAAGTTATTTTGTTGAAGTCAAGCTATTTTGAGGGACTTACTGTACTGAGGTGTAAGTGGGTGGCTAGAAGCACAGAAACCATACACACAGATGCACTGTTCTTGTCTTGTGACAGATGCAGTTCTTAATGAAGCTGCTCAGATCCTGCGGTTGCTGCACATAGAAGAGCTCAGAGAGCTACAGACGAAAATTAATGAAGCCATAGTAGCCGTCCAGGCCATCATTGCTGATCCAAAGACAGACCACAGACTGGGGAAAGTTGGACGGTGAGCGCGTGAGGATGTCAGCTTCTCACCTGCTTAGCGATGGGAACCATCACACCGGCATGTGCTCGGAAACCAGATGTCACACTTTCAAGGGAGGATTCCACAAGATTGACCATGTTCTAGACATTTACCACCACTGCTTTTTTTCTTTAATAAAGTTGGGGAAGTAAAAGGCTGTTTTGTTTTGAATTAGTGTATTCTGTTTCTATAATTATTGTGTATCCTTTATGGTTAGAGACTCACCCCAACCCTTAACTTTGTCCTGGAGACAATGTATTTTAGACCACAAGAAAGCTTTAAAATATTTTATTGGAGTTATATAGAAAATTTAAGAACTGCTGCATCTTTGGTGTTTAACACAGAATACTTTTGAGGGATGCTTCTGTAGAGGCACTTTGGGGAATATTTCTAGCACCTTTAGTATAAATAAAGTCTGAGGACTTCACCGGGCAGTATAAATAGGCTGGGTCGACCCCATGGTCTGTCTGTGACAGGGATCTCAGCGGGCTTTAGGAATAAGTTTTCATAACCATTTGTTTGCTTCACTTTTCTTGGCCAGGTAGACTCCATGGCAGACAAAAATCAGATTTAGTGTATTTGCTCTAGTTGGTTCTTTGTTGAATGAATTTGGCCTTTTAAATAACTGTTTACAAAAGTTGATTTAATAAGCAATGATTAAAATTCTGTTTTAAACTTATGATAACCTTTGTTTTTAAAAATACAGTAGTAAAGATTGAGGTATACATTTCACGAATATACTTGAGTCTCACTGCACTGGAAATGCTCCTTTTGTGTGCCAAGAGCTCATAATGGCCAATTCCTTTCACTGTCTTTGCCTTCGTAGCAAATGTTCTCAGGTCGAGATTCTTGTAAACTTGAAATCCTCCTATACATTTAATGCTCATTTTCTTCCTGTACGGGGAGTGGACAGCAGTGAGCATTTCATTAGTTAAGGAAGGCAGTGCTGACAGTTACCACAGCCCTCCTCTACCTGCTGGTCCAGGGAAGGATGGTGATGTTCTTTGATGGACTCACCTGCTGGACAGTAGGGGTAGACTGCAGTGATCCCATAGAGGTGAGAGCGCTGCTCAGGGAGGTATTCATCAGTAAACTGGCCACTGTCCTTATTCACGGATATAACACCATCCCTAGTACAAGAAGGAAGAGGGCTTCATAGGTGGTCAGTCACAAGATAAAGTTTCAGTAGATAACAATTGGGCAGTTTTCCATAATACATTAAAAAGCAATTCAGCTAAATGAGTTTTGACTCAATTTGTCTCTACCAGTGACTCTGGATGTAGCCCCTCCACCAATATCACCTAGGAACTTACAGGAAATACAAACTACCGTTCCTTCTCCGGGAACAGCACACAGAATGTATTTAATGTTCTGTGGCCATAGAAACTAGTGCTTAAATCAGTTCCCAATCCTGGCTAGGCCCACCATGGGGTCTATTCAAGGTCTGTCTTGTGAAAATTGTAGGAAGGGGAAAAAGGATTCACACATGCACCTGTGTTCTGTTTTGAAGTGTTCTTAGCAGGGAACCAAATACCATTTTTCAGTCTTTAAGGTAGACAGTTGATTATTATTGATATTACTATTATTATTATGTTTTTCAAGACAGGATTCTTCTGTGTAGTCCTGGCTATGTAGACGAGGAATGCCTCAAACTCTAGAGATTCCCCTGCCTCTGCCTTTCTAGTGCTGGGATTAAAGGTAGGCGCCACCATGTCCTGCTAACTGATGTTATTTTTTTAAAAAGGAAAATCAGCAGCCAGGCAATGGTGGTACACGCCTTTAATCACAGCACTTGGGAGGCAGAGGCAGGTGGATTTCTGAGTTCGAGGCCAGCCTGGTCTACAGAGTGAGTTCCAGGACAGCCAGGGCTACACAGAGAAACCCTGTCTCGAAAAACAAAATAAATGAATGAATGAATGATTAAACAAAAACAAAAAGGAAAATCAGCTTAAAACTTTGTACCACTTAAGACTACTCATTCTCTAAGAACATATTTAAAAGCTTCTTATCTAGTAGTTTATTACCAAATATCTTCAATTTCATGCTGCCTACAAGCAACACTATTAAACTTGGGGGTGAAATGCAGGGATGATTTCAAATCATACACTGCAAAACTGGTATCTACTAACGGACAAAGTCCAACAGGGCTTCCAACCAAAGCTGCTGACCGTCAACACAGCGTGCTCTCTAGAACCTCCTGCCTTCCAGGCTGCTGCAGCGTGCTCACCTCCGCCAGTCCGTGTGGTAGAAGTGATCTGCATAGCTGATGATGCTGAAGGGGTAGTTGAGGTGGTTTTGGATGACACGCCGTCCAGTTCCATCAGGTAGTGTACACTCTAGTTTTTTGGTTCCTTTTAAGACATTCAAGAGGGAAATGAGTTCCCTTCATGCCCCAAGCAAACCACTGCTAAAACTCTCAAGGAACAGAGGTAGAATTTAAACATGGGGCATTTTACACCCATTGCAGTCCACAAACTGTAAATCCTGCTCTAGCTTTAAGGTTCAATCTTTTTGTAGGAGAATCTAATATATTGAAATCTGGCAGTGTCTTTCCAAGGGGGGTATTAAAGATAAGGATTTTTATAATTTTAAGTCAAAAATTTTTAGGTTGAAAAACATAACATCCAGATTGGTCAAAATATTTATAAATTCTAGGTATAAGAAAAAAGGAAAATAGTGGTGGTTATTTTTACATAGTAATAGTTTGAATTTTTGAAAAAAAAAGAATTCAAGAATTTTCAAGTTCCATATTTCTTATGAAGTCTTAATTTGAAATACCTTTTAAAAATGTAATATTCAGACAACTGGATTGTAAAAATGCCCAGCTACATATTTTATAAATTTGAGAACTTTCTAGAATGAAATAGACACACAGTGTCTTTAAGGTTTTTTGGTAATGCAAAGCACACCACAGAATAGATAACCCTGGTGTTAACCAAATGCATTCCTGAAGGATGACATCTTCTCACAGCATTTGTCAAAGGATCACAGCACACCAAGTCTTACATAGTTAAACTATAGTAATGGCCTAGAAGAGAGACTAACCTCAGCGCATCCAAGTGTCAACAGCAGCCAATACTTCAAACTTGAAAGTTTCCAGGTGTTCAGTGGGGTCAGGGGTCAAGACAGACATGCTACACAGTCCAGCCTCCTCCCTGAGCCCCAGAAAATTTACTGTAAAAATCACTGTAAAATGTTCTTAAGCTTACAGATCTAGTATGTTCTGTGCTGACAGAAATTTAAACCAAAAGATCTAAAAGATGGGCAAGATTTGGTTCGTAGTGACATCCCATGGTGCTCACAATGCTTTCTGTAAGGAAGGCTTATCTTTCTCCACATCACCAGTAAGTATTACCTGCATCTGCCCAGCAGAGCAGTTTGGAGAAGGGGTCAAAGGTTAATCCATTGGGTAATCCAATATCTTTGTTGATCAGAATTCTTCTGTTTTCACCATCTAAAGATGACGTTTCAATTTTAGGAGCTTCTCGGTTCCAGTCTGTCCAGTACAAGTTGCTGTGGATAAATTTTAAGACTGTTATGAACAACAGAAGGGCTCTTGTTTAGAGTTACTACCTCCAGCATCGCCCCCTCGCACACACACCCTCAAAGGACAGCTATGCGCAACCACACTGGCCACCGCTGCTCGCCATCTCCTGATAGTCACAGCCTTAACTTCCTTGAATATGGCTGAGTTTGGTGTCTTGCTCCTGGTGAACGGTATGGTAGAAGTCATAAAATCACTTTCACTATTAGTTTTTTTTAACTGGCTTCTGTCCAGTGCCTTTTCTTGCTCCCCAGGGGAAGCTGGATTTTGTACAGCAAGCTACCTCTTGCCCAATGGCCAACAATAGCCTGAGGCCTGCCAGCAGTCCACAGGAGAGCTTGGAAAGGGACTTTCTTCTCAGAAAGTCTGGATCATACTGGTCTTGCCTGACCAGTACCTTGGTTGCTCCTTTTTGACACTACCTCACTCACAGTAATAATGTTGTCTTGGGCTCCCAGGGCTTTCTGACAATCATAACTGTGTGAAGTCATTATCTATTAACTGTCTAGATCCTTGCCTCTCACACCTGATGCAGTTGCCCAGAAACCCTTAATTTGTTGAAATCTTGAATTAGATCTTGGGCCTAGAATCCAAGTATTGTGGTAGAAGCTATGGGACCTGTTATAAAGAACTGGGAGGGATAGATGAGAGTTTCCTGGGAAAACACTAAGTGTTGAAAGGGAAGCTTCGCTATCCTACACCTGGCAATGACCTAGACAGACACACTCTGACCTAGCATAAAAAATACTCAGAAAGCAGGATCTCATTAATTGGATATAAGTTATACATATGCAAACAGGGTTACAGAGCAGAAACAGTGAGACTTCCATGAAAGGTATAGATATCTGTTGGTTGAACCACAGGGAACCCCAGCAAAGGGAGAGAGAGTTTCCTCTGCTGTGGAGGGCACTCCTTGTGGGTGGCAGTAAGAGCCAGAGAGCAGTTTCCACTTTGTGGCAGGCCGAGATCCACAGTGAGCAGTATCCTCAGAGGTGAGTGGCTAACCCTCTGAGAGGCTGTGAGGGCTCACATTACATGCATGCACATTGTCCTCTAGACTCTAGATCTTCGAGTATAATGACTGAACAAGGCGCCATTGTTCAGTCCCTGAGGAACCTTCATGTGTAGAACTTCAGGAAGTTCCACCTTCTGGAAGAACCGTCTATAACTGTGTTTGTGGGAGCTGCACACGAATAATTCTGGGGACCCGTGACCCAGGCCTGGACACCCCAGTTGCCAGACTTGGCAGTTGTCACAGAGAGAACATTTTTATCTGGAACTTTGTGCACTCTCCATCCAGAAACTAAACAAAAACAAACAAAACCCTGCTGTGTTTTTAAAAAGGCTTTCTCAAGGTACTGCTGAAGGAAACTACTCCCTCCTGTATACTCATCATTTCCCAAGCCTATGGTCATCTGATCATCTGACCCAGGCAGCCTCTGGATCCTCCTGTGATGGGGCCTGGATTCTTGGGGTGCCATATCACATACCAAGCTAACTAACACTCTTACTGTATGCCATCTTACTTCCTGCCACATACAATGCAAGCTCCTTAAAAAAAAAAAAAAAAAAGACCCTGATTTTGCCTACAAGTGTGCTTGACACCCAGCAGCATGTCGACATATCTGATGAATGACTGTACTTGAGTTTTTATTCTGGTCTACCTAGACCTTCCCATACCAGACCTAAGAGCCAGGGGCTCCAAACCAGACCTACAGGTGAAATGAGAGAACAAAGCAAGCCAGCTAACCCTCGGATTGGATCCACAGTGATGGCTCGTGGATTCACCAGATCTGTGTGGAAGAGGACCTTACGCTCGGAACCATCCAGTCCGGCCCGCTCTATCTTATCCAGGCCACTATCTGTCCAGTACATTGTTCTACGGTAGTGGTCGATGGCAAGTCCTTCGGGGCTTATCAAACCTAGAAATAAAGGTAAGACAGGAGCATTAGTCAGTGTCAAAGGTGAATTCAAGTTCCACATCTGCTGAACAGCTTACAGAAGCAAGCATAAAAGCCTTAATCCCCAGAACAAGGCTAAGAGGAATGGATCTTCTACTGCCTTTTTAATCATATCCAGTTTCTTCTGTGCTGGACCTTGCTGCCCTGATGGCACCTGGCATCCGTGGTGCTAAGGACAGGCAATATAAACTGCCAGACCCTGCAGTCTTACTTGAAACCACTCCTTTGAGGGAAGTCCATCTCATCCTAAAGTCACCTTTCTGTTTGTCACACATAAATGCACTTGTTTGCAGAGGGACAAGGCTTGCGCAGCTTAAAAATAATTTGCACAGAATTTAACCTTTCCTTTAGATGAGAACAGGAGAAACCAGGACGAAACAGGCCAATAGTAGTAAAGCAAAAGGCACCAAGTATCCATGGGAAGAAGCTGCTGACCTGAGGTAATGATGGTCTCGGGTTCGGCTCCTGCCTCCAAGCTGGCACGGCTGATGGTCCGACCAGCAACGTCTGTCCAGTAGACCATCCTCTCCCGGCAGTCATAGTCAATCCCCACAACTATGGAACCCTTTGAGGACCAATGGTGACATCAGAAGGACTAGGATTTCTTGAATCCCCAACGTTAAGTCCATGGCTATACAGCATTACTGTGAACAACCTGTGCTGTGGTGGTTTGAAGCAGTGGACAGGTAGAGACTCCTCCCTCAGGCCAGAGCCAGGCTCAGCCATTTAACCTCTATGCTTTCATTTTCTCCAACATGGCAATCAGTAAAACGTTTATAAAGAGCCCCACTGACAATCTCCAGACAGTAAGCTCCGCCAGCACTGGCTGTGAACACTGTGGTTTCATGAGAAAAATCAGCCTTTTCACTGATGAGGGGAGCATCCCCCTAAGTAAGCCCTTAACATTTAAGGGTGCAAAAGATGACCGCTTCCAAGTGTTATTGGCGCTTTCTCAAAGAGCCTTTCTAAAATCTGACAACACGTGCCAATAAAATTTTCCCTACTGGGTGAATAGACTGGAATCCTCCCCAACCCAAGGTGTAATGGCCTCTGCCTCTTAATATAAGCATTCAGTTGTGTGGCATACGAGACAGCCTGTAATTTAACAATTTGGAAGGACTGTGGTCACCAGCCTTTGGCTGGTACAGATTCTCCCTTTCCTTCCTGATGAATGACAGTCTTATTCAAAACCCTGAATCTGTGATGTTCCTGCTTGAGATCCACAGAGGGCTTGCTTCTTTCCATTTCTAACCCAGTTTCTTGCTGTGAAAACCCCCAGCAGACATGGAATTCAACACAGGCCACACCAGTCCTTGCTTAGGAAAGCCTCCTGGGGCTTGGCCCAAAGTAGTCACCACGAGACACTGTGTGAAGAAGTTGGCTCCTGTACAAATGCTAGCATTTATAGGGGGACCTAAGGTCAATGGTGCTTTTATTTGAAAATTAAACTTTAAAGGCCCTCCATCTGAGGCAAGGGTACACATTCATACAGGTGGTAATGAGCCCAGGGACTCACGGGATTCATAAACCAAGCTTCTTGGTATGAAGGTCACATTTTAGGTAAATTGCCCTAAAGAGTGCTTGTAATTCCCCCTTCTCCTTCAGTTCCCCTACAACCATCTCCTCCCTGCCCACTAGACATGTTCGAAAATGTACTCAAGCCATCAGGTGTGGCTAGCACACAAGATGGTTAGCATGGGGAAAATTAGCCAAGCAGTACACTCTTATAAAGCGGGATCGGGGACGGAGCAGCGAATCTCGAAGAAAAAGACCATCTTTTCATCACACACTGGCTGCTTTGAAGCTTTCTTGGGAACAATAGTTCATTTACAGAAGTAAATAGAGAGAACTCTGCCCTATATGAAAATCTGCTCAGTGTACTGAAGACAGAGGGTCAGAACAGCTTTTATGGTAGCTATCAGTGTCTCTCTTGCCTCCACTTCAGGGAAGAAATCCCTCCTTCCACATGGAAGTGCCTTGCTAGCTCAAGAGATAAGCATACCCAGGGGCAGGGCTGGGGGCTGGGGCTGCATAGGCAGCAAACATTCCCCGAAGCTGTTCAATGGACCAGGCAGAGTGCCAGAACAGAAGTGAGTCAAAGTGACATAACCAAAATGAAAGGGGCAGCCTGGCGAGCGGTCCTGATTTCCACTCTACCATCTCAAATGACCACCTCCTGGCTTTGTTTTGTTTTTTTACTTCCAAATGTCTGTGGCCCGAACAGAACCCTCAGGAACCTGCGGTAACAATCATCTTTCCCATAAACAGTCAACAGCTCTGAAATTCTTTGGCTATCTGAACTTCCATGACACCCTCAAGATTGCAGCTAGAAGGGGTCAGACATCATTTCCAGCAATGGAGCCCCACTAAAGCAGACGGGAGCCCAAAAGCATGCCAGGATTCCCTGCACTGCTCTTCCTGTGAAAACCACAAAGCACAGGTCCTCCAGGCCCACAAACCCACAAGCCCACAAGCCTAGCCTGCAGGCTCACCCTCATCCCAAGCCCCACCCTTCTCATGGAGCCCAGCACCCCCTGGAGAAACCCAGTTTACATGCAGTGACAGCAGGGTCCTGGCTGCATCCTTCTGAAGCCTGCTGCCATTGAGGGGCAAGTGGCCAATTTGCTGGCCCTGGGCATAGAGCAGGAAGGTGCCCACAGACGGAGGAGTCACATCAGGCCGGGGCGTGGGCCGGACCACGGGTGGAGCGACAGTGGGTAGGCCTGTTTGTGGGAAGGTGGGGAGAGGAAGGAAAGTTACTTTTGCACATGAGAACCTCCAAAATTGCCCAGTTCTTTATGGAACATATTTTTTAAAAACTACTGGTTTTCAAGCGCCTCCCCCCACTCCTTGAAGATTAACTACTCAAATTTTTGCCATTTACTCAGGAGATAAACATAACTAGCCTCCAAACAAAGTGCAGAGTTTTAGGATGTGGTATGGCAGCCGAATGTTCACTGGGGCCCTAGGGTGGTACTGTCCCCTTTCACCCAGGGCTGGGGGCCAGAATAGTCACCCTCTGGCCTGAGATGAGCTATTCTTAGAGCAGGGACAATATAGCCAATGTTAAATCCACATTGGGATCCTGAGATACCCTGATGATAAGTCAACTCAGCATATTGATGAGGTGACTTTATTCATCAGACTTGGTAACCCTTTCCTCCTACACTGCCCACTTCAGGAAGGAAAACCCCAACAGAAAGTCCTCAATGACACAAAGGAGAGCCTGGGCTGTCCCATGCTTACAAGCAGGCATGGTGCCTGGCTGCGAGCGCGTGCCCTGCAGCTCTCTGCCGTCCTTGTCCACACACCAACAGAAATCGCTCTTCCCATGGCACTGCAGGGGGATGAAGTGGCCCAGGTCGTCACACTGGGGCACATACTGGTCATCCCTGGGTGTGCCCCCGTAGTGTTCCAGCAGGCTTTCCCTCCAGCGCTCACAGACGGTCCGAGGCCTCTGGGTGGGCTCTAAGAGGGGGAAACAAAACTTGGGTGGCCAATCAAGATCAGTACAGTTCCAGGTCCCAACTCGTCATCTCCTGGCATTCCTTGTCCTCTGTCTAGTCACAAGGCCTTAGCCATGACCCTGGACACTGGGCCAAGGAAGTACATGTGTTCTCAGAAGTTCTCTGTGGGAACCCAGAAAAGAAATCACCCTGATGTTCCTTGATGCTTCTATCTCCCAAGGCCAGGAGGACCTGCCATGGAGGCCTGGCCACATCAGACAAGAATAAGGAGACAAACTCATCTACAGACCTCACTCAGGCCGGTGGAGATGCACATGGACATTTGGTCACGTGCCCAGGGCTCCTCTGATGACAGAACATTGTTCAGACTCTCTGAAGACTCAGTGACCCATGTGACACTTTAAAGCAACTCTTTCCCACTTGTCTCAAGTTCTTGCTAAAAGAGCTATCTCCAAGCCAACCTGACCTATGTGTCCTAGAAAATAGCTGAAGACCATGCTGAGCTGTAGGTAGCCCTGGAACCATGCTGAGCGGTAGGTAGCCCTTGGTTTCACTGGCCAGTTATAAGGATCCTTGCAAGAGTGACGGGATACTGTATACAGCACAGCAGAGGCAGCATTGAACAACGGGGAACTGTTTCTTGGACTGTTCCGTTTCCAGAATTCACTGCCATCATATTGCTGGAACTATCTCAAAGTTGAACCTTTCTTCCAAGCTCTAGTCTTCTGCCACAATACTGTCCTGTTTTCTCTAGGACTCCACACCCCCAACCCTCCTCAGAGCCTCAGGCTTCTGGTTCACACCAAGATTAAAGAAAGACCTGTTGGCTTCTGATGTATGCCAGTCTTTTCCACCCACCCACACCCCCCACTAGGCTGCTGCCCCAGGGCCATGGAGGCTCTGCCCTACACATGAGGATGGATCTACAAAGGCTCCACCACGGTCAGCTCCACTTCTTCACATAGGCTGGATAGCCCGCAGAGCATAACTAAAGGTATTTCTGATTCTGTTTTAATCACTGCAACTCAAAGCCTATGCTCTGCAGAATCACGCAGCCAAGTGTCTCCTTGCTACCATTTGGATGCATAACTGAAATCTCAGCACAAAAGTACAGGCTTCTGCTTTCTCCCAGACTTGCTCCTCGTGCCTTTAGTTCCACTACACAGCACCTGCGTTTCCCATTGCTCAGATGAAATCACCCCAGTGCCCCTTTCTCTCACTTCTCACATCTCAGGTCAAAAAAGTCTCAACAATTTTACCTCCAAAAATGTTCTGACTAGAGGTGAACATAGTAGTGCATGACCTTAATCCAGCACTCAAGAAGCAGAGGCAGGTACATCTCTGTGAGTTCAAGGCCAGCCTAGTCTACATAGTGTGTTCCAGGATAGTTAGGGCTAGATAGTGAGACCGTGTCTCAAAAACAAACCAAAACCAAACAACAACAATAGCAAACAAACACAACAGACTAGACTTCTTGCCACTTCTTCCGTATGTTGACCTGGTTACAGGAATCCTCTCACACTGGGATCATGGCAACAGCCTTCTGGCTGGCTTTTTTCCTTCCACTTTTCCTCACCAAACCAGTGTATACTCAGCCAGCAGCTACAACGGGGCATTTAAACCCAAGGCATAATCTTACACAGAGACCATGGCAACAGCCTTTGGGCTGCTTTACTGTTCCCACCTTCCCATGTCTTCACTCCACCAACCCAGCGCACTCAGCCAGCAGCCACAATGCTGCATTCAAAACCCCAGGGCATCTTCTGCTCAAAACCCTCCAGACACTTCAAAGAACAAGGCTGGGGGCATCACAACTGGGCTGGAGGACCAGTCCTCTGAGACTGGTGGGGAGATACCAAAAAAGTCCCCAATCTCAAACTCAGCAAGTTCAATCAAGACTCACAGGTTTAGGAAGTGGCTGACCCTCAGGCTGCTTTAGTTCATGACCAAACAGGAAGCAAAAGAGACAAAGGTAAGACTCTGCCCTGCTCAGCCCAAAGTGTTCCAGGACAGGAGAGGGGACTGCTACACATCCACTTCACAGTGGGGTGTATGGGGAAAACCACCAACAGCCCATTCCACACTGAACACCCCCAAGAGCCACTCCTGTTTCTGGGAACCACCCAACATGGGTATTTGTCTGGATGGATGCAAACACACAGCAAGTCAGCTGGGGCTCAGATCACTCACAAGTAGGCACTCTTCTCATCTCCTACTGCTTTAAGCTACGTTATTCAATCATGGGCTTGCTTCGTTCCTGCTTCTGATTGCTTAGGGTTCAAACAGTCTTGAGTGCAGAGCATGCTAGCCTCCATCCAACTGACCTGGTTATGCAAATGAGACTAGTCAGAGATGGCAGGCGGGGCCAAGCAGTGCCAGGGAAGAAATCTTGGCCATGAGATGTTTGCACAAAGGATGCGTGAGTCACTATCCTTAGCACATGTTATTTTAATCAACTTAATAGGATGCTGAGCCACCCCTCCACAGGCCTCACGGAACCACTGATTCTCAAACCTCTGACAGAGAACTGAGGCTTGAGAGGAGCCACAACCAAATCAGGATTTCTCTAGGGACCTTATTTTTTAAGGTATGCAGAATCTTTTTCCCAAAGAACCTATTAAAGGAAGGGAGGGGGGTATGCTGAGGGGGGAAGGGAGGCGTAGGGCCCATAAATCAATGTGGAGCAATCCATTACCAGTTTACTTATGTGAATCTTTAGTTTTATTTTCTGAGAATCTTGTACATTCTATTTTAATCATATTCACCCTCCCTCCCCCAATTCTTCCCAGATCCATGCCCTAGCTTTTATATACATGAATCTTAGAAACACTAAAGTTACGAATGTTAAAGAATCAAAACTGCTGGAAACTGCCCAGCTCAGTCTCCCTCACACATTAAAAGCTGCGATTAGTGGCTTGTAAGGTTTTTTTTTATATATAAATTTAATTATTTTACTTTATAATTTAGAAAGTGGCTCTTTGGATACTAGCTCCCAGATCAGGAAGTATTTGGGCTAAAGCAGCAGCATGTGTTGCCCAATTCTGAATAATTCAGCAAGAGGCTGGAAAGCTGCCCAGTGTAAGCTGTCTGCTGTTCACACTGCCAGTGAGATTCTGCCCACCATGCTCTAGGACCCTGGCGCGAAGAAGGCAGATGATAATGGCCTTGTTTGCCGTGAATACCTCAGATCAGATGGTTGGGTTCCTATTCTCCCTATGAAAGCAGCTGAGGAAAGAAGGACTTCCCAAGACCACACTGGATTGCCTAGAAAGGGATGGGGTCATTGGATTTGAAGGAAGCTCAAAGGATCCACTCCAAGTTTCATACCTAATTTACCCGCTAACATTAGCACAGCCTTCAGACTGCTTTCTACATGGTTACCTAGAAAGGAGTCTTGCTTTTAGATAAAATGCTCTGCTGGGGAAAGAAACTCTTTAGCTTCAAGCCTCTCACAGTTGGCCACAGCCTGACTCAAACACTAGGCTTTCAGTCACAAATCAACAAGGATCGATACAGCTGGAGTCCAATGCATAAAGGATCCTGCACGTCACCTATGTATCTAGATGTCCCTATGACATTAACATGCACATGGATGTGTCTATATCATCCAAGTGTTCTTTGGAGGAAAAAAGCTATGAAAAACTAGTAGCCAGTCAGACCCATGTCTGCAGAGTCAGAGCTGGGTTATAAACCACCCACTGTCAAAGCCATTCTGTTCCTTGACTCAGGCCTAAGTGGGCATAAGGCATTTTTCTGGGGCAGGAGGCTCACCTGGAGGTGGTCCACAATGGGGTGGGGTGGAGCCAGGTGGAGTCTGGGTGCCAGGGACTTCATGGCCATTTCGGTCCACACACCAGCAGAAGCCAGTGCTGCCATGGCACTGCAGTGGCACGAAGTTTCCCTGGTCATCACACTGGGGGATGTGGATCCGTGACCCAGGGTAGGCATGTTGTGCCTGGGCATAGCGCTGCTGGTATTCACAGGGCTTCAGTCCTGAGATGGAATCTCCTGGAACCGTGTCTGAGGGAGACATAAAGGAGAAATAAGAGGTATTGTAAACCGTCCACACTAACCTGCCCCCCATAAAGTCCTCTGTACTGAACATTTCTTCCATACAATTGAAAGTTACCATGACATTGAAAAACAGTAAGACACTAACATTTTAGAGTCCTGAGTTCTTATTTTGGCTTTGCTATTAACTACCTAGTTATTATGAATTCCCTCCATTTGCCCTGAACATCCCTACATGAAAATAAATGTAAGCTAGCCCAGTTTGTTCCTCAGCCTTGGGGGCTAGCTGACATCTGGGCAAAACGAAGAATAAACTGACCAGCATTCTGGGAGACCTTGAGGAGGACAAGTTAACTCCATCCATTCTTTGGGACCCAGAGAGTAAGTCTGAGAAGCCCAGGTCAACAGCAGCCACGCTGCCATATGTCAGCCAAGCTCCATGAAAGCAGTCACCATGGGTACTGACTTCTGGGTCCTTAGTGCATGAGGCTCCTACTAACTAAGGTTCTCCTCAATGGTGTTCAGATCACTTGGGTGGTGAACCAGAGCAGCCACAGGGTGAATGACAGACTCCAGGAAGCTCACACACCAACTAGCAGCAAGTGGACATCAGGAGTCTACTGAAAAGAATCCAGAGCCTGGAACGTCCCCTTTCCAGGCCTCAGACCAGGTTCCATCTTGGGCAGGGGGAAAATAAGAGGGAAGATGCTGGGAAATCCCTGAGTTTAATCAGGTCTTCATCACTTACCAGAGGTGCACTGAAACCCGTCCCCATGATACCCAGGCTGGCAACGGCAGGAGAAGGACCCGGGGGTGTTGTAGCAGATAGCTGCCTCATGACATCTGTTTTCCGAACATTCATCAACATCTGCAGAGGTCAGGGACGGGTACAGATTGGTGAGGAAAGGAAGGAAGGAAGGAAGACCATGACTTCATCACAAACAGCTGTGTGACTACATGGTTCAGAGTGCATATGGCTCAATAAATTATCAACTTTAGAACATCCTTGGGTCTGAGCTAAAGTCAAACAGTAAGCATAGCAACAAACAAATCAAAAAACATGCACCGGCAGCTTTATGTTAACTTGACTCAAGTCAGAGACATAAAAGAGGAGGGAGCCTCAACTGAGAAAATAGGGTATTTTCTTAATTCGTCATCAATGGGGGAGGACCCAGCCCCTTGTGGGTGGGAGTGGTGCCATCCCTGGGTTGGTGATGCTGGGTTCTATAAGAAAGCAGGCTGAGCAAGCCAGTGAGCAGCGCCCCTCCACAGTCTCTGCATCAGCTCCTGCCTCCGGGTCCCATCCCTGCATGAGGTGCAGTTCTCATTACTTTTGATGATACTGGTACATGAACTGTGAGTGAAATAAACCCTTTCTTCTGAAAGTGGCTTTTGGTAGGTGTTTCATCGCAGTAATTGTAACCTCAACTGAGGCAAAAACAAATCCAGGAACATGTGATCTAACAAATGCTCAGCACAGAGATCTAATCTAATCTGAGCATAGGTACACAGAGAAAAATATCCTGCTGTGTACTTCTGGGGTGTTTTGGTTACTGTGAAGTCTAGAAGCTATTTCCTTTCAACTACTAACCTATACTGTAAATCATTAATTTCCTGTCAGTGATACTACAAAAAAAAAAAAGATAAATATAGGAAACAATTGTTTTTCCTTCTTTGTTTGGCATCTGCTCCCTTTATTTTCCTGTAGAGGTACAGGTGTTAGATGAAGCCCCAAACACATTTTCAGTTTAGAAGGAAACTGATCCTTGCCTGATCAGACTGCTGTCTAAAACCTCCAACCATAGACGGCTTTACAGAGACTTACTTTTCACTTGTACAAAGAATGTTACTGGCACTTTTGAAACAACACATGCACAGGAGAGCCTGAACTCACTGGCCACAGAGAAGCAGCCCAGTCCCCTGCACCCGGCATGAGCTTCTCTGAGGATTTCTATAATCGTTCTCAAAACTGCAAAATGAACAGCTGGAGCAAAAGCCAATTGATATGCCTTTTATTTTACTTATTAAAGTTGGCCCTGGCCCATGCTTTATCAGTCACAAGTCACCTCTTTCCCCACCCCACACTCAAAACCCCCAAGAAACTCTCCCAAGTGGAAATGTTGAAGCTGATGCCAGGGGATGAGGTAAGCTCTAAGGGGACAGGAAGTCTTCCAGAGAAAAAAGGGGGAGACAAAAGGTACAGGCTTGACCAAAACCAAAACAAAGCACGGGTCACACCCACAACAGCAAATGGAAGTGTAAGGAGACAGACAACAACAACAACAACAATAACAACCCATGTGACAAGGTGATAGCCAGAAACGTACTACAGGAAAAAGAGCTGGCCCATTTGGTATAGCTACGGCAGGCACACACCAGCTTGGAAAGTGGAACTTTATAACCAGGGTCAGATCTGAATGAGATCAGGGACAGACTCTACGAAGCCCCATTCTCCAAAAGCTCCTCCTACAACTCAGGAGTTTTCTCGGCTGGCAGGCCACTGCTCCTTACACACAGGTATTCCATTCCCTTATGCCCATCTAGGGAGCATCTGCCCATCCTTTGCCTTTGGAGAACACAGTGCCTTTGAGTCCAAAAACCCCTGAAGGCTCAACAAAGCAAGGTTAATTCCACCCAGAGTGACTCTCCTGGGCAAGCAAACTGCCTTTTCTGGTTATCTTCACCTCCCAAGATTAAGAAGGGAGTTGTTTAGTGAGTGTCCTAGATAGCAATTCAGTTACTAAAGAACTGTCATTTTTATCCTAGTAGCATATCCTGTCTCTTCAAAGGCCAGCTCCAGGACACAGCTAAGTGGGGAGCTGGCTGGGCCTGGAGGGGCTCTAAAACTGACTGAGGAACCAAAGCTATAAAAATGAACTGCCAGCCAAATTCAGGAAATTCCAGCTATGACAGAACATACCCTATAAGTACTTCCAGTGGCGACAGGAACCCCAAGCAATGGCAGGAAGCAGGAATTCCTGACCACACAGCATACTGCAGGACCCCAGGGAGTCCTTTCTTAGGCTATTTTTTAACTAAGGGAGAGGGGATTCCCCAAGGCTGCCAAATCTCTGGCGTTATTAAAGCTCTCACCTAGGGATTCTGACCAAACCTGAAATGGCCACTCTCCCATTGTTACATTCTTCATGGTTACAGCAGGCAGTAGTTGTCAGGAATGATCAGCAAGTTGGAAAAAACCCTTGAAGATGTTTAATACATCACACCCAAGGAATCCCTGACCCCCAAGTTGGAGAACTATAGGCTCCCAGAACTGCAATCCAACTCCATCTTGGAGGGCCCCCATGATGGATAGCTAGAGGCCAGTCAGTGGATCCAGGGCCTGAGCTCAGAGCTGGCTTACATCTCCTCAGGAGCACAAACACCATGGGGTTTGCAGAGAGTTCGAGCTCATTTCCCAGGATGCCAAGTGTCCAGACAGAAGACGGGGAAGGACTTTGGCCTCTTCTCAAGGCAGAAGCTGTCGTTTTAATCCCCACTGATACGAGGATGCCAATAACTATTAACTAGTGGGTGGGATGATGTTCAGGGGCTGATGGGAGACTCGGGCCAAGTCAGGACAGAAGGACAGAGAGGACCAGGACAGTCCCTTGTCACAAAGGCAACAGAAGAAAGGCACCGAGATTCCAGCACAATTGAAGCCTCCACCATTCATCCATTACACTCAAGAATCTGTTAGAAAAACATGTCTGGAACCTTCCACTTGTAGCTCATGCTTTGGAGCTCTGACATCCCTTCCTGGCTCCATTCTGAACAGAAGCAGCTGGAAGCAAATTCAACCACTGAATGACTGACTTGCTTTCATTGTTTCAATTCTCTAGTGCTAATTAACCTTTAAACTACCCAGAACCCTACGCTTTTGGTCCATATGCCCTTGCCTTCTCTCTGCTCCCTAACTGCCCATCACCCATCAATGTCCGCTGTTCATGTTTGTGCGGCATGTGGTGATCTCCCTTGGGACCTGTAATTATGGTAATGGTGACAGTGGTAAACATTGTTACTTCTACGTCCATACCCTCTTGTCCATGCTTTACCTAGTGTCTCTGAGCACAGAAATCCTGAGTATAACGTCTGTACCATTCATCTGCTTCCTGAACAGAAATATAACAGACCCTGGTATCCTTAATTCACACCTGAAACTCCAAGACAGTCTGTTCTTCCTGCAAAGTCACCCAGATTCTTTTTTTTTTTTTTTTTGGTTTTTCGAGACAGGGTTTCTCTGTGTAGCTCGGGCTGTCCTGGAACTCACTCTGTAGACCAGGCTGGCCTCGAACTCAGAAATCCGCCTGCCTCTGCCTCCCAAGTGCTGGGATTAAAGGCGTGCGCCACCACCGCCCGGCTGTCACCCAGATTCTTAACATGTCTGGGAACTATCCAGCTCACACTAGTATAGGGCAGAAACTGCTTCAGTTGGAGGGAAGGTGGAGAAGACTTTACTCTTTTCAAATCAAAGCCTCCTGCTAGTGACTTAAACCAGACTGAGAACCTGAAACCAAGGGCGTCTTTCCAGGGTGCCTGGTTTCCAACAAAGCATTGTTGGAGGAAAACATACACATCCTCTTTTCATCTGATGAAGCAAAAATTGTGTGCTTCCAGATTGCATAGTTCCCAAAACACAGAGCCTCTTAGCAAGGATCCTTCACTCACAGACATAAGTACTACGAAACCTCTAAATATGAATGCATACATATATCTAACGTGTTGTAGGTTTATTCTACAAGTGACTTTCATGATTAGGATAGACTATCATGTGGAATCTTTAGGGAAATGACCCCTCTCGGAAGCCTGGTTACCAAATATGGCTGTGGCTTGTTAGGGACCTCCCAAGATGGACCTCAGTGACCCCTGTCTCATGATATGCATAACCTCTATCAATCCTCTCCTTAGGACATTTACAATCATAACAAATACAGTAAAACAATACTGCAAGCGCCTCTGAGATGGTGACTTCCATCTTTCTGGCAGGCCATAATAAAGCAAGCTGTCTTGTGACTAAACAACCTCATCTCATGAGAAGCCCATGTGACAAGAAACTAAAGGGCACAGCATGCTATGACAGAACAGAGGCTCTGTGTCCAACAGTCCGGACATGGGTCCATACTAAGTGGTGACTCTTGTCTTAAGCCTAAGACTAAATCCTAAGACTTAGCACCTGCTGAATTATGGCCAGACTCCTGACCCACAGAGAGCAGATGGGCCTTGTGAGGTTGTTTAAAGATCAGATTCATACTCAATAGTGTGATCCCTGGGCCTTCATGACCCACGTCCGCAGCATGGCCCTTCACCCCAATCCTTGTTCTACTTTGCTTTTCTGTTGCTGAGATAAAACACTTAGCAAAAGCAGTTTAGGAAAGTTCATTTTACCGATTACACTTCCAGACCACAACCCATCACAGTAACTCAAAACAGAAACTGGAGCTGAAAGCATGGAGGCTCAATGCTGCAGATCAATGCTTGCTCTCCTGGCTCACTCTCAGGCTCAACCTTAGCTGGCTTCCTTATACTGCCCAGGAGTACACCCCCAGTACTGGGCACTCCTACATCAGTTAGCAATCAAGAGAAGGCCCACAGGCAAAGCTGATGGAGGCAGTGTCTCAGTTGAGGCTCTCTTCCCAAATAAATCAAGGTCATAACAAGTTCACAATAAAAACTGCCAGGTCTGATGACATACCCCTTTGATACTTTAAGCAGAAGCAAGTGAAACTCTTTGAGTTTCAAGCCAGCTGGACTACACAGGGAAACCAGACCCTGTCACCAACCAACCAACCAACCAACCAAGTTAACCAACATAACAGCCCATCTCACCAGGTGTTTGATGAAGGTGGGAGAATTTAGAAAGAACTGTGGGTATGAGTCCCTCCAGCCTATACTAGCTCCAAGGAGCAGAAGGTTTCCAAGCTGATCCCAACACTCCAGGATAACCATGGGTGTTCACCAGTCTGGCGCCAAAAGAACACTCTTGGGCTCCCTTTCTGACTCCAAAGATGGCTGCTCTCTTTCAGCAACCCCAAGGCTGACTGAGTCACAGGAGGGGAGAAGCTGTGTCTCTATGGGGATGTTTACCTAAAGGGTCCTCAAGACTTACCCACAGGTACTTACCAGAACACTGATGCCCAGTGCCAACAAAGCCTGGCAGGCAGGCACAGCTGAATGAGCTGCCTCCATGGTGAATGCACCGGGCCTGCCCCTCAGGGGCACAGGTGTGACTGCCATCAAGGCAAGGGTTGGGAGGTGGGGCGATCACTAAAAACAAAGTGAGAGTTTAAACATGTGTGTGCGTGTGTGTGTGTGTGTGTGAGAGAGCGCTCGTGCATGAGCACAAGAGTCTTTCTCTTTATCGCCCCACCCACAGACTAACAGCATCAGCACACCCACGGAACTTAAGGAATGCAGGGTCTCAGGGCCTGTATCTGTCAGAATCTCACTTTTAGCAAGATTTCTAGCTCAAGGTTCATATGCCTATTAGAGTTGAGATGTGCTAGTGTGTGTTTGTGTTTAAAATATTAGGCATGACAGTAAGTGATCAAAACAGATCCAGGTTACAGCTTGTAATTCCCCAGAGCACTGCACACATCTGACAGATAGACAGGCAGACACACCCCACACAGTTCCTAATACCATTGTTACTCTGTCATCTTACTGGAGACTGAAATGTGTGTTTATTATCAGCTCCACCCACCAGTGGGATAAATTTGGAATTCTAGGTCTCTTGGATCCATTCGTAGAGGGTATATTTACTGTGGATGGGGTCTTTGGCTCCTCACATGAGACAGGCACCTTTCAACATGAATTCTTTCTAGAGCTGGGGTGTTACTAGTCACTGTCTGGTCATGTGACCCCAGAATCCCAACTGAGAACATCCTCTGGTAACTCAATATAATACCTAGACGGGAAAAACTCAATGGTGACATGTCACTGTGACAGGACTAAGCTGAACAGCAGCAGAAGGCTGGCTGCATACTTCAGAAAAGCCACACGTCAGAGGCTCTGTACAGCAGGTGCAGCAGGGATGTGAGTGAATCACTAGGTAGGATTCAGCAGCCTCTTAGCTAAAGGAAAAAAGGATTCTGGTACTCACAGACACAAGTGTGCTGGTCATCTGCAAATTCATAGCCACTACGGCATTCACACCTGTAGCTTCCCACCAAGTTGACACACACAGAATTGGGGCCGCAGCGGTGGAAGCCAGTGGCACATTCATTGACATCTAGGCAAAAATGAGAACAGAAAGCACTGATGAGACAAGAGTGTTCCAGACAAGAAGGTCCAATGACTTAATTTCCCCAGCACTCTGATGCTTCAGTGGGAATAATGGTTGGCAAATGGAAAGGATAGAAATTTAAGAGTTTTCGACACTGGGCAAAAACTCAAGTGGCAGTTCGTCAGAAATAAGGAAAACATTTTCAAATCTTTCCAGTTTAGCCATAGGAAGATAATTTTTGAATACTTTAGAAATTCTTTAAAAGAGTGAAACAATTTTATTTTTGTAAAATGTGTTTCTTTCTATAGCTCTAACCCAATACCCACCTCTAAACTATCTTCCCAAACCTAGTCAGACTCTGCCTCAGCTCTCATAGAATGGTATCCAGATTAACAGAGGCTAAAATCATTGTCTGAGGACGACCACAAGGACCACAGGTTCTTGTCCTCCATGGACAGTGATGCAGGAAAGAGGAAGGTGAAAACCAGAGCTATGCAACAGAAACAGAGAACATGTCTCTCACCCACACAGCTCCGTCCATCACCCTGGAACCCGGGCGTGCACTCGCAGGTGTAGTCTACACCTGTCCCGGGTGGCACCTTGCTGTTGTGTCACAGGTGTGGCTCCCGTCATAGCAAGGATTCACTGCAGCAGGGGCTGAATCCACTACGCACAGGAAACAGAAAAAGGCAGAGTGACTGTCACAGAAGGAACATGAGAGAAAGGAAGGAGACAGGAGTCTTTGCTATTCTATGAATTCAAAGCAAAGGTGGACTACTTATATCTTAATGTTAATTTAACAGCTTCCTCGTGCCTACACTGCAGAGCAGGGTCTGGCTTTCAGTAGCTATGCTTCCAGAGCAAAAAGGCCTTTAGCATCTCCTGGGCTCTCACAATGACTCTGTGCTAGACTTCTGTTCCCATAAGAAAGGTGAACAAGAGACATGGGATAGATTACTTGAATCCAGAGTCAGCAAGTGTGTTGGTACAGACTCAACCTCCAAACCTCTGGCTTTAAGTTTGTGAGTCTCTCACTTTGATCTCACTGTTTCTGTGGATTAAACACAGAATCTGTTTCTGTTCCTCGTCTACAGAGTGAGTTCCAGGACAGCCAGGGCTACACAGAGAAACTCTGTCTCAAACAAACAAACAAACAAACAAACAAAAATCTAAAACCTCACAGGGTCTCAGGCTCTCTCTCAGTCAGAATCTCAATTTCAGGATGATTTCTAGCTCAAGGGCTCATATGTGCTATATAGCTGAGAAGGCTACGACAGTAAGACATCCAAACAGACCTTGGTTCAAGCTTGTAATGTCCCGGATCACTGCATGAACATAACCGACCGACAGACAGACAGACAGACAGACAGACACTCACACACACATACACACACAGTTTCTACTACCGTTGACAATTCCACATCTTACTGGAGATTGGAATGTTTCTCTATTATCAGCTATCTCTATCAGGAGGATAAATTCGGAATTCTAAGTCATTTTGAAAGTTAAAAACTATTATATATGTAACTTTGTGTACGTGTACATACACACACATGTGCACACTCGAATGCTGCAGTGTACTCTGTGTACTTATAGAGACTGGAGGGCAGCTCCATGGAGTGTGCTCACTTCCACACTTATGTGGGTTTCAGGAATTGCCCTCTGGTCACTGGTTATATTTTTATCAACTTGATACACACTAAGGTCATCTGACTAAGGGACTCCCATTTGAGAAAATGCCTCCTCCGTCAGACTGGCCTACAGGCAAATCTGTGGAGCATTTGCTTGATTAATGATTGATGGGAAAAGGCTCAGCTGACAGTGGGTGGCATCAGCCCTGGGAGGGTGGTCCTGGAATGTTAAGAAAGGAAAAAGGAAACTGGGCAGGCCAGGAGGAACAAACAACATCCCTCCATGGCTTCTGCTTCAGCTTCTACTTCTTGCTCCTGCCATGAGTTCCTGCCCCAACGTCCCCTCATGATGGACTGTAATTATAAAATAAAGTAAACTTTCCCCTTCCCAAACTAGTTTTGGTCATGAAGTTTATCACAGTAACAGAAAACAAACGTACATATGGCAAGCTCATTACCCTTTGAGCCATCTTGGGTTATCTTCGGGGCCCCAAAACTTTCTTTGTAAAGATACAACCTGTGATGGTTTGTACATGCTTGGTCCAGGGAGTGGCACTATTAGGTGTGTCACTGTGGGTGTGGGCTTAAAGACCCTCATCCTAGCTGCCTGGAAGTCAGTCTTCCACCAGCAGCCTTCAGATGAAGAAGTAGAACTCTCAGTTCCTCCTGCACCATGCCTGCCTGAATGCTGTTTTGCTCCCGCCTTGATGATACTGGTCTAAATCTCTGAACCTGTAAGCCGGCCGCAACTATATGTTTTTATAAGAGTTGTCTTGCTCATAGTGTCTGTTCACAGCAGGAAAACCCAAACTAAGACACAACCAAATAAATAGAAATAGTTTCCCACCCCTAAAATTCCACCAGAGAACTCCTAAACCTGATAAACAACTTCTGTAAAATGGCTGGATATAAAATTAACTCAAACAAATCAGTAGACTTCCTATATTCAAAGGATAAACAGGCTGAGAAAGAAATTAGGGAAATGACACCCTTCACAATAGTCACAAATAATATAAAATACCTAGGTGACTCTAACCAAGCAAGTGACAGATCTGTATGACAAGAAATCTCTGAAGAAAGAAATTGAAGATGATCTCAGAAGATGAAAAGATCTCCCATGCTCATGGATTGGCAGGATTAATATAGTAAAAATGGCCATCTTGCCAAAAGCAATCTACAGATTCAATGCAATCCCCATCAAAATTCCAACTAAATTCTTCATAGAGTTAGAAAGAGCAATTCTCAAATTCATTTGGAATAACAAAAAACCCAGGATAGCAAAAACTATTCTTAACAATAAAAGAACTTCTGGGGGAATCACCATCCCTGACCTTAAGCTGTATTAGAGAGCAATAGTGATAAAAAAAAAAACAAAAACAAAAAACTGCATGGAATTAGTACAGAGACTGGCAGGAAGATCAATGGAATAGAACTGAAGACCCAGAAATGAACCCACACACCTATGTCACGTGATCTTTGACAAAGGAGCTAAAACCATCCAGTGGAAAAAAGACAGCATTTTCAACAAATGGTGCTGGTTCAACTGGAGGACAACATGTAGAAGAATGCAAATTGATCCATTCTTATCTCCTTGTACAAAGCTTAAGTCCAAGTGGATAAAGGACCTTCACATAAAACCAGATTCACGGAAACTAATATAAGAGAAGGTGGGGAAGAGCCTTCTCAGCTATAGCACATATGAGCCCTTGAGCTAGAAATCTTCCTAAAATTGAGATTCTGACTGGGAGACAGCCTGAGACCCTGTGAGGTTTTAGATTTTTCTGTTTTTGTTTTTTTGAGACAGGGTTTCTCTGTATAGCCCTGGCTGTCCTGGAACTCACTCTGTAGACCAGGAAGTTTTAGATTTAATCCACAGAAACAGTGAGATTGAAGTGAGAGACTGACAAACATAAAGCCACATGGGCATAGGGGAAAATTTCCTGAAAGGAACACCAATGCCTTTGCTCTGAGATCAAGAGTCAACAAATGGGACCTCAAAAAATTGTAAAGCTTCTTCCATAAGGCAAAGGACACTGTCAATAGGACAAAATGGCAACCAACAGAGTGGAAGAAGATCTTTACCAATCCTACATCTGATAGAGGGCTTATATTTAATATATATAAAGAACTCAAGAAGTTAGACTCCAGAGAATCAAATAGCCCTATTAAAAATGGGGTGCATAGCTAAACAAAGAATTCTCAACTGAGGAAACTCGAATGGCTGAGAAGCACCTAGAGAAATGTTCAACATCCTTAGTCATCAGAGAAATGCAAATCAAAACAACCCTGAAATTCCACCTCACACCAGTCAGAATGGCCAAGATCATAAACTCAGGTGACAGCAGTTGCTGTGGAGTATGTGGAGAAAGAGGAACACTCCTCCATTGTTGGTGGGATCGTAAGCTGGTACAACTACTGTGGAAAACAGTCTGGCGGTTCCTCAGAAAAGTGGACATAGTATTACCTGAGGACCCAGCAATACCACTCCTGTGCATATACCCAAAAGATGCTCCAACATATAACAAGGACACATGCTCCACTATGTTGTTAGCGGCCTTATATATAATAACCAGAAGCTGGAAAGAACCCAGATTTCCTTCAACAGATGAATGGATACAGAAAATGTGGTACATTTACACAATGGGGTACTACTCAGGTATTAAAAACAATAAATTCATGAAATTCTTAGGCAAATGGATGGAACTAGAAAATGTCATCCTAAGTGAGTTAACCCAATCTCAAAAGAACACACATAGTATACATTCACTGATAAGTGGATATTAGCCCAAAAGCTCGAAATACCAAAGATAGAATTCACAGACCACATGAAACTCAAGAAGGAAGACCAAAGTGTGGGTGCTTCGGTCCTTCTTAGAAAGGGGAACAAAATACTCACGGGAGCAAATAAGGAGACAAAGTATGGAGCACAGACTGAAGGAAAGGCTATCCAAAGACTGCCCCACCTGGGGATCCATCCCATATACAGTCACCAAACACAGACACTATTGTGGATGCCAAGAAGTGCATGCTGAAAGGAGCCTGATATAGCTGTCTCCTGAGAGGCTCTACCACAGCCTGACAAATACAGAGGTGATGCTTGCAGGCAACCATTGGACTGGGCACAGGGTCCCCAATGGGGTCCCCAATGGAGGAGTTAGAGAAAGGACTGAAGGAGCTGAAGGGGTTTGCAACCCCATAGAAAGAACAATAATATCAACTAACCAGATCCCCCCAGAGCTCCCAGGGACTAATCCACCAACCAAGGAGTACACATGGAGGGATCCATGGCTCCGGCATAAGTAGCAGACAATGGCCTTGTCGGGCATGAATGGGAGGAGAAGCCCTTGTTCCTGTGAAGGCTCAGTGCCCCAGTGTAGGAGAATTCGAGGGTGGGGAGGTGGGAGTGGGTGGGTGGGTGAGGGTATACGCTCATAGAAGCAGGGGAAGGGGAATGGGATGGGGGTTTTAGGAAGGGGACCTGGGAAAAGAGATAACATTTGAAATGTAAATTAAGAAAATATCCAATAAAAAGAAAAGAAAAAAAAAGATGAAATTCAACAACAACAACAACAAAAAAATAAAAGCAGAAAAAGAAAGAAAGAAATAGCTTCCCGCTGCCTTTTTGTGAATCCATCTCTAAATAACTTCTAGAGAGTGTCATACAAGTTGTAGTTAACAATCCTTGAGCATCTCCTCAGCAGTGTTGGGAACCCTCCATATCCAGTTCCATTAAATCTGCATGATCACATGTGCAGACAGCAGACAGTATCAATGGCCTACCTTTGTTCTAGGCCAGGGCCCAGGCTGCCCACACTCTGCTGTAGCTGTCCTCAGAGGAACCTTATAAAGTTACCTATCTAACCCAAAGGCACAGACAACGGGATGAAGTTCAGATGCCCAGTGACTCCCTTCTGACTCTTCAGTGCAAAATCCAATGACTGTTTGCATCTCCTGGGTTTGCTCTTTAAAACTGAGCATAATGTATTTCCAGGGCTGGTGTTTCCAGTGGCTCTCCTGAGA